>JAXGGA010000846.1:0-185314 GCA_038373865.1 Uloborus plumipes | reverse complement strand
AAATTTTAAAAGAAATCCTTCGAAAGATGCCTAGAGCTCTTAAAACTTCGTTCAAATATAAATGTTTTAAAAGTACTTTGCAACACTGCACAGACAAGACGAATGGACTGAACATTGTCGCAAAAAGCATGCATATAAATTTAGAAATAATATTAATATCAAGTACAAAGTTGTAGCTGTTAAGAAAGGCAGTAGTACTTGGGATAAAGCGACTAGTAACACGGGTGCAGGCTCCATTGTTTCAACGGTGACATTTCATTTCATTTCACCCTCCAGGGTCCCCCGTACCTACCAGCTTAGTGGTTTATTTCAACGGTGACAATGACAAATGTACAAAATGCACCATCAACTTCAAGGTAAGATTTATATTAAACGTTCCTTGTAACAGTATTTCAAAACTATCTTACTTTGTTAATTATTTGATTTCAAAAAGGTACACTTTATATGTATATAAAAATATATAACCACCAAACACCTGGTTTATTAGTATTAATGACGGTTCATAGTTTTAAGTGGCTTTCTGGGCATGGCTTGCATCTTAAAAATCTTGAACTGTTTTTATGCATGCGTTGAAATAGGGAATGCATTGGTTCCATGATAGCTATTGCACGTGCATAGGCGTAGCGTGACCAAAAGTTTTGGGGGGGCACAGGTCAAAATTTTCAGAAGTGCTGGTGGAGCTTTTAACCCCCCTCCCCTCCCCCTAGATTTTTCACTTAGATTTTTCGTAACAGAAATATTCGGTTTTACTATTCCGATGAATTTTACATCCAATTTCTTCTTTTCCCCCCTCAGGTGCTAGTTTCTAGCAGGGTCAGATTTAGATTAAACCAGGTCCATCATGAGGGGAGGGGGGGGGTGTCAGGGGGTTGATATATCAATGTATTTACATACAAGTAGGCGTGATTTTTGTTGTTTTCCGATGAAATTACGTTATTTTTGCACCCTTTGACACCCCCCCCCCCTGAGAAAACAGAATGGCGGGCCTGGAGTTAACGGAGCGCTGAGCAATTACAAGTATACTGCCCTTAGCCCCGACTATATTTTCGGCAACAGAATAGGACTCTTTTCATTTTGTGTGTATTTTTCTCTGATTAAGTCCACTGTGTTTTTTTTTTTTTTTTCGTTCATTAATGCTCTTGCTGTATTTTCTTGTTCTTCTATGGGTTGACCTTGTAGTGGCATGGATATTAGAAAAGCGATGCAATGACCTTTTCTAAGTAGGGTGTAGACTGTTGTTTATCCTTAATTTGGGCGGGGGGGGGGGGGCCTTGGGAATTTTTTTGAAAAGTAGGCTTAAAATTCTGCATTTTGAGGCCTTATATGAAGTAGTTGAGATTAAAAATATGTGAGAAAAAACGAGGCAAACAAAAACTTTTTAAAAATTTTATACTCGATCGAAATGAAAAGGCTTGTGCTTCCACAAATCGCTGACATAGGCATTAATCAACAAGGAATAAGAGCGAGAGAAAAGAGGAAGGGGATTACAAATATTAAATCTGAGAAATTGCTGAAATGTTGCATATTTAACTAATTTATTTACAGGGGTAAAACTTGCAATAGCAATTAAGAACACTGCCTTTGACCCTCGTAACCCAACTTGATATCTAATATAGGAAGCAATGGATCACTCTTTGCAAAAAAAAAAAAAGAGTATAAAGGTAAGCAAAAAATAGTCATTTAAAACGCGCACTCTTTAAAATTATGAAAACACAACTGTAGCAAAAAATAGCAAACAACGAAATAAATGAAAATTATATTAATACAAGAAGTTCTGTCAAGAACTAAACGAGCCTACTTTCCCGTACATCGACATCGGCATTAGCATCTGATCAATATTCTCTTGATTATCTGAAACTAAAAATTATGTCAAACATATCTTTATAGCACTTAAAGCTGATTTCTGAAAGCAAAATATACCCCTCTCATCAGATAAAATAAACACGTAAAAAGTAAATAAACGAGTCAATAAAGTTTTGTCGCACCTTTTAAAGAATGTAACTCTTATAGTTCTTCCGTAGAAAAATTCCACAATCGTTTTCAAAAGAAAAAAAAATAAATAAATAAAATAAAAGTACAAAGAACTTCAAAACATATTTTATCAAAGAAAGAAAAAAAAGTCGTTCGTTAATAAAATGTCTTGAATTACATTTTTAATCCGTTGCCAGTTGTTAAATATAAATAAGGAATAAAATGCTCTCGTGAATGAAAAATTTTTGTTGACAAAAAAAAAAAAAAAAAATCGTCTGATGAAAAAAAAAAATAATAATAAATTAAACAAAACAAATAAATAAATAAACAAAAAATCGTCTGCCCAGTCAGTCATTTTTTCTGAGCCTGCATTTCCGCCATGTTTGCGGAGTCGGAGTCGGAATCAGAGTCCTCACAGAAGATTATTCAGAAAAGTACTTTACAATACATTATTTATCAAAACCATTTTCTTACAAAGTTAGTTTGAAGGAAATCCGCCTTGAAGTTCAGAATCAACATTCAATTTAAATTTCTCCGTAGGCGCTCATGTTAAAATTGTTTCTGAACGGTTCATCATTGAACGAAAAATGGTTCAAATTGAAAAGTGAAATATAGGAATGAGCCTCTCCGAGATCTTTCGAACAAAAAAAAAGTTTATTCAATTCGGACGGTTCACTTAAAAGTTATTAGGTGGGGAAAGGTTATTTGAACGGTTTAATGTTGAACGAAAAAAATGTTCAAATTGAAAATTTAAATAGGGTAATGAAGCATCCTTGCCGAGATCTTTTGAACAAAAAAAAGTTTGTTTAAATCGGACTGTTCATTCAAAAGTTATTAGGTGTGAGGGCTTGTTTGAACGGTTCAATGTTGAACGAAAAATTGTTCAAATCGGAAATTTAAAAACGGGGATGAAGTATCCTTGCCGAGATCTTTCGAACAAAAAAAAGTTTGTTTAAATCGGACGGTTCACTTAAAAGTTATTAGGGGTGAGAGCTTGTTTGAACGGTTCAATGTTGAACGAAAAATTGTTCAAATCGAAAATGTAGATACGGGAATGAAGTATCCTTGAAAAGATCTTTCGAACAAAAAAAAGTTTGTTCAAATCGGACTGTTCATTCAAAAGTTAGTATCGCGGGACCGGTTGTTTGAACGGCTCAAAGTTGAACCAAAAATTGTTCAAAGCAAAAAATCAAATATGGGAATGAGCTGTACTCGCCGAGATCTTTCCAACAAAAAAAAGTTCGTCCAAATCGGAATGTTCATTCAAAAGTTATTAGGGGGGGACAGACAGACCGACCGACCGACAGACCGACACACAAATTCCCCATCTCAATACCCTACTTTCAAATTTTTAATTTTTCGATATTTATTTCATTGTTTTGTTTCTTTTTGACTTTTTTTTACTTGGCGATATTTTTTTTACTTGGCGATATTTTTTGGACTTGGCGATATTTTTTGGACTTGGCTACATTTTTTAGATGCATTAAGCCAATTTTAATGCTTTTTTCGTCTTTTTTATTTTTAACGGGAAAGTAGGCTAAAAAAAAGGGAACACAAGGAAAAAGAGGGGAAAAAAGAACCAAAATTAAAACAAAAAAAATGGTTAAACCAAATATCTTTGCTCAATCAGGAATAAGGTATATCACAATGACAAAGGTTGAAAGAATTCAAAGGTAAGTTAAAAAAAAAAAAAAAGAAGAGGCAAAGAGGCATTATTTTCATTTGCTAAGTGTAAGTTATATCATTGATTTAATTTCTTGTTGCTATTGGGAATTACTAATCATTTTCATTGCTATTTTTATTACATTTATCCCACCCGAATTTATTATCTGATTTTATTAATTTATGCCTCATTATAAACTCCCAAATGAGAAAATTTTCGTGGAAATTTACGACTTCACGCTTTTGGCTGGTTAACACATATAAATATTACAATGGTATTTATCTACCTTTTTATGCGTCATATTTTTAAACATTTGAATTGTCTTTCAATGTTTGATTTTACTATCAAAGATTGAGTTGAAATGATTGTTTTATTTATATGACACTCATTAATCTACGAAAATGTTTGTTTGTACTATAATAGTTATTTTCATTTGTATAGCACAAGCAAGTTTATTTAGTTAATTTATTGCTGTTTATTGTAAATATTTTTAACTAATCTTATCCCTTCAGATTCTGTTTATTTCACCCAGCCCTATTTAAACAAATAGTGCATAAAAATCATGTGATTAGAAGTATTGCATTCAGTTTATACCTTCCGTGTCTATTTTTAAGTCATAATAAAATGATAACTTTCAGTGACGTAGCGCAGAATTTTTTAATTTAAATAATAAAAATTGTAATAAAAAATAAATAAATAAATAAATAATATTTAAAAAATAAATAAATAGAGAGCGCTAAAAATAAAAAATAAATAAGTAAAAGAGGGTTGGCAACATTTTTGGGGGGGAATTTGCGCCATTGAGCTTGGGGGGGATGGGCACCCCTGGGGGGGAGGGACGTTGCAAATAAGAGTCGAATCTTGTACACATGAAAAAATTGGAATGTCATTTTTCTTCATGTGTAATTTAGTATTACTTCTCGTTTTTATTCATCCGTGAGGTGCGTCCAAACATTTTGCCTACCATTTGGAATTTAATGGGAATTTCTCGTTTCTATGATTTTACCGCTTGAGAAAAGTCCACATTTAATGTTTGCTACCTTAATTTTATACATTTTAATCGTACTTCGGAGCGGATCCAGAGGTGGGAGCATGACCCTTGCCCGTGAAGTGGCTAAACGTAGCTTAACCCATTAATGCCTAGCGTCCTTTTTTAGGGACGGTCCAAAAAAGGGTCTGAATTTCCCCCAAATAAACATTTCAATCAAATAATAGTGTTCAATTAGTACCTTGGTATTGTTTCAATTCGTTATTAACAGATTGCATCACATAACCATTGTAAAGTGTGTTCTGTAGCAGTTTTAATATGATTTTTATCAAAAATCACATCGTTCACAATCTCAAGAAAAAAAAGCTACGTTTTCAAAGTTATTCCCAGCTTCCCAGTTTATGGTAATTGCTGATTTTATTTCTTGTTATAAAATGTCTTTTTAAATATTATATCGTAGGCAGGAAAAAATTTTAGTAAAAAAAGCATGTACCCTCTGGGGTCTATCGTAACTTTTAAGGGACGATTTTTCTTTCCTTAATAAAAATTATTTTTTACATAATATTTTTTTATTATTTTTCCTGTCCATTAAACACTGTTTGTAACCAGTATACAAAATATCTTTGGGGGAAAAAATGTCAGGCATTAATGGGTTAAATCTGCGTTTTGAGGAATTACATTTCGAAAAATTCGCCCTAGGACCCTTTTTTATGCCCAAACAATGACACTGAAGACCCGCTACCGGAACTGACCCCCTCCAAAACAAAAAGCTGGATCTACTCTTAATTGTACTCCGTGTGTAAAATAATTCCAACAACGTATCAAAAATGTGACCTTGGCATTTGATTAACTGGTTTTTTAGTATTAGCTGTAGGATAAACCTGATTAAGAATGAATTTGTGGTAAAACTAAATTAAATGTACATTGTAAATAATTATTGTAAAAGAAATCAATATTTTAATTTGTTGTACTATTTTTTTTAACTCAAAAGTTGACTGTTTGATGTGGAATTATTCTCTGTGGAATATCTTTCACAATATTTTCAACTTAATTGAAATTTCGCGGGATACTAGCTGTTTCCTATTGTTCATACAGTAAAAAATAAATAAAACAACATATAAATGCCTGTTCTCCCACTCCTCATCATTTATTATCTGTAAAACGTTTTTTCCTGCTTAGTTCCTCTTTCAGAAAAAAGCCAACTTTAAGTAAAATCGCTTTATTTTCTTCGTAATTAAAATGATCACAAATTAATGAAATAGCAGCTTTGATTGAAAATTTTGAGTTCGTATATTCGATATCAGTGCAAAATTGAATATAAAAATTCTCTTCTTTTTTTCCTGTTTGGACAGAATAGGGAAAGTTCTCAGTGTTTGAATGGTATTTATAAAAACAAAAACGAAAAATGACATTTTGTAAATACTGCATTATTCAGAGTAAAAAGAAATATGGCTGTAAAAATCTATGGCAGGGATAATTTTTGCTAGAATACCGGAGTTCTATATTGTTTCGTACGTTAATACTGGAAATTCGGCATTTTTCGTTATGCTTTTTTCCCCACTTTTGATTTTTTTTCCTTACTCTAAATTTTCGGCCATTATGTCGATAGTAAAAACAAATTATTTCAGTTTTTTCGAAAATTTTATATTAATTTCACTTTACTATATGTAACAGTATAAAACACTTTATTGTTGTATTAACAGCAAAAAGGTGCCAAAAGAATTTGCACCTTTTTAAAAATGCATCAAGTTCCAACTCTTAATCAGCAGATTTTTTGGGCTAATACATTCTGTGTATAGTGTAAAATTTTAGATTAAGTCTACTTGGAGAAACAGTAAAAAGTATTTTTTTTCTTTTTTTAATGTTAACAAAATGTTTGTAAATCAAAATTTGGCATTGTGTCATTTTTTTCTTAACTTAATAAGTTAGGATCCTTTTGCAAATTGAAAAAAAAAAAAAAAAAACTTTCTGAAGGTAGAAATAATGTAGAGAAAATTTAGTTGTCATAATGTTATTTTTTGAAGTTTATTGAAAAAAAGGAAATATGAACCCGGAACCTCCCCATTCGCAGGCAAACTGCTCTGACTACTAGACAAGATAGCCGAGTGAAGGCTTCGAAAATGAAATATAATTTCAATGAACGAGAGACAATCCCGAAGCTGAAAAGGGGGGAACAATGAGTTAGTTAAATGTTTAATCCTAAAATTTCAAGCTCTAAATAAAACAAATTTTAGCAGTTGCCATAACTTATATCCTCTTTACCATGTACACAATCCACATTATTCTACTTTTGATGGCGTGTTTTGTTTTCTCCTTTCGGGAAGTAATAAAGCAGAATGTTACGGACAGTGTTCCTTTTGGTTTTCTAGTTTTCTGCCAAGGTTAAACAGTAAAAAATATCGAAATGACAATCTATTTCGAGAACAGCTAAGCTATAACTTTTGCCTGTAAAGGAGCAAACTCAAACTCGCTGGCAGTTAGAATTGAAATTAATTGTAGGCTTCTCTGGTCTGCTAGTCGAAGGAAACAGAATTTCTCATTGGCCAACCGAATGCTTAGACTACTTTTTATAATCGTTATTCTGTAAAATAAAGCATTTGCTCTTTACTAAAATAAACATGTAAAAAAAGTGGCAGTAATACCTGAGATTCGAAAAATTTAAACTTTGTTCTCTGTAAATTATGTCGTGTTTTTTTTTAAATTTAATATAGATCATTTTTTTAATTATTTTAATTTTTCTTGTGCTAAAAATGTTTCTTAATCATTTTATTAATGAGTCAGTCATGTAAAACAAGGGACATTAATAACTCTGAGATTAGAAGAATTGAACATTTGTACTCTCTCGAATTGTGCATGTTTTTCATTGTGATCAAAATATTTATTTATAATCTAACTCTGTACCTCAGAATCAGACTAACAGAAGTCTTTTTTCGTAACTTTTCAGGAGAGGGCGAAATCAATTGTCGGATGCATGCAAGGGATGGGACTCGTGCTCTTTTAGTTCTGCTAAATAACAGTTGGAGGAATTTCTTTTATTGAACAACATTATCATGGATTGATGTGGAACAAACGTTTTACGCTTTTTATCATCAAAATTGGTACATTCAACATTGCAGTTTATAGTAACAGCTTTCAACCCATAAATGCCTGACTTTTTTTTTCCAAAGATATTTTGTATACTGGTTACAAACAGTGTTTAATGGATAGGAAAAATAATAAAAAAAATATTATGTAAAAAATATTTTTTTTTATTAAGGAAAGAAAAATCGTCCCTTAAATGTTACGATAGACACCAGAGGGTACATACTTTTTTTACTAAAATTTTTTTCTGCTTACGATATACTATTTAAAAAGACATTTTATAAGAAGAAATAAAATCAGCAATTAACATAAGCTGGGAAGCTGGGAATAACTTTGAAAACTTAGCTTTTTTTCTTGAGATTGTGAACGATGTGATTTTTGATACAGATCATATTAAAACTGTTACAGAGCACACTTTACAATGGTTATGTGTTGCAATCTGTTAACAACGAATTGAAACGATACCAAGGTACTAATTGAACACTATTATTTGGTTGAAATGTTCATTTGGGGGAAATTCAGACCTTTTTTTGGACCGGTCCTAAAAAGGGACGCTAGGCATTAATGGGTAGAACTTAATTGTCGATGCAAATTTTAAGATTTCGCGTGCAATTACGTCAAATTCGGGGATGTGATTCCCTTTATTCCAGAAAAATATCGTTTTATATCGACGTATTTTTCTTATTACTTATTACAGTATTCTAAACCACAAGAAATGCATTAAAATCAGAAAAGAAAAAGTTTTTTTTTTTGAGGTGATAAATCTCAGTATCGTCATGTATTACTTCTCAAGTGGTTACTATTTTATTTATTTGGTGGTATGGGTATGGGTGGTATGCCGTAAGATTCTTGAACACTTCCTTAACTTTCACAAAAGAAGAATAATTAAAAAAAAAAAAACTCCGCCACTTTCGGCAAAATATAAGGAAAAAATTCACACTTTGAATTTTTTCTCGGAAAATTATAGGTGGAAAACAAAAACAGATTTTTAAATTAACACTGAGATCCGCTTGAATGCTTCGCTCCAGTCAACCAATTATTATTATTCCTTTGCAATGAAAAAAACACCGATTTATAAAACTACACAGCGATCTGCCAAATATATGAATGAGTTTGGCTTTTTTCGAAATAATTCACATTAAATATATTTGACGTGGTAATTGTAGATGTATCAGCTCAGTATCCGTTTACTTGAACTCCGACGGACGAAAGATAAAACAAGTCCATCATTTGTTAAAATAGGGATGAAAAATGGCAGTTTGTACTGTCAAAATGGTCATTGGCCTTGTGTCAATATTAGAATCCAGGCAGAAATTAACTAGCCCAATGCCTAGTGTCTTGTTAATGAAGGCGTGATATAACTACAGTAAACTCTCGATTATCCGTGAACGGATTATCCGCGAGGGTCTCAGGAAAGAAACAAACACAATTAACTGATTTTTTTCGAAAAAGCACGAATTAAATTTTTTTCTGAACGTTTCTTACCCAAGAGTGCGGTGTACTTCATCCAATAAATTATTTTACCTTTGCCTTATCGTAAGTGCCACTTCTTTATAGATATCATATGCTTGAGAACCCCAAATACAAATAATTTTTTATGCTGTACCTATCGTCACTGTTTGTGCATGTGCATATCACGTTTTAAGTGTAATGCAATTATTTTTAAGCAAAAGACATTTTTTATCTTCTTTACCCCTTATTTGATGCTTTTTTCGGATTATCCGCTATACCCGTGATACCCAATCCCGCGGATAATCGGGAGTGTACTGTATAAGGAAACAAAACATCAAAAAATTACTTATAGTTTTCAAACTTTATTGTGTATAAATTTTTACAGAAGGAAATATTTAATTTCAGGAACATTTACAGTTAAAATCTTTAATTAATGCTTGTTTCATGAACAATACACATCTAAAGCATTAAACTGTACAAGTGCATACATACATATGTACATTATGCGATTTGAAATAAAATCTTTAACTGAATATCTTTGGTATGCAAACTGCATGTTGGCAGTGAAAAAAATATTTTATATATATATTGCACTCAATATGTAAGTAAAAACGAAACATTCATGTTTTTTTGTTACATTTATTGCTGGACAAAATTCCATGTATATCAGTGACAGTTTTATTTCGCGCTCGAAGACAAAGTGTTTCGTGTTGAGATCTGAAAACATTGAAGAATATTGGAAAATAGATGAAATTTAAACAATATTCCATCTTTTTTTTTTTTTTTTGTTAATATACTAAGTTGTGATAGAGTATTTTGTACCTACCTGACTAACAGAGTCTAACAGGGACTCATTTTTATGTAAGCTTTAAGATCATTTTATTTTAAAGTAGCTATTACTTCTATGATCAATCGGTTTTACAAATCTAGGTAGGCATTGATTATTAAATTTTTTTAAAAACACCCCTTAACCTTTTAAACTTATTCAAATAATGTGTATTCTTCCGCAGAAGGATTTAAATCTTCCTTGATGTTTGATACACAAAATTTGTGAATGTTCGCAATACATTTATATGAAATTGTAGGACAGTAATTCAATTTTGTTTATCAGTGTGAGCCTTAAGTAAAAAGAACGACTTCAGCTAAGTGGCTATAAGCAAAAAAATAACTGATGCTGAATTTTCATTTAGACCGACAGTTGTAACAAAAGTCAAAAAATTATTCTGTATAAATATTTTAGAATAATAATTATTTAACTTTTCCAGCATAAATGTTTTTTAAACCATTCCACAAGCACCGGTAAAAAATCTAAATAGTCTTTTTTTTTTTTCAAAGTTGTATTTTTTAAACAATGTTTACTTTGTTTTTAAACGCAATTTTCAATTCATGCAATAGTTGAGAGCGTACATTTTAATAAAGATGCAAAATATTCTATCACAATAATGAGGGAAATTTCTATGATTCTTTTCAGTTAATTAAAGAGAATCACCTGCTTTAAATTTTCGATACTCTGGAGGGAAAAAAGGTGTACATAGACATAATCTCCAAAATTGCACAACCAATGCAAATTCAATACTTTTAAAGTACATATACCGTTTGAAGATATTCAAAATTAGATGATTGACAAAATAATCGAGCGTAACTTTGGTGAAATCTTAAAAATAGTAATTCCAGAAAGGAAAAAATCAAAGAGAACAAGTACTTCTTATCTTCTTCTACCTTTTTCTATTGTTAAACTGGCTCTCACTTTCGTCAATAAACATCTTACAGCCATTTAATACGTAATAGTTTTTATTTTAGCAAGGAAAGAAATTGTTATGAATTTTTAATTTAAAAATAAGTTGAATTTAGAAATATTAAAAACTTTCTTTAATATGTTTTAATTATTATAATTAAGTTGCGAAATATGAAACACGATAAAACGTAGTCTTCTTTCGGAAAGGTTATGAATGAAGTTAATTTTATCACTTAAAAACCCTTTTCTGAGCATATCACAAGGTTCTTTATATCAAAGAAAAAATTTATCTATAAGCTATTCAACTTCAAACGATAATTTTTGCACTAAACCTGATATTTTTTTCTTCTTCAAAAAAATAATATATGAATATTTATGTAACTTCGAATTTTTTAAAAGATATGTTTTAACATTAAATAATTAGAAATTAATTTTTAAAATAAATGTGAGAAGACGTTTATATTTTTTGTTATAAAAATTAAAATTTGATTCAAAAGCTTAATAGACAGCAATATTTATTTAACTTTCTGGTGATTTTTCTTTTCGAAGATTAAATAGCTAATATTTTAAGCAAATGAGGATAGAAAAAAAGTTTATAATTTGAAACTAATTCATTCAAATAAAAATTAAATTAAAAATCAAAAGATATTAGGGGTGACAGCTTGATTGAGCGGTTCAATGTTGAACGAAAAATTGTTCAAATCGGAAATGTAGATACGGGAATGAAGTATCCTTGATAAGATATTTCGAACAAAAAAAAGTTTGTTCAAATCGGATTGTTCACTCAAAAGTTAGCATCGCGGGACAGGTTGTTTGAACGGTTCAAAGTTGAACCAAAAATTGTTCAAATCGAGAAATCAAATATGGGAATGAGCTGTACTCGCCGAGATCTTTCCAACAAAAAAAAAGTTTGTCCAAATCGGAATGTTCATTCAAAAGTTATTAGGGGGGGGGGGGGACAGACAGACAGACCGACCGACCGACACACAAATTCCCCATCTCAATACCCTACTTTCAAAATTTTAATTTTTCGATATTCATTTTACCTTTTTTTTTTTTTAACTTGGCGATATTTTTTGGACTTGGCGATATTTTTTTAACTTGGCCATATTTTTTAGACTTGGCGATATTTTTTAGATGCATTAAGCTACTTTTAATACTTTTTTCGTATTTTTTTTATTTTTAACGGGAAAGTAGGCTAAAAAGAAAGAAAATAAAAGGGAAAAAAATGTTTTTTATGCAGCTTAAAATTTGTTTATCAATTTATTTTGAACAGAAAATCATAAATTTGATATTTAAAATGAAATGCATGCTTGAAAGAAAAATAAAAAAACAGCAGTGATTTTTATATAAATATTTTTCTAAAATATATAAATCTTTTGGCATGAATATATGCTTGGAATTCATTGCAAGCAAATGTTTTTCAATGGTACGTTATGGACATTAGTAGTTCTGAAATCACCGGGTTCACCTTGTCATGTTTTTATCATAATTTTTAATAAGGCCTCCATACGGTTGCAACTTCATTATGTGCTGTCCTTGGGGTTGCCATAACATTCAATCGTAAGGAATGTAATCTGTCTCTAGAGTTCCGCAAAGACATGTGGCCATTGCTGTCTTCCTGTCGACTCTCATCAGAACAGGTGGAGGGAGATTGAAGTTCTTTGTTGAGCAGTTCTGGAGAATGACTGTTGTTAAGCTGTTGAGCATCTTGATGTTGTGACGCCAAAGATGCCGCAACGTCGTAAGAGCTCCGTGTGTCGTTGCCGAGGAGGTGGAGGGATGGGTGGAGATGACTCTGTTGGTAAAGTTGAGGGTACAGAAGCGATGGTGGCACCATACCACCTGTACCGAGGTACATACCAGCACTCGTTGCTGCAGCACCGTTGCTTCCATAGTAGCTCTGTGATGCTAGGAGGTAGCTGGCATGGTTCACTGACAATGTCGATGAAGAAGCTCCAGGTAGAAGAGGGATATTAGTCCGTGGCAGCTGCAGAGCTGAATTAGAGGTCTGCAGCTTAGCCTGGTCTGGCGTTGAATGACAAGGATTCGATTCAGAAGTTGTCGTGGTTGCGGACGATAATGGACTGCTATTGTTCGGCCTACACGCAAGGTCATTCTTTGCATGACCTAGGTTGTCTATCAGAGATTTAAATGTAAAAGCCGATGACGGATGTAGCTGGCCATTGTTGCTTCCAGGCGTCGAATCAGGCGATACGTTGGGATCTGAAAAAAAAAAGGTCATAAGATTTCATAAATATACATAAAGCCTTCTGAAAATCATTTTGAAATCAAAGGAAGGGCCAATGAAAGATATATTTTTAAGACGGATGCACTATAGTGCATTTATGCTTACTTGCAGAGTATTATGCATAAAGCTTACTAAAAATGTTATTCTTGTAAGCGATAATTTAAACTGCATTCCTTAAAAAAAAAAAAAAACAAATAAATGGCATTGCAGAAAATAAGGAGATTTTCAAATTGCACGATAATGGTGAAGGTGCAAAAATATGGAAACTGTACATTACTATAAACCTACAGGAAAAGCTTTCATTGCTAATGAATGATTTACGAACCATGTTACACATTACAACATCGAGCGGTATTCACGCCAATGAATACCATAATTACACATCGCATCAATCATTTCGATCAATCAATTCGATCAAACTGTTCTATTGCATTTTCAATACATTCTTTATTGCCGGTCAATGACACATATTGACTAAAATTGTTTCAAGTACCGAAGCAATCAGTAAGTATGTCCATCGCCAGGGGCGGACTGGCCCGGTCGGCTGGTCGGGGATCCCCGACTGGGCCAACCGCTGAGTGGGCCACATCAAACCTAAGGTTTCCTACAAAATTAAAAAAAAAAAAGGTTGAAAATATATATTTACGAAATGCAAAAAAAAAAAAAAAAAAAAAAAAAAAAAAACATTCGAGAACATTAAGTATTTTTTTCCCTACTTAGGGGGCCAATCGCCAATGTAGATAGCTGAAATCCACGTGTGAATACTTTCCTCTCTTCTCAAGTTTCCCTCTATGTTCAGAGCCCTGGGGTTACTGGGGCTCAGGGTGCCAGAGCAACGGAGGTCGGCCCCAGACTGAAAAAGGGCCAGAGCTGAAAAATGAACGATTGAAACTTATTTTTGTACTCCTTAACAAAAATTCAAGAGGCCCTCGTGATCAGATAAACTTTATCCTGCCTGCAATAAATACGCGGGTTACGGCGTTCGATGTTTAGTCATGAGAATCTGAGATTCTCATGACTAAACTCGAGAAGTTTGACCTTCCAACTTCAAAAATTGTTGGCTGTTCATTTGATGGTGCTGCTAATATGAGTGGACAATAGAAGGGTTGCAAGCTCAGCTGAAACAAGGCAACCCAGATCTGCATTACGTTCACTGTTTTGCCCGACTCAGTTTAGTTCGCACTGATTCCACTGAATGCTGCAAATTGGCGAAAGACTTCCCTGGTGTTTTTCAAACAACAGCCACTTTCATTTCAGAGTCGCACAAGCATGCAAGTGTGGACTAAAATAAAAAGCGAATCTGAAGCAGGGCAGCAGCTTCTTCGGAGACTTCAGAAAGTAAATGCAACTAGATGGTGGAGCAAGGATCGAGCCCTGAAAAGCATGTTCGATGACTTTTCCTTGCCTTTAGAGGAACGAAAAAAGTTCCTGGCATTAATAAATGCTTATATACTTTGGCAACTGATGATTTTAGCCCGGAAATCAGCATTAAAGTCAAAGCTTTGCTGGAAAATTGGTGCAAATTTCAAAGCATTTTACTTGCTTCGATTTTTAGCTAGCTGTTTGAATTGTCAACTCCCACTTCAAAATATTTACAAAGAAGTGGGTTGGACTATTTAACAGCCACTAAGAAAATTCAAACTGTAGTTTTGGAAATGCAGCGAAAACGCGAGGATTTTGATTCCATTATTATAAAAGCAGCTGAGTTTGCTGCTTATCTGCAGGATACACTAACGCAAGCGGGTTATGAGGTAGAAATTGAGGATTCTCTTCCGAAGAAGAGGATTCCATTAAAGAAGAGAAATCCGGAAGAATTATGTCGTGATCAGGTGAGGCTACAAAATACACCATCCGAACACTTTGAGATCAATGTGTACAACGTCATTTTGGACACAGCCATCGCCCAACTTAAAAGTCGATTTGTTGCAAACGAACCCGAACTATTAAAAGACATTGCTTTGTTAGATCCTGCCCGCTTCCCCGAAATAAGATCCCCAGACAGGAACTTGCCGCAAGATGCACTGTGTGCTTTATCCGATTACGCAAAAGTAGACAAAGCAGATGTTCGCGAAGAACTTATTCAATTTTCTAGACATTATTATGATTATAATGAACTACAAGTGAATTCCATAAATGTGGAGTTCTTCGACGATTTTACTGAAGAAAGTAATGTAAAAAATATTCAGTGTCAAAAATAATCATGTAAAAGGTGCATAATTTGCGGTTTTAAACTTTTGCATGAAGACAAAAGAAACCCAACTCAAACATCAGTGCTAATTACCTTTTCCTATTACCCGAAAAAGAGCAACTTACCAGAGCACGCAAGTATATTGTGTGAACGATATTTTTCAGTTTTGAAATTAATAAAAAGTCGCTTACGTTCGAACCTTGGACAAGACTTGTTTGAGGACTACATGTTGATTAACATCGAACGCTCATTTAATTACGACTATGATAAAGTAATTGCTTCTAGTTCACCAGAACTAGCGCGGTTGCTCAATGTTTGAGTGAAAAAGAATGTTTTTATCATTTTTTACAATTTTGACCCTCATTGAGCAATTTCATGAAGAAAAAAACACCATTTTGTCTCGCACACGACAGTGCATTAAAATGTAAAGATTTTAGTAGGAAATGTGTGTGAACATTTTTTCCTTTTTTTGCTTAGAAGTCACATATGCGTTTGAAATTTCTTAAGAACGAAGATTTTGTTAAGTTCCCCTCTTTAACTATTATTTTTAATAAAATGTATGATCTGGCGCTTGAGGAAGAAAATGTCAGTTTTCCATGGAATAGCCCTATTGTACTATCACTATCTGTGTAATTTAAATATGGATTAAAAATGTAAAGTATTTTAAGTGCATGTTTTTCTTTTCAATTTCAGAGTTCCTACTGTTACATGTGTCTCTATCTATCATAAAGCTTAATAATATTTTAATTTTGAAATGTGGTAGGAGTGAGGCCTATGTAGTTTCGCTTACGTAGTAGTAGTATACATTAAAAAATAATAATAATAATACGAAGGTGGGCCAAAATGTCATCTTGCCGACTGGGCCAAAGTTAGCCAGTCCGCCCCTGCCCATCGCTATTTCCCAATGTCTCACAGTGAACGTGTTCACAGAATTTTTCATTATTTTATGAAAGTTAAGTCATATTTGGTCAGATATTATTAAGCAAAACATCAAAATAGTATGCCAATTCTGTACCTCAGAACCAGACTAACGTAAGTCCATTTTTGTAACTTTTCAGGAGAAGGGAAAAAAATGGTCGGATGCATGCAAAGGATGGGATTCGCGCTCTTTTAATGGTGCTAAATAATTGGAAGGAATTTGTTTTAAAGAATACCGTTCTCATGGGTGGATGCAGAATAATATTCTACATACAATTCACTAAAAAAGTGAAAATCGCCATTTTTTGGACTTACGTCGTTCTGGCTCTGAGGTACAGAATTGACGCACCACCAAAGCGGAGCGACAGGTAACTGTTTAGGCACTATCTCTTTTATTTTTCTTTTGGACGATATTATTTAAGGGAGCAAATTATGTTTCAGTGCTTTTTCAATGTCTGGGGACTCTGATATTAAATTCAATTCAGATGCATGTTCAACATAGATCATAAGTAAATGTAAAACCAAATAACACTTTCCGTTATTTGGAATGATCTGCCCGGCACAGTGGACAAAAATTTGGTTCAGGCCAACGTACAAAATTGAATCTTAGAGTTAGCGGCTGTCTTTGGCGAGGGTTGGAAAAGTTGGTGGCACGCTACGACAAATGTCTCGCTTAGAATGGTAATTATCTGTAGAAGTAGAAATGATATACATCTAAATATCCCAAATAAGAGCTTTTATCGTTTTCTTCAGCATAGTTTTCAATTCGGAAGTGGTCGTACATTTTAAAAAAACTAACATTGGTATTTCTTGTGTACATGGAATTCTGACGCCCGTGCCCAAAGGATTGTTTGACTCGCGGTTGAATGCTTGAACCTCAGATTGAAGCCGTAACATTGGTTGAAAAAAGCGTCAACGGGCTGTTTGATTGTCTGACCTAGAGAGCACTAGCTCCTGTATGACTTGAGATACTTTCTCTGCGTTTATGAAAACGTTATTTTGAAATTAAACTCACCTGCTAGAGAAGCTAGATGCGCTTCTTGGCTAGTGAGTCCAGTAGCAGTGAAAGCACTGTCCAGAGTGTAACCAGCGAATCCCGTTCCACGAAAAGCAGCAGAAGTGAAATACGGTGAATAATGTGCATTGTATGCTAACCAGTGAGGATGTTCTCCAGCAGCAAAATTAAAAGACTGGGCCATGTCTGTAAGGAGGAAAAACTATTAAGGACATTTTCTAAAACATAAGAAATGGGAATTAGATAAGAATAAAATGAAACTAATAGTCCTTTTGCCATGACTCTTGATAACCATTGAGAGCTTAATGGTGATAACTAATATGCAATGTTTCGTTCAATTTCAAGGAAAGAATTCAGCTGTCGTAAATTGTTTACTGTTTAGCTGTTGTAATTGTTTATAAATGAAGAAGTAGTGTTTAACAAATTTAATATATATATATATATATATATATATATATATATATATATATATATATATATATATATATATATATAATATATATATATATATATATATATATATATATATATATATATATATATATATGTATATAAAGAATTTTGAGCTTTTAAGGTGCTCAGCCGTCGATAAATAGGAAAAGTTGGGACATGAATTTTATTATTGTAATTAAACGTCGTCTTTACACCCAGAAACTAATTTTTAGTAAATATTCTCTCTGAGTAGTAAACGCTGTCAGGTATATAGAATAGTAAAAAAAAAAAGGTATTTTTACCGAGTTCCATTCCATGCATAAAAAAAAGAGAATCAGTTTAACTCCGATGAATGAGTCTGCCTATTTCACAGTGGAAGTTTCTATTCTACCTATCATTGCATTTTTTCATAAAATCACAGTAAACTTCTTTCATTAAATCCATTTGTATGTTTATATTTTTAGTAACATATGATACATGGAATCTGAATAAATTACACGAGAGACTGATTTACTGCAACAAAAGAAACTTTTATTTAAAAAAAGTTTTTAAAAATTTAGTGGATTTGTTATTTTTCTCAAACCATTCTATAACAAAAGTAAAAATGCAAATCTGAACTATTTTTATACTCATTGAAAGTTAAATGAAAAAGTTTTATGATAATGTATTTTTTTAGTATGATTACTGTAACACTTATTTCACATGAAACCGTAAGAATGCGATGGGATCTTTCACCCCTCTGAGTTTGTAGCTGAATGAAATTATTCATGAAAATATATTTTCCCATAGATCATAGGCTATTCTTGAATAGTAAAATAGTTTGAGTGATGATGTTCCACTGTGACTATTAATTATAAGGTACTCGTTCTCTTAAACGAAAGTGGGGGGGGGGGACATTTTTTTTAATGTTTCAATGTTTTTATTGATCTGGCGATAAATTTACTTTTTACAAACTTAAGTCCTTAATGCAGCTTTTTATGTTGTATGCTACGGATATACACGAATGTAGAATTCGATGATCTCATATTGAAATGATTCGGCTGATGCATTTAATACCATTTCATCGTCTGAGTTTGAAACACTATTACTGCTACGGGAAAACAGTTTCGATTGAAGCTTGTTCATCTTCCTGATGTACATCGATTATCCAATTCAGTGGAACTCAAACTCTGTTCTGGCAGACAAAAAGATTCATTCCAACCATTGAAATAGAACTTCTCCCGTAGGAAAACCACCTAATTAAACACTCGAGACCGGAGCTGGATATCCCTCGAGAGTGGCCCCACTTCTACGTCACGCGAAAACTCAAAGCCATCAAAACCCAAGTTGATCCTGGACTTCAAAAGCACCGATTGCGCTTGTCGTCATGGCAACGCTGCCCTCTCAACTTCCGGCACTGAGAGGTTTCACGTGATCGGAAGTGCAACGTCATCATCCTTTCCCGTCTATCTCGTGATACCGAACTTTTGGAGGGGTTTTCAATAGATGGTAAACAAGTTACAAAAGGGACCGTCGGCTGGAGTCGGTTTAGTTCCATAAAGCATGGCACGACTGAACTTATTCGATTTCCATCAAATGTAAAATAAATTAAAGCAGTATTTTGCTACAGGGCATTGTTCACGAAATTTTCAGCAATGTTCGTGGTAATGATAGACGGAAAGGGAAAAGAAAATTTCACTTCTTCTGCAGGCGTTTATTTTTCTCTTACTAGATATAGTGTATGCAAAGATATGCATACTTTTATCATTCACACATTCGCTACTCAAATTTTAAATTTGTTCGTCGTTTTCGTTTTGATTTCAACAATAGACACACTCGGAGCTTTCATGTTTGAAAATATATATATTTTTTATCTTATGCACATTTACTCCTAAAACTTTAAATTCAACTTTTTTTTTTCAACAATGAATGCATGCTCAAAAATGTGGCTTCGTTCTGTTAAAAAAATGACTGAAACAACGGAAAAGATGAGGTAGTTATCAGGACGATGTTTTTTTAATACCAGATATTTCTAAACACTCTAGTGAACATTTTTCAAGCTTCACAATGAACCAAAGCTGTTGGATTCCTTTCCCTGCCTTTAACGAGAGAATGTAGGAGTATCACTCATAGAATTTCTCTGGTGAGATAGGTTTCATCCCCAAAAATCAGGTCAGATTCCATTCGGAATAGACGTTGTCTTGGCTTCCAGCAGACTTCGAACTCCTAAAATCTGTTTATCTTCATTGAACAAGCAAACGCAGAGGCATTAAAGACACTGTTTACAAGGTATACTTCTGCACAACACGTACGTTAATTAGATCAGACTATATTTTTGGTAAAAGATTATTTGGTCTCCTCCTCAATTAAAATTCCTGGATTCCGTTTTCCTTCCTTAAGCAAGCAAATAAGTGAAAATGAACCCCCGAAATCCTTTTAGGTATACATGCTTCTGCATCGAAAGTAAACCAAACTTCACACTGAATATTGCTCACGGTAAAGTTTTAAGCTAATTACTTTGTTTGACTTCATTTGAAAATAATTTTAAGACAGAAAATCTTCTAAACAACACCAATTCCGAAAAATGCAGTAGAGCACCGACTGAACCTAAAGTCACTATATAAATGATAGTTGTAGATAGAGAAGGGAAAGAAAATTTCTCTTCTTCTGTTTCCAGCTCATATTTTTTTTTCTTGTCAACTTGATTACAAGTAAACTACATAATTTTAACAATACGTGAAAAGATATACACATGTTCTAGATCTTTTCACATATTATGTATAGCATCAGTCTTACAATAACGTTTGATAATTTTTAGCCCTTTCACAAATATATATTTATTTCTCTTTTTTGTGCCATTTTCTGGGAACAACAATTGACAAGAATAATTAAGTGGTCATTTTCTTCAATGTAGAAAACATTGGAGGCTTGTTTTATGTAAATTTTAACAATATTTCTCATGAAATTATCATAAGAATCATGTACGTTTGGGGCTTATTCTTGTAAAGAAACAACTTTTTACAAATTTTATTAAAAGCTCTCGTACGACACGTTTACAAAGCGAAGAAAATGATCCGGTAGTAGGGATTTCTGATATCATTCGTTTACATTGCAACCTGAAGTTGAGGAATACCTCACTTGACCGATTCAAGTGATTTCTACCACCGCCTGGTAAGAAGTAGGTAAGAAATTCTACTTCGAATGATTCGCTTTTTTTATAATCCGTATTGAATTTTTCTTATCGCAGTGTTTAAATATAAATATAATGAACCGACTTTTGGTCAATGCAAATGATCTTATATTATCTGTTCAAGAAATCTGTGCTGACTAAATAGTAGTTGAAATTATTGATAGGTAGTTTAGTTTCTGAGTACATGACTGAAATGATACAAGGAAGACGAAAGGAAAAGCTGGTATAACTATTGCGGAAAAAGAACGCTCAATGGGAGCAAAGAAAGATCAGTAGGAGGAAATAAATACTTTTGCTGATGTTAAAGTGACAAAAGAGATAAAAATATAATTTCAGTTTAACATGAATGAGAGTTTTGTGAATGAAATGAGCGGTCGTCTAAATCGAAAAAGAGTAAAATATTCCAGATTATTAGAATGGAAAAAGGGCAGAGTGGCAATTTGACCAGTATTGAAAATAAAGCACAATTTAAAAATCGTGTTTGGTAAAAGGAGAACTTTAGTATTGTGAAGCGAAGATAGTGGAAAAAAGTAGAGTGAAAATCAAAAAAAAAAAAAAAATCAATTTCTTAGTTGAAAAGATAAACTTACGAAATCTGATGTAAAGTGCAAACGACAGAGTGCATGCTAAAGTATCAGAAAACATTAAAGGAATGCAAAACATGTACAACGTTTAAAGAGAAAAAAAAAAAAAACCGCTAAAAGTCAGTTTTATGAGAAAAAGTAGGAAATTATAGAAAACAAATATAATGCTAGTGATTGAAAATAAATTATTCCGGTAGCTTCTTTTCCTGTGGTACATTTTTACTATGAAGTTTCCTGTTATTGTTCTTGTAACTACTTTATATATTTATATATAAATACAGCGAGTAAAATTTTTTAAATATTTAATGTTCATGGAGATTGGTTAAGATTTTTTATGCAAAAATGTAATAAAACGAGATTATATCCGTTATCTTCTCTTTACTAACTATTCATAGTTTGAACTTTCTTTGATTTCTTAATGGGTAAGAGTTAAATTGCTTGTGTTATCTCCTTTCCGACTTTCAAAAAGAGAAACCCAACAAAAAGGCTTTTTGAACCTCGCTTATAGCGCTAAATTTAAATAGGTGGAAGCCTTTTTTTTTTCATTAATTACGCCTAGTATCTCTCCAAGATGCCACTTAATTTTTTCCCGAGTAAATCATCCATTTTCGTTATCACAAAAGTGAATGAAGAAATCTAAATTTAAAGAAGGTCCATAAAAAATAAAACGGTCATCAACTCCCACCTCAGAAAAAAAAGAGACTCAAAGTAAATGAAGAAAATAAACAGCTAACCGACAAGATAACGGTCTGTGAAAAATCTATGTAACAAAGCATCAAAAACTCCGCCTTCAGAAAGCCGAGAAGTTTAAAATAATTCTCATTGTCTTTATCCTTCCCAAACTATCGATCACTTAACTTAATTACCGCTTGAAATGAGATTTAAGGACTCATTTCCTAATGACTCGGAGCTTCGGGGCAGGGCGCAAGTGATGTATGGGGCGTGTCATTTTTATCTGGGGCTACCCGTAAAGCAGGATAAAGCTCTGCTGTGGTCCCACGAACCGCAATTCCACTCACTCCACTTCTCCGTTTTACACGTCGCCATGCTGGCTGGCCCAAGGAATTATCTCTTCTCTTTCAAATTGAAAGGATATTGTCTCTTTTTTGGTGTTATAGATGAGATAATTAGAAAAGGATTTAAGAATCTTTTCTAAAAGAGGTTTGATACAGGATTTCTTGTTTAAGTGCTGTTCCTTTTTTGTTTAGGGATAAAGATAGGAATCTTTTATTAAAATCCTTTTCGAGAGATTAAGTTACCTAAGTGTCGATTTAAGGTTTTTAATCATTATAATGCGTTTTGTTTGGTGGATTTTTAAAATGCTAAACACTTTATCACAATATTTAGTCAGTTTGGTTTATGCTAACTAATGCTAAAGACAACAACCTACTAATCGGAAGTCTCATTTGAAATTTTTGCATGAAGTTTTGCAATCTAACAGAGAAAAAAATGCAGTTCTTATTTATTTCATTGTTTGCCATTATCCCCAAAACTGGACTTTTATTTAGGATAAGAACCAATATGACTGAAAGAGCGAGTAAGTAAGTGACATGGTGGCAACATCGGAATTCTTTCAGGGATATACTCAATTGTAACACAATCGATTTATGCTTGATTCAATCGAATTTTATCTACCGGTAGAGCAGCGAGAAATAACTTTTTGGGTGGAGGTAAGGAAATTTCTGGCTGCATCACTGGCAGATAAAATTCGACCAGATCGAGTACGATTGATTGTGTTAGAGATCAATATGGAAAAAGGCTGGTTAATTGGTGTTTACCGGCACAAGAGCTCTTCTGAGCTATACTAAGTCAAACGATTGTTTAAGAAAAACATTGAATTCACTTTCGATTTAAATATAAAAACGGAAAATCAACATCAGGAATCTTCTGAAAGAAAGAAGACTAACCAGAGGGCGTGGCACCAACTCCCATCCTACGTGGCAAATCAAGAGCCCATTGCTCTGCAGTCTTCCTCCTGAACTGTTCCCATTCTCGCAAGGGGTCCACCAATCGAGGATCAAAGAAGGGAGTTCTCTGTCCGAATGCAGAGGCGAAGGCTCGAAAATGATGATGATGCTGCCCTGGTAAGAAGAGAAAGGAACATTGAATCATCTGAAGTCGAAGAAACATAAATATACACTGATGTTAAAGTAGGTATTTTGATAAAGCAATTTTAAACAAACTCAAGTTATTAAACGACCAATAGGGATTCAATACCTGACTTACCACTCAAGATATAACATATTTGGCTCGGATCCAGAAGGAACTGACTTCTAATCTCAATTCAGGGGCTGTCTATAAATGATGTCACACTTTTTTCAACACAACTGAGCCCCTTCCTTCTTTTTGTCAAAGTCTCGCACTTAACCATATCCCTCCCGTTCTTATCCCATGTCACACTTTTTTAATATACATATTGTTTTACGAAAATGTCACACCTCATGTTACCCCTCAAATTGTCACAATTTCAAGAGCCATCCTCTCCTCAAGGCTTGATATCATTTTGAGGACGGCCCCTCAGTAGTAGCAGCTTTGAGCAGCAACAATATGAGATAGTTCTGCTGACTCGTTGTCTAACATTCACTAAGTTGTATTATAGGAATTCTCCCGTTTTACTCCTACTTTAGGCCGGATGGGTGGCGAAGAGGTTAAGTGGTAGTTTTTTCGCCTTGCGATGTGGGTTCAAGTCCCGTTCCATTCAGTGGAATTTCAAAAGGCAGAATATCATCAGTGTCCATGAAGGACTAGTGCCTATTTTTCTCTCAGCTCTGTTTACTAAATCAACTTCCTGGTGTATTTTCGCATCGCGAGAACTCTGGTGCCTCTATCTGGTGGAAATAGTGGGCCAAAATTATTTAGTTGGTATAGCTTTTTGCCTATTATGGTGCCACATAAAAGAATGGTCATCAGTCTCTCAGGAATTCATTAGATCTACCAAATCTAATTTTTTTGCAATCACAAATTGCGACAGGATCGTGCTTGTTGGGTTTCTTGTTTTTACAAATGGCTCCTATTTCATTCACAATTGCGGAAAGCATGGTTTGAATTTAAGGTGTTGAAATGCAAATTCGTGCCAAAGGATGGAGGATTAGGACTGATGTCATATGTAATGTGCTGAATTCTGATTTCGTTTAAAGAAAATGTGTATGTGTGTGTGTATGTATGGGCCGGGGGAACCAGATTCTTTATAAGCATAGAAAAATCAAATTAACGTCAACTACGGTCAAATGAAAGCAATAAGTAAACGTAACTGCTTAAAAAATTTGCTACATGCATATTGGCGCAGTTCCAGAAGAATTTAAGAAGGCATCTTTACTTTATGGTTCTCTGTACTGTACTTAAGAAATAAAATCTGACCCAATATAACAAATTGCGACTCTTGAACCATAACATAAAGTAAACAAAGAAAAAAAAACACTCAAGATAAATTAGTCATGCCACGCACGGCAACTAACAAACAAATTGCAAAAATATATTAGTTAAAATCAATCGACTGCTGTGAGCTGTAAGTAAATTGATGTAAATCAACTGATTGCATTGGAGCATAGGCATTATAGTGCAGATAAACCAAGCCCAATGTAATCAAAAGTTACCTAGCTGAAGCAAATCAATTACATGTATATTATGTTAAACGAATACAAACCATTAAAGTAATTAGTGGCTATTGAATTGAAGTTAGCACCCTATTAACAGTAAACTACTGTCGTATGAACGTTATCTTCTGCTGTAATACTATCAGCGTGTTATTTAATAATACATCTGCATGCTAAAAAGTGAAAACTTTAAATTAATTTTTTCGTTAACCTTTAGTACGCAATTTTCGAAATCGATCAGCATACTGGCAAAATTCGTTGCAAAACAGTTTTTTTTTAAAGATCCGTGTAATTTCTAATGAAGTTTTTAAAAGGGGGGTTAAGGAACGAAAGATACCACCCCTCAAGTATGTGTACGTAATTTAAAATCACTATTAGTTGACACTGCATTTGTAGTTAACCCTTATAAAGGGGAAAAAATAAATTAACTAAATAACATGAGAAACACAGGCGCCATAAGATCAGCTAAGAATAGGCTGAAAAACAAGCGTTGAAAATTTAAACACCATTTTATAAGTTTTTATTTTTGTACAGTTTTATCGTTTCTGTTGTTAATTAGCTTTTCTTTATAAGTGTCAACTGTTGATGGTTTTACTTCAGTAAATAATTGTTAACTACCGTAAAATGGGGTTTATAGGAACAGCGGGGTCAATCGGAACAAAACTTCCCGACCGTACAAAGAAATTCTTTATCAATAAACTATTGGGTATTTTTCGCCATGAATTTTTTTTTCTGTAAGGTAAGATCATAGGAAGTGGGAAAAAATAACTTTTGTCAATCTGGCAACGCTATTGGCTTCTAAGGAGGGCTGCACGTGGAATGCTAGAAAACATCACATTTCCATAGACTGCAAAACTTCATATGCAAGAACAAACCTTCTTATATTTAAAAATCTAAGAGTGGTATGTTTCAATTATACATGTATCTGAACAACAGAATACCGCATTAAATTTACATTTTTTATAAATTGTGTCATAAAAATGAAGAACTCTGAAAAATGCCATAGAAAAAAAAATTGCGGGGTGAATCGGAACACTTAGTTCTGTTGTTCCAATTCAAACTTATTTGAAGGAAACTGTTTGAAAAATCAAGATTCTAACCCCAATTCTTCTAATCAAGACAAGGACAAGGATTTATTACTGTTTATCCCTTCTCGTGAGCAACTAGATCTTAGAATGACAAACAGTTGCAGATTTCAAAAGATTTTTTCCACAGGAGACTTTTTTTTACTTAAAATACGAGGGGGAAAGTTACATAGCCTTTATGCAGTAAAAGTCCAGCACACAGACAGTGATGAATAAGCGAAAAATCTTTCTGACAATCTCCGAAACCCAGAGAGTTTAAGAAACTAAAGAAAAGGCAGAGTTTATCCCAGGAGATGTTATGAAAAAACTTAAGCCAAGTTACAATTGCTAGTTTTAAGGACAGGTACATATTTGTGGACGACATGAGTGACTTCCATTCATGTTTAATCTTTGTATTGCAATTCAAAAGCATTTCTTAACATTACTTTTCATTTTTCATAAGTTCAAAATTATTTTAAATTTTGACAAATTATACACGTTTACTGGTATTGAAATTATGCATTTATTTGACAGTAATTATCTGTTCTTATTCTCCCCCATCAATAGTACTCATGTTTGTGAGACCTATTACAGGTTAAATTGAAAAAAAATAAAAAAAAATTAGCATGTGTTCCGATTGACCCCTATCAGCGGGGTGATTCGGAACACCCATAATTTCCTATATATTTTCATAATAATTGTTCAAAATGCTTTGTCTTCGCTTGGAATATCAAAAGTAAAGCAAGACCGAAGTTTTTACCCAAAACATCAAATTAAAAAAAAAAATCTTTTAACTGCTTTTTTTACAATCAAAGCTGAAAAGTGTTCCGATTCACCCCATTTTACGGTATATTTGTTTTAAAGGAATACTTTCATAATGTGTTTTCTTTTAACGTGGGTTGATGAGATATGAAAGCTGCATGCTTTTTCATCCGACTGCTTCCGTGCAGTAATTTTTACCTCATTTGGAGACTTTTAGTTATGTAGCAGTGAACTTCTAAGAGTGTTTGAATTACATTTGCATATTACGCAGGAAAAACAGCGAAAGCTTACAGTTGTCAACTCAATGATAATGAACTTTATTTTTATTATTATTTTTTTAATCCATTCGAATTTGCTTTGGACATCTGAACTGAGGGCAGTATCCCTGGAACTGGGGCGACAATTTATTTATGTAAATCTTATCGAACTTATAGTAAAACGTGTGTGAAACTACATACTTAATCTAAAAATACATTTTCCTTTGATCAATCAAAAGAAGAAAAGTTGTGATAAATGTTTTAAAGATTAGTTTTAAGAGTACATTTTAAAGGGATAAACATTCAAAAATATTGTTTAGTAATCTCTAAATTTAAACTATTAAATGTATCTTTACTATTAATGCAATTAAACGAATATTTTTCATTTGAAATCTCGAAGTTAAAAGTGACTAATGCACTTACTAGAAGATAAATAGCTTTTAAAATACATAATATCCCTCTAAAACCAGTTCACAGATTTGTTTAATTTCAAAATGTTTTGATTAGGTTTGCGTTGTATGTCATCGAAATGTCATGCGCTTATAAATCTTGAAGCTTAACATCAGAAAAAATAAATAAATAAAAATAGAAAAGTTAATTAATTTTATTTAATTACATGTCTCCGTTATTTTCCTTAGTTAGCGGCTATTAAAATACATAATATCCCTCTAAAATCAGTTCACAGATTTGTTTAATTTCAAAATCTTTTGATTAGGTTTGCGTTGTATGTCATCGAAATGTCATACACTTATAAATCTTGAAGCTTAACATCAGAAAAAAAATAGATAAATAAAAACAGAAAAGTTAATTACTTTTATTTAATTACATGTTTCCGTTATTTTCCTTAGTTAACGGTGAATTTAAAGAAATCAAAGAAATATTTGAAAATCCCAGAAATATACTTTTAGCACTTGATATGATCTTTAAATCGAATTCACAACTGAAAATTAAATTTCAGTGCACATACCATTAAACGCAACGAAGTTTAGAATTTTCAACTAAGTTCAAAGTTAAAATAGAATTTAAAGAAGAACCGTGTTAGCAAGCGGAAACAATATGTTTTACTTGACTACAAAATTCAATGAGCTTCCCAGCCATAGAAACTTCAGAAGCAAAATAAATCTTTGAAGTTAGCAGAAGCTAAACATAAGAAAAGCAAAATAAAGACATCTGCAAATAAATGAACTCGATGTATAAAAAGGCGCCAACTGAAGTAAAATTGATTAGAAGAACAGGAGGAGTGGCAAGAGAAACACCTGTAGAGTTGCAATTACGGAAAGCTAATTTACGGACTTGTTCTGCTATTAAATCCCAAGACTTCCTAATTCTTTACTGTCTCCACACGTGGCCTTGATTTAATACATTCTTTGGTTTGGCATTTTCTCAGCGAGGACTTACTGCCGTATTTTCGAACTTCGTTCACTTGCTTGCATGGCACACAAGTTGGCTTACTAGAGAGGAAATTGTTCAATAACAAACGAATTTGTAATTTGCGCACTTGGTACGTATTTTAATTCGTATGTTTGTAACTTTGGAACTTCACTTTGAACTTTTTATTGCGTTATTTTAAATGATTCGTTAGTAATACGTGATGCATGCTATGTTGTTATGATCCATATTGTAAATAGGTGTCTTTTTGCACATTCTAAATTCAAAGTGAAAACTTACAGCCATCTTTTTTTAACTTGATCTCACTTACTTCCGTAGAATAAAAGTTTTTTTTTTTTTTACAAAAGAGGAAATTGTTCACTAACAAATAAATTTAATTTGCGCAATTGGTACGTATTTTAATTCGTTGTTTGTAATTTCGGAGATTCATTTTAGAATTCTCAATACATTTTTTTTAATGATTAGTTCATTGATAATAGATGACGCATGCTATGTTGCTATGATCAATGTTGTAAATAGGTATCCTTTTGCACTTTCCTCAATTATCAGTAAGAGCTTACTGCCGTTTTATTTACTTATTGCGATTTAATTTTTTTCCTTGAATTTATTTACTTTTTCTTGTATAGTAGTTTGCTTGCTAACAAGGAAACAACAAATAATTTTGAAATTTGTGCACTTAGTACGTATTTTAGTCCACATGCTTCGTAATTTTGGAATTTTACTTTAGAATTTCATTGCATTATGTTTAAGTGATTTTGAAATGAATTATGTTTGCGTGTGTTGATGTGACCAATGCTGTAAAGTGGTCTCTATGACATTTTCTCATCGCGAACATACTGCCTGCTTTTCGAACTTCAATTTACTTGTTTTAATTGTATAAGTTTGTTTACTGGAGAGGAAATTGCTCCCTAACAAATGAGTTCGTCTATGCTTCGCTAAAATAATCTTTCTAGAGTAATTTTTAAAAATATATTAATTCCTTACCCATTAATGCCTGACATTTTTTTTTCCAAAGATGTTTTGTATACTGGTTACGAACAGTGTTTAATGGACAGGAAAAATAATAAAAAAATTTTACGTAAAAAATAATTCTTTTATTTAGGAAAGAAAAATCGTCCCTTAAAAGTTACGATAGACCCCAGAGGAAAAATACTTTTTTTACAATTTTTTTTTCTGCCAACGATATAATATGTAAAAAGATATTTTATAAGAAGAAATAAAATCAGCAATTAACATAAACTGGGAGGCTGGGAATAACTTTGAAAACTGAGCTTTTTTTCTTGAGATTGTGAACGATGTCATTTTTGATAAAGATCCTATTAAAACTGCTACAGAACACACTTTACAATGGTTATGTGCTGCAATCTGTTAATAATGGATTGAAACAATACCAAGGAACACTATTATTTGGTTGAAATGTTTATTTTGGGGAAATTCAGACCCTTTTTTTGGACCGTCCCTAAAAAGGGACACTAGGCATTAATGGGTTAAATGTCGAAAAAATCAATTTTATTCATTGATTTCTCTCAACTGTTTTGCAAATACTTATGTTTCAAAAAGTTCGAAAAGAAGAGGGGGAAAGGAGAAGAGCTTGAAAATAGCTTTGTATTCTATGTGGATTATTTTTACAATTTTAGTTTTTATCTTTATTACTATTACTATTTCAATGTTTGGAATTGAAAAAAGAGAATGAAAAAGAAGAAGTAAAAAGGTGAAGAATATTTTACAAACGCTTAAGTAGTGAATATATAGAAGCTTAAATTACAAAATGTATTAAACTTACTCCATCTTTGACTATTAACAAAGATTTCGATATTTCAATCACTTAATTACTTTACTTTCTTATGTATTATTGTGAAAAATTATGAATCATTTTTGAAAAATATAAAATAAAAGCAGCGTACACCGCTTGATGCTTTGTTCTGTGCAAAAAGGCTCTAAATTTCTATGGTTACCGCATCAATTAATAAGCATTTTGGAAAAGACAGGGAACTTTACTTAGTGCAAGGGAAAATGATAAAACTCCAGATTTATTTTCCTACGTGATCAAGGAAGAGGGGGAGGTTGTAAATTCGGAACTTTTGCAATTTGTACAGATATCAGCTTCAACTTTTGTTGTACTGCTCTTTCTTAAAGAGAGAGAGAGAAAGATGAGCAAAATTTTATGAGGAATAAAAAATAAAGCGAAACAAAATTTTCTTTGCCTCACGATTTAAATCTTTTTAAAATACGGAAATATAAAAAAAAATCAAGTACATTAAAAATAATATTTAAGTACTGAGTTAAATGGTGAAAGTATCTAGTTAATTCCAAAAAGTACTTTACAGTAACTTGTTAAATTAAATTCTGTTTGAAGCAGAATAAAAAATATAATATACGCCAGTAAAGAAATGAAACAATAAATACCGTTAAACTAAGTTATTGTATCTCATTAAATATCTTTATGCTTGCATAACTCAGTTGCAATCAGCTTTCATCATGTGAATTGTTAAGAATAAAAAAAGAAACAATATGCAAAGAAAACTTCGCACTCATTTAAGCGCGATTTTTATTCAATGAACTAATTTGGGAGCGGAAATGGAATCCTTCTTGGATCTGAAGAGAATTCGTCCTTTGCAGCTAGTGCCATCTATTGTATTTTCTGACGACTAAAATCTCCGTTGATCCTTTCATTCAGCCCTCTGATTTCGGTAGAACTAGTTGGCAGATTAAATGATTGCTCTAACATCGTGGTTTGATGTGTTTTCTCGATTGATAATTTTGGCAGTTAATCAATAAAAGACTCTATTTTTGATGTCTCTCCTAAAATATATGTTTTTTATTAGGAGAAACAACACGCGTTTTTGCTAAGCTGTGTTGAGAAATTTTACCATTATTGATCTGCTTGTTTTGTTTTGATATGTGCATTCGAATTACACTGCTTCATGTGTTGACAAACGCTGTTTTTTTCATCTCTAATACTCACTGTGTCCCTTTTTCAATAAGCGACAGTAAATTCGAGGAAAGGAACTTATTTCCAGCAGACTTTTCATATGAGAGTAGCGTTGAAAGTGTGACTATTCAACTAACGAATAGAAGCGGTCATTTTGGTATGGTACTCGATTTGAAATCAGATGTAACTGAAAGCGGATTCTCTCACTTACATTACAGTGATTTAAAAAGCAATTTCTCAGTTGATACGGAAAATTCCACGATACGAATAAAAAACATTAAAAATGTCTTCGAAAAGGATGTGTTTTCACGGTATATATGCTTACGCAAACAAGAAAGTAAAAAAGAAGAAACAAAGAACCTCGGCTTAGATTTCAAAGTTTCTGCTTGTAAAAGAACTCCTTCACTTTCAGGAATACGTGCTGATCATGATCGTGTTTCTTCAACAGAAGACGGCTATTTGCAAATTCCTGCAGAGAACTTGATTAATTTGTATTTATTTGGAACAGATTTTTCTACGACAACAGAAATCGCTCTGACAAACTATCGTCGCTCTAAAAATAGTCGTTGTGACAATTTACCAATAATCAAAATATTTCGAACATCTCTCAAAAACATTTTATCCGACAGAACAGTTATGTTGAAAATTTCCCTTCCTTCAAGTGGCATCGAAAGATATTACTTTTGCATTAGAGAATCTGGAGCTTCCATACCACACTGGATTCACCAGGGTGATGGTCCATGTTTGTCAGTGATGGTAGTTGGTCGGATTTTACCACTCAGTGTACAGACATTTATTATTTGCATTTTACTTATTCTGTCCGGCTTATTTAGTGGTTTGAATCTTGGACTAATGGCATTAGAATGCACAGAACTTCTAGTGTTAGAAAAATGTGGTTCTGATGCTGAGAAAAAGCACGCACGCAAGATTTATCCTGTGCGAAAGAAAAGCAATTACTTACTATGCTCTTTACTACTAGGCAACGTTTTAGTAAATAATTCACTTACTATTCTTCTTGATGATTTAACGTCAGGAATGATTGCTATTATAGTATCAACGTTTGGAATTGTAATATTTGGTGAAATAATTCCACAAGCAATATGTTCTCGTCATGGACTAGCTATTGGGGCAAGGACTTTGTGGATAACAAAATGTTTTATGCTTCTCACTTTTCCACTATCATATCCCATCAGCAAAATACTTGACTACTTGTTAGGTGAAGAAATTCGAAATGTTTACAACAGGAAGCGTTTGATGGAGTTTATTAGAGTTACAAAAGATTATAATGACTTGCATAATGAGGAAGTGGATATCATTTCGGGCGCTTTGGAACTTTCGAAGAAGACTGTCGCTGATGTAATGACAAAGGTCAATGATGTCTTCATGGTTCCGATCGATGCTACTTTGAATTTTGAAACAGTTTCGGAAATCATCAAAAGAGGATATTCCAGGATTCCTGTATTTGATGGTGATAGAAATAACATCGTAGCACTTTTAAATATAAAAGATTTAGCTTTTGTTGATCCAGACACCAACACGCAATTGAGGACTTTATGCGAGTTCTACAATCATCCAGTTAATTTTGTTTATGAAGATACTACTTTAGATGTTATGTTAAACGAATTCAAGAAAGGAAAGTCTCATCTAGCGTTTGTACGCCGGGTTAACAACGAAGGAGACGTCGATCCTTTTTATGAATTGCTAGGTATTGTGACTCTGGAAGATGTGATTGAAGAAATTATTCAATCTGAAATAATTGATGAAACTGATGTTCTTACAGACAATAGAGGAAAACACATTAGAAGAGATTCACTAGCCAGGCAAGATTTTTCTGATTTCGCCCGGCTATGTTCTGGTGACAGAAAGTTGCCCAGCATATCCCCTCAGTTGGCTCTGGCGACTTATCAGTATCTTTCTACGACTGTCGAACCTTTCAAACGAGAATATTTGTCAGAAAATATTTTGAAGAAATTGATGTCTCAAGATATTTTCTTCAAATTTAAACCAGAAAAAGAAGGACACAGTTCGATTATGAATGTGATTTATCAGTCTGGACGAGCAGCCGATTTTTTCATTCTTGTTTTGGAAGGAAGATGCCATGTGACTGTCGGTAGAGAAAATTTAGTGTTTGAAGCGGGACCTTTCAGTTCCTTTGGTTTACCAGCCATTACGATTAGCAAAGGTGAACCATCGTCTAGTACTGCAAGCAGTCCGGATAAGAATCCTACGATCAAGCCTTTCATTCCTGATTACACATTGACAGCTGTGGGAGAAACTGTGTGCATGAAAATACATCATTCGGTTTATTTATCAGCATATTTAGCAACTTTAATCGAAAGACAAAAGAATGATTCCGATTCCAGGGAAGATTCTAAAACTGTGAGTAGCTCCCATTCTGGATGTTCTCCCAATGATTTTACTGAGAAATTACTTCAATGAACAATAATTTTTGATCGTGATTTTTAGAGCTTAGTATTTGTGTCACAAGTTTCTCTTTTAGAAGCACATTTAAATGCTTCACCAAACTGAAGTCATCTTGTCTGAATCTTCATTGTTATTTTAGTGAGAAAAATCAATGTCAAGTCGTTAGAAGACGTTTTTTTTCAATATACGAGTAAGAAATGATACATAGTATTATCATTCCATTTTTGTAAATATTTTATACGCGTTTTCATTTTATATTTTGGTGCTAAACATGTACGAATTTTTATATATTATGTTAAGTAAGTATTCCGTACCTTTACGCCATTTTCTCTAGAGTTAACACTTTATTCGCTGAAATTAGAATATTATTAATCAATATTTATTACTCTTATCTTGAAAATTTTTTGTTAGAGATTAATCGTTAAATTGTTCATTAATTGCTTGATAATTTTTCTGTAAGAGCAAAAATTTTAACCAAGATTTAGATTACATTTAAATTATTTTCTTTGTCTTTTAAACATATGATAACCTATATAATACAATTCGGTTGCTAGATTTTCATTGCCTGATTTTTTTTTGTTTTTCATGATACGAGTTCGACTTTCTGTGTGCTTTTTTGATTTTGGTCCACTGTTTCTTTTGAAAAAGTAAACGAAATCGTGCGAAAGAAGCGGTAAATGTTCCTAAAAGTGCAAAGAACGAAAAGTCTGATGAATTTCATTGTAACTTCTCTGTATTATTAAAATGTGTAGTAAAATTGTTGATCGCCATAAATACTAAATACTTTTGTCAAAACTGTTTGTGATATTTAAAGTTAAACTACAATTTCTTTTCCTGTGTTTTGGAAAGCATTACAGCTACTCTCAACTGCCGATGAAGAAGAGTAGGGTATAGACCGATCAGTGAATGAACACTTAAGCGAAATTTTGTTTTCAAAAATTCATAACATGGTTAAAAATTGTTGCATCTACCACATGGCAATAGAAACACTTTAGCAGATATATGTAGTTGTTTTTTAAAATATTGCGAGAATTTTTTGGATTCTGAATCAGGTTTTTTGGGGGTTGAAAGGGAAAAAAGTGCCCAGACCCAGTGAATGAACACTTCAAACAAATGACAAACGCAGCATTTTCTAGGCGTTTTCTTTTTGGAAATGCGTAGAAGGAAATAACTACTGCCTGTTTTATCTAAGAAAAATGATTTTAAAACTTATTTTTCCAAGAAAATTACGAAGTGTTTATTCACTGGAAGTGTTCATTCACTGGTCGGTCTATCCTAATTAGAAAAGTTTTTGTACAGCATGGTTAGAAAACTAAATTGAAGTTAAAAGTGCAATGGACTTTAAATTGGTTTTATATTTAATTCATTCATTTTCTAACTTCCGTTTTAATTTTAATTAATTTATATCAAGAATTAGGTTAAAAGATTTGTTTTTTTTGTTTTAAGTATAATATCATTAGATTACATTTCGTTATCATTAGAACTTACATTTTCGTTTAATTTGAAGATTGGACAGAAGCCGTTTTTCCAGAGATCCTTTCAGTTAGTAAGCATAAGAATATTTCTGGATGTTTTAAGTTTCAGAAATACCAGTTTTAGTTTTTAACAAATGTTTTTTGATTTTATTTTTCGCATTATATAAATATTTACAAAAGTTTGCGATACCAGGTTTGGAAATATTAGTAAAAATAAAAGTAATTATTATTATGATTTTAAATGAGTTTTTAAATTGAATTAAATTGAGTTTTTAAATTGAAAGAATTGAATTTAAATTGAATGATATAAATTCTTTAATTTCATTATTCACTGAAACAATTATACAGTAAATGTAAAATAAAATGAATTAAATAAAATGCAAAATAATAACATTAAATAAATAAATTAATTAGCTAAAGTAAAGTTCAGCCTTTTTTTCTGCAAATCATTATTCAAACGAACCCAATTATAAAAAAAAAAAAAAAAAAAAAAGAAAGAAAGAAAAACGATGGATACATTGTAAACTTGTAAAACTTTTAGCACTGAAACATGTTACGTTAATTTAATGCTTAAAAATGTGAAGCTAATGAAACATGTAAAGTGACGCTTCGGGGGTGAGGAGCAGGGGGATGAGGGAATTATTGTTACTTGTAACCATGTACGCTTATTAGAAATTATACCCTTCAGATTCCAATATTTTAAAAATAAATTTTTAGTTAAGATGAGCAAAATAGTAACATGCAAAAGAAATTGTGTGAGCAATGTACGACTCCATGAAGTCGACTACATGAAGTTTTACCCAGCTTCTGCTCAATGAAAACTTGAATGATATGATTAAAGAGAATGTTTCGAGAATTACAATCTATAAATCGTAATCCTGATAAAATACGAAATCAGGTATTTTTGTAACTTAAACATAAAATTTTGCTTTGCTTTTAAGAATATTATATATAAATCAGCAATAATTGAAACAAAATACTTTCCCAAACAAAGAGAAAATAGTTTTAAATCACATATATGAATATTTACAGGGACAATTTTATAACCCATGTTCCTTAATTTAAGAGTAGTCCATTATGTATCTTGCCTGGCATATGCAAAATGGAATAAATATATGAATGGCACTTTCAAATTAAAAAAAAGTAGTGCTTTTGTTAGAGTCTGAAATCAGATATTGACCAACAATAACTAATGCATATGCAATGTGTAAAAAATGAAATAAAAAACCACAAAAACATAATAAAAAGTGCCTTATATTAAAACGAGAAATACTAAAAAACTGAAAACTTGCTAATTTGTCTAAAGTCTTCGACGAAAAGTTATTTTAACGAAGATATTCTTTGTAGATAGTGTAACGTATGTTCCTCGGGGAAGTTCGCCGTTATGCTAAAACACTTGATTTGTAAATACAGTTACAAAAATTACAAAAATAAAATAAAATAAACAAAAAATTGAACTCTTCTTTCAACGGAATATTTCAAAAATAAATAAAATAAAAAATGAATTAAAATAAAATTCTAAGTAAATAAATAAATAAAAAATCTTATGAGTTAAAAATTTTGAACTGATTCCAAATATTTACTCTAATGTTTTTTAATAGAAATTAGCCAATAAAATTTAAACTGTCATTTATGGTGCAATGCAAGTTCCTCTTTCCCGCTGACCACTTTGAGCACGTGCTCAGGGCCCTATAATCGATAGGGACCCTAATTTCTAGACACGGACTTATTTACATAAAGAAGAAGTTTATTACTGGAGAAAAGAACCCACGATGTGTTTTCCAATTAAGTGCTCAGTGATGTTTTTTGAGATTTTCATGGATTACTGCTCTTTAAAATGGTTAATGTTAAATTATCAATTAAAATGTTTCTTAAAGTTCGCAAATATCCTGCGGGTCAGAGGCATATCTTGGACTGTAAGTTAGAGAGCCCTAAACTACTAATTTAATGTGAGTGAAAATAAATAAATAAAAAATAAAAAAACGAACCTAGCTTATGTACTTTCTTTTTCTATTCTGCAAAAATAGTTTCTCTGCCAAGGTCATATGGGCTCAATTAGATTAACTTGCCCCCCAATAAGTTAAAGACGATCCTAGTACAATGTCTAAATTGTATTAGTTTTTAATTCATAAATGTGATCGATAAGTTTGATCAAGGATAAATCAGCAACACTGTACGAAATGAATGATGTTTATAGAGTTTAATACAGCTAATTTTATGCTAATAAACTGTAAAAATTCATAATTTTACAATAATAAACTATACAGTTGTTAACTTTACAGTACTGAACTGTCAAATTGCTAATTTTACAGTAATAAACTGCAAAATTGCTAATTTTACAGTTTATTACCGTGCATTTTACAGTTTTAAACTAAAACCTCCTGCTGTCAGTATTGTACTGTTATTTTTACAGTATAATACAGCTAAATTTTACTGCAATAAACTATAAAATTAAGTACTTTACAGCAAGAAACTGTAAAATTGCTGGTTTTAATGTTTAATACTATGCATTTTACAGTTTTAAATTGGAACTCGGCTGGCAGAATTATACTGTAAAAACAACAGTTCATTTTTTGCAGTGAAGTTTCTTCGCTCAAGACTTCTCTGAAGGAACTTGATTAAGAAGGAAAACCTGGAAATACTTATTTTTTATCCATCTTTTGGAGTAGACATAAAATAAAAGTAAGAAATATTAAACTGCAAGTGAAAAAAAAAATGAAATTCAGAAATTGCGCTTAACTCTAAGTCAATGTCCTTTGTTAGAAGCAAAATCGGTTTTTTTATTTATTAATCATTATTTTAAAAAAAAGTTTCAAGCAGGAAAGCGAAAGTTTGCAATACGAATGTATGATATTTTGAAAAAGAATTAAGTGAAAATGTGTTTTACTATGCACTATATTTACTCCTAAATATTTTTTTACGTTTCATATTTCCTGTATTTCCTAAATGTTAAGAAATGTGAATATGTATGAAGTATAAATGTGTAGAATTAAATAATTTTAAAATCAATTTGTTTTGTTTTTGTTTTGACTAGATATGTTCTTTTCCATTTAATCTTATAAATTTGCAAGCTTTTATATGAATTTAAATTATACTCAGATAGTTTCATTGATTTATGCTATTCCACTGAGAACAAGTTAGATTTCTATTTTTACAGTTTGTGATTTTTTATACTCATAAAAAAACCTTTTTTGCTGTTTTCAGAGTTATTTACTTAGTTTGAAATTTTTTATATTTTATTTACATTTTTTTTCGTTTTTTTCTTACTTTTGTAAGCATCATGTTATACTGTGTGGTGCATAGGAAAATACTAGTTTTTATTTAATTATACTTTTTAAACACTTTATTTAAATACCATAAAATTTTTTACGTTTCATATTTCATGACCCTCTCCGTCCAAATTACGTCGCCACATTTAGGTCGAAATTTTGTCCCTAATTAGTTGTTATATTTGAATACTTTTGTGCTAAACGTTGGATATGACGATTTTATGGTTTTACTTAAGCAATTTTTAGAGATTTCAGGGTGCCATGCTATCAACTAACAAAATTTATTTACTAAATATCCCTTATTCTCTCTATAAAATAGTACCAAATTAATTTTAAAAATCCCGACTTTGCACACAAGCTTACGCCAGATCGCATTTTGTAAGGACTTTCACCAGTAACCGCATAAAACTACCTCCTAACTAATGAATCGTGAGTTCAATAGAAAGCAACTGATCTCTCTAGTTTACTGGTGGTACTGCCCTTAAAAATGGGGCGTGCCTCAGAGAGTATGTTAACTCTGTAACCAACTCGGTCATTACATGCAGTGACTGCAGTTTCGTGCTTGTTAGCACGCATCAGTCTGGAATAGGAAATAACCGGGCTGGAGGCAGATATCCTCTTTTTGCAGCGAAGAGTTCCAAAAAACTGGAAAGAAGGATATCTGCCTCCATCTCGGAAACTCCCTATTCTAGACTGATGAGTGCTAACAAGTACGAAACTGCAGTCTCTGGATTGAATGACAGAGTAGGAGATGTACTGCACGCAATTTAAAAGTAGTTTAAGGAGAGAAGTAGGAAATATTTGGTAACTAAATGTTGCATAGTAGCCTGACTTTTTTTAAATGTTCAAACAAAATTATAAAATCATTCATATCAATAATAAGTGCAAAAGTATTAACATTTTCAGCTCATTTGTCACAGAATCAGTACTTTTCTCCTAGTTTTCTGGGGAGTTTTTTTTTTTTTTGAGTTTGAATGAATTTTTTCTTCTTTCTCTTCATCTTCGCTATTTTGAGGAATTGTACTCTAACCCCAAACGCTATGCTCTAACTTTCAAGGCTTTATTTCAACGCTACAACAAAGCAGATATAGCAACCGAACTCATATGAATCACGATATGAGTGCTGTTTCCCGCACTCATATCGTGATTGAGCATGTTTTGTGACAGCCGCAACTCTATCGACGTATCATCACAACTCCATAAACACTTCACAACCGTCAACTTCAAAGACACCAGGTTTGGGACAGAGAAAAACGACAAAACCGAAAACTGGGGAGGGGGGGGGGGGAAATAAAAATAAATATAAAAATCTGATTCGGTATTACTAACTTATATGGGGGGAGAGTCAAATTCGGAGAGCTCGCCTTTATTGCATTGTCTGCTCCAAAAAGCGGGGACGCCCGCCCACCTCTGTGCACGAGAAGATAAAAACGGGGCCGCCGACACGAACAAAAGAAATAATAGAATATTCCCCGGGGCGGAGGGCTGGGGTGGGGGAGTATTCGCAGGGGGATCAGTAGTCGTTTCGTGGGAACAGCGCCAGATTGTGACCGATGGGCCGTATAAGGGGTTTTTAAGGGTAGTCGATACATACACAAAGTTTTGATTTTCGAAATGGGTTTTGTCGTTCTGTAAACAGATAAAAAAGTAGAAAAATGTTTCGTTTTTACACATATTTTATCCTGAATAATTCTTTAAAATTAGTTTTATCTTTGTTTTTTGAGGGGAAAAAATGTCCATAAGACTGATTTTACAGAATTAATTTTTTGATAATGGGTTTTATCGTTCTATGAACCGATAAAAAATAATGCTGTTCTTATAAAAACAATTTTACTGTAATTCAATTTTTGAGGATCGGTTTTGTCATTCTATAAACAAATTAAAAAAAAAGAAAAGAAAAAAAAAAGGTGTTTTCACAAATACGATTTTACTGTAGTTACAGTTTTGAGCATAAATTTTGCCGTTCTTTAAACAGTCTAAAAAGCATAATATTTTATTGCTCTCAGGTATAATCACATTAAATTAATTTTTGAAAGTTGGTTTTGCCGTTGTAGTAAAGCATAAAAATAATGTTCTCATAAATATAATTTGCTAGTGTTTATTTTTGAAATGGGTTTTGTCGTTATGGAAGTATATTAGAAAAAAAAAAATTAATGGTAATAAATCCAGCATGTGGGATGTTCGAAAATGTGATTTCGTTATATATATTTTTTTCTTTTCGATGGAGTTTTTTCCTACTATTAACGGTTCAAAAAGAGCAATAATGCGTTAATCTGCAATATAATTTTATTTTAACTAATTTTCGAAAACTGGTTTTGGGATTCTGTAACCAAATAAAAAACTTCGATAACGTGATCTTATGTTTAATTTTATTGTAGTATTTTTTTTGAAAATAGTTTTTGTCAAAAAAAAAAAAAAAAAAAAAAAAAAAAAAAAAAACAAGGTGTAGTTCTTGACCCCACGTTAACTAAAACTAATTATTTGTTGACAAATATTTTATGACTGAAGCTTTATTAATAAGCGATTTTTTTATGATGAAAAAAAATGCTAATCAGTTTTATCACATCGTATGAAAGAAAAAATTGTATAGTACATCTGTGAAAATAATTCGTCTAAATTTATTACCATGTGAAACTGATTAATCAGTCAAAATTTGAAGGGTCAGGGGGAAAAATCACGGTAGTCCACTTTTTGTTGAATTTAAACTGATGCTACCACCTGTTAGAAAAATAAGTGTAATTTCGTTTAGTATATGCAATATTCGTGAAAAAACACTGTAGTCCATGTATTATTGTCATTTTAGAACAAGTATACTGGGGAAGTTTATGAGTTCGTAAAGTTTAAATTTCGTTTTTCTCAAAATGAATCAAATGTGACTACCGTGGTTTTCCCCCCTGACCCTTCATTTATTTGAAGCTATATTCCGCTCATCATTTACTACATTGAATTGGCGCAAATACGCAAATTCAGTTGAATTAAAAACACCCAACTTAAATTGATAAAAAAAAAATCCAATAAGATATAGTGCTACATTTATTAAGGAAGCTGTCTTAAATTTTTAAAGCAAAAAAAAAAAAAAAAAAAATGTTGCTTCTAGTTTTCAGGAGGCAAAAATATCCCAAGCAAAATCAAGAGAAAAATATCCGAATAAGCTATATAACAAAGGGTCATTGCACAAGGCGTTGGAGTTCATCTTGCATTCGTAAGTTAATGAGAACTCGGGAAATGTATTTGCAATCATTTTATAACCTTTTATTTCTCTGGAAATAATTAAAATAGGATATCAATCGTAGCACATGAATGAATGTCATTTTTAATTTACTCTTATGTTTTTTGAATTTCGACAATAAATAATCTACTTGGAGAGCTCATGCTATGAACGTTTATAGTACCGCATTTTAACCATTGATGTGCAACCGGATTGAAATCGCGATTCGTTTTGCTTTAAAACTAGTTTCCTTACAGAGATTGCTAGTGCTTCGCCGTATAAACAACACAAAAGTCATTAAAAGTACCTCTCGTTTTGCGTTAAAACTAGTTTTCTTACACAGCCTGTCAGTGTTTCACCGAAAAAACAACACAGAAGTTATGAAAACATTGCTTTCCAATTTGCTTTAATTTTTTTTTTACAGAGCCTGTCATTGTTTTACCGTGATAACAATAGCTACGTCATCAAAAAAGATATTTCTTTGACTGTTTTTTTATTCAGTCACCCTTAAAAATAAATTTAAAAGGAGTATAATGTTTTGTAGGGTCAGTTGGCATTTGCATATGGTGGTTTTATTTTATGAAATACTGTTATTGTGTTTTCGTAAACTCAACTGTCATAACGTACGAAATGCGCTCAAAAGACAGTTGCGAAAATAAGGCAGTTTCAACGTATATTATGTAAAATTTATCACATTACAAATTATTTGCGGTGTTTTAAGTAAAATAGGAATACATATATATATATATATATATATATATATATATATATATATATTTATGTAATTAATTTCTATGTAACATTAAGGAAAAAGTTTACAGAACAACAATCACGTTTTTTTGTGTTAAAAGTCAGATTGAAAATCTAATGTTAAAAAAACAAACAGTAATGCCATAAATAGTGTCATATAACAAAGTATACCATTGCAACCGCTGAAACATGCTAATGTATGATAATTTAGCTAGGTTTAAATATTTTAACTGAATGCGATAGAAAAAACGAAATAACTTACAATTCCAATGCTTTCTTATATATTGTATGCAGGAACAAGTAAAAAAGAAAGACATTTTTGAGACGAACTTTTAAAGTAAACAGATTGAAATAGAAGCGTACCTTTATGAATCATTTGAATTTATACAATATATAACATTTACATTCGTTTATTGACTATTAGCAATTATTAGTTAGCAATTCCCAGTTTAAAAATCTACAGGTTTGTTGTAGATTCAATAATTTGTAACGAATTTGGTTTGCTTATGATATGGATCGAAAACTGCTGAATCGCAGAAACTAGGACAAAATATTTCCCTGTTTCATTCTGAAATTCAGTTAACTTTGCTCAGAAAGTTGCAACAATCTTAGTTAAGAATTGTTAAAAAATACAGCTTAAGTCTGCTTGAAACATATTTTTGACGATAAAACTTTCAATGGTATTACCGTTGATAGAACATTTGTATGAATAAATGAAATTTTTTTCGGTGGTAAATTTGACTGCCATATTGCGATGTCAAGTTTTATTACAAAATTGCTTAGGGAAGAGCTATTTTTTTTTAATTCGGTAAAAGCCGAAAGTTTAAAATATGGCATGAAAATAATTTTTTTGAATCCATCAGATTGTGTAAAAAACTTCGCAAACAAATGTCGATATTAATTAAAATTTGGTGTAGCCATGCATAATAATAGAACTTCACAATTGAACGTGACAGTATTCAGCTTTCTTTCTAGCTACGTTGTTCTAGTACAGTAAACAAAACCCTGCAAGACGAAAACAAAGCAAAGGACCTAAACTGCAATTTTGAAATGGAAAAATGTGCGTGCAAGTATCGCTGCTTTAACCCCAAAAAAACAGATATCATTGAAAATGTATGGACGAGGGTTGGTTCATCAGCCACTGCTTTGGCCATAGTTTCCCCCAATGGTTCTCCCAAAACACGCCAAGTGAAAGTTCAACTCGATAATAAAAGTGTTCTTTTATTCATCGCCAGATGCACAAAAGTTATCCTCACTTCAACCTGGGAATAGGCATAAAATATTCAACACAGCAATTATGGAAAGTCACAATCCGATATTAGGTTAAAGGGAGGAGGGAGGATATCACGCGAAATAAATTGCACTAGTTCGTAAGTGGCTGCAGTGCATTTGAAAATAGTTGTGGGCAATTGTAAAAATTACTCTTTCCGTTTGAGTTCAGAGTCTCAAACTGTCGAAATTGCGCCTGTAACTGATAGAGTCAGATAATCAAGGTTACTAATGTGTTCAAAACAAATGCATTATTTGCATCATTGTTTACCAGAAAACGGAACCTTTGAAATTTTAACCTGTTTGGTGCCACTAAATATTTTTCTAGATAGATATTTCTCAAGCATTGTTTTTTTCATTTTGTATCGAATCTATTGAGTGTACTAAATATAAGGTATTTTGTTTAATAACAGTAACAGTTTTATAACTGACAAACATGCTAACTGACGCACTAAGATAGACATTTTTATTTAATATTTGACGTTTTTGATGATCTGTTAAATGCATTTCTTTTTCTTCCCCGCATCCGGAATTACTTATTGCAACATAGCTTTAATTACATTTGATTTTAGTTAAGGATCAACATTAGTAAAAGAGTATAGGAACTTACAGCTCTTACTTCTAGGTTCTCTGGGGCCGTCGACTGTGATTTTAATAGCTTTATTGTAAGTTGCTACTTGAGGAGGACTGGAACTGATGGTTATCACTAAAGTAAAGCTTTTACCTGTGAAAAAAGGATAATTTTCAAAAAAACGAGTTATACATACATATGTTAACGTAATATCATAAAGTTGAATAGAAATATTTTTTTGAGAAAAGCAGTTAAGAGATAAGTAAACGTAAAAGTGGGGGAGATCAGGTAAGGTTGATACATATGAGGGGGGGGGATGACATTTGGATTTTTCATTTTTGCTAGTAATGTTAAGCATCAAAATAAAATTCATGTAAGTCTACTCTTATTTTCATATCAATTAAAAGTTCAAACTTCTTTGTTAAAGTAATTTTTTCCTGTAAAATAAATAAATAAAAAAATAAATTGTTTAGAAATTCACCAATTACACCCAAAGTTTGTCAAGTTGGTACACAAATGAGTAAGCTGTTATGTGTGCGTGTGTGTGTGATGGCATAATAAGCAATAAAATACAATTTTAAAGAGTTATATTAAAAGAAAATGCTGATAAAATGTTTCAAACTTTAATCTGAGTAAAATGAGAAACGTAAATCTAATTTACAATTCATATATATTATCATAAGTATATCTATCTTCTTTCAAGTACGCTCTCTTAATATTTGTTTCAATATTTATTTTCCTTTGAGTTTTTTTCTGATCATTTCTAAGCATTTCTCGGGGAGAAAAACAAACATAAGAACTTGTGGCTTAAATTGTTTCACTGTACCATCCTGACATAAGTCCGATGAATCAACTTGACTCAAACAACTCCATTATGTTTACTCAAAAACGTAGAAAAATAAGTTTCGAATAAAAGTAACTTCTGTTATTTAAAATCTGATCTCCTTGCTCAAGGAACACAGTGCTGCTTTTATTTCTATTATACAACCACTAAAACACCCCACACGAACTTAAACAACGACAGCAACAACAACAAACAACATAAAAATTTACTTTCGTGTTTGAAAAAACTTCTTACGAATATCTCTCAAACAAAAAAGAACATGTTCTCCCGCTTTCTCGGATTTTTCCTGAAAATAGTATAACATTGTGAAGTTCCCATTATTCTTTTTAGAAATTTTAGTTTAGACGTAACAGGAATTACTCTTAAGAAAGGAGTATTAAAATTTTGATTTTTGTCCAGTTCGTTTGAACTTTCGCAGTGCTTTAGCGTTGTCTGTCCATGTGATTTTTCTTTTCATGCTAATTCTACTCTGCCCAGTTGCTCATTTTAGTATTTTAGGAGTCTAGGACTATTTCAAGCAGTGGTCGCTACAAGTAGCGAAACTACTGCAGTAGCTACATTTTTTAGTAGTTTGTAGTGTAGCGCACTACTTTAAAAAAAAAGTAGAGTAGTGAGTAGCGTGATACAAAAAAATAGTAGTTTGTAGCGGTTTCTGGAAACTACTTTTAAATTAAATAAATAAATGAAAGAATGAAAAAAAAAACTAAAAAAAAAGCGAAGGAAAAAAACAAGGTTTAATTGACTCTGACTGGTGTAAAATTTGCACGAGTACAGCAGCGGACGCAAGGAGTAATCAGAACCATATAAATATGAGCTGATCTTAGATACATCATGTTGACAAAATACATTCTATCTGTTTGATGTCATTGGTTTATTTGGCATCATAATTTTTATATTCCTTCAAATAATTTTCATGTTCCCAAATAATGACTGGCAAGAAATTAAAAAAAAAAATTGAAGGTTGAATTCTTTCAACTTTTGAATCCTTTCTTGTAGCGAATATTCGTAAAAATTGTAAAAAAAATGTAAAAGGAACAAATTTTAACAAAAAAATAAATAAATAAACAAATAAAAATAAATAAATAAGGAACAAAAAGGAAAAGTAACAAATAAATTCAAAGACAATTCTTAGTTCTATCTCATATTCAAATGAGTTAATTTATTAATGTAAACCACTTTTAAAATTTTTTCGCTCAATCCTCAAAAGGTGTATGCTTTTTATTTATTGATTTTTAAAAAGTAGCGAAGTAGCGACTACAATTCAAAAGTAGTTTGTAGTCGCTACATTTTGAAAAAAGTAGTTGTAGCTGTAGTTAACTACATTTATAACAAAGTAGTTGTAGTTGTAGTTCGCTACAAAATAAATGTAGTTTTTCCAACCACTGATTTCAAGTATTTGCCTCCTTAAAACATACACGTAAAACTATCTCCCTTCTACCTTTGAGCAGGACAAATTAACTTTGATGCGGTTGTGACTTTGAAGAATCTTCATTGCATTATCATCAACCTTATTGCAATTCTATATCTAGCACTATATAAACTCTCACGGATACAGGGTTGGGTCATAATGGTTGTAACTCCCCCCCCCCCTCCTTCCAACGTAAGGTGTTTAAAAATAGCAGGAAACTGCTTTGTCTGTGGTTCTTTAGACTAGTCTGCGATTTACTTATGACCTCTCATTTCCGATATTATTATTCATATTTTAATAAAGACCTCCTTAAAAGCCAAAAGCAAAACCTGTCCTTAAATGTGGAGATAAAAAGTACCAGTAAAAACAGCAGAAACATATATTTATCTGAGTTTGTTACTTTTAACTATGGCAGTATTGCCCAACCTACGGTCCGTAATTTATTTCAGTGTTATAAATCGAAATTGAGGATTGGTCAGATATTTAGATTTTAATACATAGATACTCGTTTCTGGAAAACCGATAAAAATAATTGAATAAGCGCATACTAATGATAACAGTTGTTAGTTGGCAACTTTTTTTTCTTTGCTATGCTTCCTCATGCCGTTGAGAATTTTTTAAAAATGTTTTGAAATTTTACATGTGTTCTGGCTTGCGAATCGAATATCTTTTTAATATTATCAACTGTCCTTGCTTGAGTAAAAAAAAAGCTGTGCACCAAACTGAAAAAAAAAAAAAAAAAAAGTGCAACTTTACTCCATAAATACAGGAGCAGCAGTGCTGCCTCCATTGCTATGCAGAACCTTAACCGATATATGTGGTGCAAAGTAACTCATTACTTGGGAAAGGTTACACCATTTTAATGTATCTATAGCGTAAAGTTTCACCAATTTCTGTGTGTAAGGTTCCACCAGAGTTCTCTGTCAAAAGAAAGAAGAAGAAAAAAAAAAAGCATTCATCAGGCTGGAAGATTACTTTCAAATATTCGTTGTTTAACGTTTCTCAGGTTCGTGTTTTCCCACTACCAATCAATGAAACGCAAATTAGTAAGCTATTTAAAAAAACACGATAGGATCGAACCCCAAATCATGAACTTATCGCGTAGAGAGAGCTCTCAAAGCAAACGCGTTTGACCACTTTTCCACATCTTGGTTACGCTCATAAGACATTAAGAGCTCTGTGCTGATATTTCTCTTAACGCATGCGCTGAAATAATACCCCAGCTATTTTAAATTTTGGTGGAACTTTACACAGGCTATGTAAAAATGTCCTCCAACAATTGAAGGGCTTGGAGGATAAAGGTGCTATGTTACATTTTAAAAAATGAACACTCTGGACAAAAGCAAGCAATTGATACAGGTAAGCAAATTAAACTTGACACATCAAAAAGTAGATGTCATTAGATCAACTTCATGCGCACACTAACTACAAAACCAGAAATCAAAAATGCTGCAACAAATGTAACAATAAAACTTTGAACTTTAATTACTCGCAATTTCTGTTTTGTTACATAACCCCTTCAATTAAGAGTTTTCTTAAAATCCGGAGCAGCTTACTCCAGAAGTTGTATAACGTTACACCCTTTAAACAATGGTAACCTACACACATTTTTTACAGTATATTGTACTGCTCTATTCAAAATTGCCACATTTTATTTCTTACACCACTTAACTGATTGAAAAAAGCGGTCGTAATTCGATTTATGAGAGTTGTAATGAATTACCGCAGCCTCAACTATGACCAGCCTTTGAGCGATTGAGTTTCCACATTGGTGTTATTAAATGTTGACGCATCCACTTTTGCCTCTTTTGACGTTATTAAGCAGGAGAGCAACGAAAGAGATATCCCGGCTTGAAACTTCCATTAAGCCCTCTTGGGGGTTTTAAGTGGCTTCTGACTCGGCCCACCAATCACCTGCCTTTAATCACGAGAAATTGCCCCCGCTTGACTCTCTAACAAACAACGACCAGTCTTCAAACAAATCGCCATTTTCCAAGATACTATCGCTTTTAAATGCAACCCCGAAAGTTCTCAACTGGAGAAGTAAATGTTGCTTTCGGTGTCACCCCTTCCCCCCTTTCTTCGCTTAGGGACCTATTGGGGATAATTCAGAACTTTTTTACACCCGAATCTTAGGGAAATCGAGAAATTCTTTTCAGTTCTTTTTTCACTTTCTATTTTAATCTCCTTCGCTTTCGCAGAGGGAGATTTTAACGTTTAATTTGATGACCTGATTAACTAAGATAGAATGATTCGAATGCTTTGGTTTAAGTACGAGGAGGAGTGAGGGCGATCCTCTAAAGTCAGATTTGGGAATTAGAAAGCTTCTGATTTCCGATTCGCTGAGCTGTTGAAAGATTGGAACTGTGCGATTGGAACTATAATTACAAAAAGAGATGTTTGACTAAAACTGGGTTTTCAGGGCACATCTTCGGAAGTTTTTTGGTCATTTCGAACTTATCTCTTTTTAAATGAGGAGTTCAGGAAACAAGACTGAGTTTCATTAAATGTCTTTAAATTTTATGGGACAAAAATATTTACTAATTAAAATTAACTTGACTTTATTATCCTTCCGATGATTAAATTTTTAAAATGATTTCGAGTTATAAATTCATTTTTTTTTTGACTATGAGTTAATTGGAAAAAAGTTTTGAGTTCAATGGAAACGGAGCATTTTATGCAAGTTTATTTGTGCATTAGTTCCTGAAACTTTTAACTCTTGTTTAATGCATATGTTGCTTGTACTTATTTTTACGTTATTGTGAGAAAAAGTATTCTCCAATTTATGCATTTAAACATTTTTCAAAAGAAGAAACGCATAATCAGCGTACTTCAGTTAATAACTGATAAAATTTTACTTTTCAGAATGTTTCTAGTTCTGCCAAGTTAGTCAAATCAAATGATTTTTCCTTGATGTAAGAGAACATTAATCTTTAAAAAAGGTACGAGGATATTAGGGATGAAAGGTTTAAATTCATTTTTCGTGCAAGAGTTGAGAAATGAAATATTTCTATTTTTAAAATAATGAAAGTAGTACACAATTTTCAGTAAATAATATTCTAAGTTTGAAAGCAAACCTTGCATTGTAAAAATTACTTTTAAGGTTGTCATTGTTAATGGATACAACGTTTCACAGCTCCTGGAATAAGTCACGCTGATTTTAAGAAAACTCTAATTGTAGGACTAATTGTCTCTAATTGTCTTTCACTGTGGCTTGTGTAAAGCTCCACCTAGCGTCAAAATTACTTTAAAAAAAATTGGGGTTGAATTCAAAGCGCATGCATTTTTATATTATCTAGTTTTACATTATTAATTACTTGCCTATACATTTATCTATTGACTTTTTTTTATTGACTGATATTTTTATGATACGATCGATACTTTTGTGATACAATACATACATCTCTTGATATACTGTCTTCATATTCTATCTTGCTCTTTTTTATACCAATGCGACATTCAATCTGCTAATTATCTATTTCTCTTTGCTTTTGCCTTATTTGTCTATATCTTTAGCTCTTTTTTATTTACACTGCAAAAAATAAACAGTTGTTTTTACATTTTAATACTGGCAGCCGAGGTACCAGTTTAAAATTGTAAAACGCACAGTAATAAGTTCTACAGTAATGAACTGTAAAACCGCTAATTTTAAATTTTATTACTGTGCATTTTACAGTTTTAAATTGGAACCTCTGTTGTCAGTATTATACTGTAAAAACAACAGTTTTTTTTGCAGTGCACGCTTTAAAAATTATTTTGTCTAGCTGTTTATTGGTCTATTCATATACGTATTATACGTAGCTTTATACTTCTGCTTGAAGAAATTACATTTCCTTCATTGTTCACTACCCTTTAAAAAAATACATAAGATACTGACCGAGCGTTAGAAAAACTGAGATTTTTAAATGAATTAGTGCACGGTCCCTATTTTAAATTCGTCCATCTCTTCTAAGAACTTTTTTTGCGATGATTCTTTTATCACTTTTTATTAATTTTTTTCTCGAATGTACTCAAAAATTCCCCCTCTTCCCCAATAGCTGCAATTTAACCATTGTTTGTTCAAAAGTGCTAAAGAAGTATTCATACAGGCTTTTAGCATTTGCACTTTCTGTTAATGGCATAAAAAGAGGAATTCCAGTCTAGTTCGGGGGAGAAAAAGAATTAGAATGAGAGAAAAATTCTATTAAAAAAATACAGCACAGCAGATGACAAGTCTTTTAAACAAAACTCATTTACGAGGCAAAGTGAATCACGCGATTCTTAAAAGTTAAAGCACTTAAATATTTGATCTGAAAGAGGAGTGTTGAAAGATTTATTTAATGTTTACTTTCCTCATGCGAGCAATTTAAAAATTATTTTGGAAAATATGCATCGAGAAGGAAAATTATTCCAAGTTTTGTTTTTGAAATTAAAAAAAAAAAAATAAATAAATCATTTTTAAAGCACACTCCTGCGCATTTTGTTATGGGTTTATTACATTAGAATATGATTTTGAGAAATAATTTGCTTGGTTTCTGATACTGTACATAAAATAATGGTGCTTTTGTAGTCTTTCGTCTTTTTTTCGTTTTAATTTACTTAACGCTGTCAATATCACATTTTAACACTGACTGTAGCGCTTAGTCAAGGAGCGTTTAGTCCAACGGTTGTAGAGGACACAATGCATTAAAGTAATATGCTCTTATAAAATAAAACGAAAGATCTGTTTCTTGGCTTTAAATTATCACTTTTATCTTGTTACTGTTTCTTTTTTTTTTTTTTTCTGAGTTTACTTCCCAAGCTAAAAATAATCTGCACATAATGCGAGAAAAAAAAATTCATCTTTGAAGTATTTTTAAAGATTTCTGCAGACTTTTAGAAGACAGAAAAAAGTCGGCATTTTGTCTTCTTCAATATATTCGAAAAACGGCTACTTTTTCTTTTAGTTTTCTCTAAATATTCTGCAGGTTTTTTGAAGCGTACTCCAAATATGCTTGCATTTTTTGCAGATTTTAAAAACTTTTTCAGCAGATTTTTTTCACCTGGGTTATACGTATGTTTAGAATTTTTTGAATTTCTAATTTAGTTTAATAATATGACGAGAGTAGCATCGTGAACATTCTTAATACATATCAGAAATTGAAAGCAGTTTCGATTACTGATCAATAGGCGTTTTATTTCAAAAGGAAGGAATTCAGTAATAATCACCGATGTTCTCTGTCTTATAATCCACGAACCTTTTCTGGAATTCTTCATTCATTCAACTTGATAACCTTTTAGATCTGTGATAAGCATTAGAGCTCTGCTTATTGATGTGGGGAGGTTTAATATTCAGTACTAGAATATTTTTGTGTGTTGCACCAAAGAATGGTGCCAATTAACTATCTTAAAATAATCGTGCTTCATTTTATTATGTTTTGGGGCAACATACCTAAGTAAACATTAAGATATACTAAATTTATGCAACATGATATATTGAAATATTGTTGAAACCATTTTTGTTGGTGCAACATACCACCAACTGTTTCATTGCCTTTCTTTCATCACACCAACTTCACATTCAGCTTTTGGCAACTCTTAGTCTGTTTGTCTGCCTATATACATCTACAAAAATTCATAACACAGCAAAAAGAGACAAGTGGACATTTTTGCTCGAAGAAATTGATAATGTTTTTGAAAAATAACGAAATTTAAAAAAAAAGGTTCATATGAGCGATCTTTTTTTACTAAGTTAATTCAGTGTTTGCGCTTCTTGATATAGTCCGAGCATTAGGAGCAAAGTTGGTCTTAGAGTGTGTCGCAACATTGGTGAAACCGTTGAAGAGTCCAATGGAGAGCAGTCCAATATCAGAATCACGAGATCCTCATAGTCAGGGATCAATGATAGAGATTTTTCTGTTTATTACTATCAAGCTAATTTTTCGTGAGTAGCTTCATTTTAATGAGACGCCCAACTTTTCCTCTTACAACAATTCTCGATTGTGGTAGCTAACAGGGGTAGCAGGGATCAAATGTGTCGATTCTATGAGTCTCAAAAACTTATCACTAACTGTGACTTTTCTAATTAAATCTGAAGATAATTATTAACATTGTTGAAAAACATATTTGTCCTACAAGGTGTATGGTTTGATCAAAGAGTCCCCCTCCTCCCAACATGTATCGATTACGAGGTCATCAAAAGTAATTACTAACAACCCAAGTTTTTTTCTACTGCTTAGTTAATATGTATATAATTTAACAGTCACATTGTCCTACAAATTGTGTGGTACGTTATCCCAGTCCTACGATCAGAAATTGTTAGAACCACGAGACCACTTTTTTTATTACTAACTGTAGGACAAAAATATTACATTATAGGTTAGTGTATTCTCTATCCAGATAAACCATTGTCCTACAAGAAAACAGGTAGGTATCACGAGTCCGACACGAATTGTAAATTTCGCTTTCTCTTTGGAATAAGTGAAAGCATCTGTTTAAGTTTTACTAATTTTATTTTCCAGTTAAATTATTTGTGTATTGTCTTTGCATTCATAAAAAACAATTAATCTTCATCAGATTCTTCAGATAAATCATCATCTTCTTCACTAATCTCACTTTCATCTTCATCTTCTTCATTTTCGTCATTAGTGATATCTGACTCTGTAATAACATTTAAAAAATAAAGAAATTGCCCATTAATTAATTAATAAACGAATAAAAATAAAAATAGTATTAATAGGGTACCTTGTGAGTCAGAAGATAGTTCTTCAAAGGATGGACTTTGGGGACCATCAAACCAATAGTATTCGTATTTGCCGTCAATTATCGTCCATCTATAATTTTCCGGCAACTTTTTTGTGGGGCACCGCATGTGTGCATTGCACCATACGTTACAGATAAATACAGTTCGCTTAATTTGTTGCAGTAGTTCTTGCTTTGTAGGCGGCAAACTCGAAGGATCATATCCTACGATTGTCTTTAAAAAAATTTCTTCTTTTTCATTTTTCGCTTTATAGCCCTTTTCAAACAATTCGTATCTCGCTTCGTTGATGTCATTTTTCGTTTTTGATCGCTTCTACCCCTGTTACCTACTACAATCGAGAATTGTTGTACGAGGAAAAGTTGGGCGTCTCATTAAAATGAAGCTACTCACGAAAAGTTAGCTTGATAGTAATAAACAGAAAAATCTCTATCAGGGATCCCTGACTATCATCATCATCATACCCACTATCTTCATTACCTATCATTATTATTAGTAAATCACTAGTAATGCCATTACCAAAATTATTACGGAATGTAAAGCCTGCTCTTTAAAATCAATGTTCTCACAGCACAAAAATTGATGTACTGAGATAACAAAGCTCCTTTCCTTAATTTCATGTGAAGTCATAAAATCATTTGAAGCAGCTTGTAAGAACTGAGTAGCCAAATCAACTGCAGCAGCTTCAGGTAAACATATACACATACCACCTTTCTACAAGACGCAAAAAAGTAAGTGAATATAAAGAATAAAAACCCACCTCTTAAAACTCAGTGTACATGTATATGCACATATAACAAGATTGTGAACGTGGGCTGACAACCCAAAGTGCGAAAGGAGAAAAATAAATAAAAACCAAGAAAGAAAAGAAAAGTCTTGATTGTTTGGCAAACTTTGCAATTGGCTAGTTTAGAAAAGCGGCCGAGAGAGACATGCACTGCCCAGGCACTCATCATTTATTTTGATTTCACGCCAAAAGGGTTACGAGCATTAAAAATCTTAAGATTTCCAGCGAAAAAGGAATTCGGAGGCAGGGAGGGGAAGAGAGGGGGTCGACTCCTTAGATGAGATTTTGAGTCGCAAAACAAGAAAAAGAAAGGAAGAAAAAACAGTAATGGAAGAGGAAAAAAAATCGAATAAAGAGAGTGAGAAAGAAAAAGGAAGCGGTTTTCGAATACCATCGCTATGGCCCGAAAGACAATATGGAAAGCTCTGGACGAAGGAGGAACAAAAAAGTTGGACAACATAAAAGAAAAGGGAATAAATAAATAAAAAAAAATTAAAAGGGGGATGGATGGGGTGTGTAAGAGAACGATGAGGAGGCGAATTCAGCGCAATGAAGCGTGGCCTTCAGCCACAGATCCTGCTTTTGCATGCATGACCACACTTCAAAAGGTCTGGCCCCTAATGCTTCAGAGTTTCTCCCCTTTTTTCCAGCGCTCAAAAAGTTGGTAAAAATCGGTAACCAAACTAATGTGACAGATCACGATCACGGCTCAGTGGTGCCAACATTCCGTCACAGCCAGAGAAACCGCTTTTCGGTCGCCCCACCAGCCTCCCCTCCTCCTCCCTGATACTTTTTCTATACTCCTTTTATACCCTTTGTCTCTCTCTGTTTCCACCATTCTGTGTGTGTGAGAGTTCTTTTTCGCTTTCTTTGATTTTTTTTCTATCATCCCCTTTCCATGGGGAATTTTTTCTTTCTTTTTTGGGAGCTTCTGCACACACAAGAGAGCTTCATCAAGTTTTTCGTTCCCATTCAAAGTATGCTTCCCGGTTGGATTTTCAATATATTTTTTTCTTCTATCTGTTACATATGCATAAGAAAGATATTTTCTTGAGTTTTGTTTCGAGGACAATTCGCATTAGCAGGTAAATTTTTCGTTATTCTTCACAAATTAAATGACTGTTTAAATAAAGAAAAAAAAAACTTTGTGCAAGAATCAAGTACAAAGCAAAGCCAACGAGAGATAAATAAATGCTCAAATGAAAAAGAAGAAAATAGTATAAAGTCAAAGAGCTGTTTTAAGTCGTTTGGAACCTTTACCTCAATGTACTCTATCTCAAAAAGTAAATAGCAAATTCGAAATGGTTATAAAATGAAAACAAGTTATTAATACTCAATAAAATTTTCACAGGGTATGTGATCACCCTTGACTAAAGGTGCAGACTTTTTTCTGAAAATTTTCGCACAGAAATAAAGAAATAAAAAGCAAAAAATTGTTATATCGAATGTAACGAAAGAAATAATGATTAACTGACATGAGCCTGTTTTTATGTCTCCCATTATACATACAGCCATGTGCAGTAATGCAAATATTTCACAGCGTAGCTTCTTTTGCATTTTACAGTGAACTCTCACTTATGCGCCTTTTTCACTTATACGACGATTTTAAATGGTCCCAGCACATTTCATAACAAAATACTGATAGTATCATTCGTTTATGCTTCGCTCTAACGATAAATATTTCACTTATGCGCCGAATTTTCTCTAAAATGTAAGAAATTTAATTTATTTTCTTTAAAAAATAAACATTTTTCCTCACTTTCCTCTTTAAGCTTTCTCCTTTATTGTTCACGGAAGACATTTTTTCCGCATGAACTAAAGTTCGGAAAGGGACAATTACTTATTATGGATTATTTTAAAAGGAAGAGTTTGTAATAAGGTATGCTACAATTTTTGTTTTCTCTTTATCATTGTAATTACCTTACAGTAATTGTTAAACCGTGGTAATATGTCCCTTTTCTGTAGAAATATTTTTATTCATTCTCGCATTAGAAACTATGCTGCGTTTTAGTCGTTAAAAAAGGCTTGTTCACTTATACGTCTCTCTCACTTATGAGCCTTTTTCTGTTGATCCCTTGGGCCGGCGCATAAGTGAGAGTTCACTGTATTTTCGTATGAATTTTGTTGCCATAATCTTCCTTCCTCTCGAATTGCTCTTATTTTACTGTTTGGTGCTTATTTTTTTGCAAAGAAGTGTCATTTGTGGTCAGTGTTGGGCATTAATCAACTAAAGTCTCAATAGACTAAAGTAATCATTGCACTTTTTAATTTAGATTAATTTAATGTGATTGAATTCAAATCGCAGACGATGATTAAAGTTAGTTCAAACTAACTTAGTCAGTCTGTGAAAATGATTAATTTAGTGCAGTTTAATTTAGTTCAGATTAAATTAATCAAATTGATTTAGTCGAAACTAAAGTAATCAGATTGATTTAGTCGTGACTAATATAATCAGATTGAATTTCAATGGACTAAAATTAGACTAAAATTAAAATTCAGATTTATGTAACTCTAGATTGATTTTAAACTGATACTGAGATATAGTACATGTACTTTTGCATACATATACACGCGTACACGAGAAATTACATGTATTTACGTGGAAACACGAGTGAATACGAGTATATAAGAGCTTTTTATATGCAAACACGAGTATACACGTACTACCCCGAATATACTCGTGTATAGGGTTACATTTGTATTTATGCGACTATATACACATATTTACGGGAATACACGAGTTAATACGAGTATACAAGAGCATATATATGCAAACACAAGTATATACGTACTAACCCGAGTATACTCGTGTATATGGTTATATTTGTATTTATGTCATTATATACACACATTTACGGGTATACACGAGTTAATACGCGTATATAAGAGCATATATATGCAAACACGAGTATATGCGTATTATCCCGAGTATATTCGTGTTTTGGGTTATAATCGTATTTATGCACTCATATACACATATTTACGTGTATACACAAGTTAATACGAGTATATAAGAGCATATATATGCACACACGAGTATATACGTACTATCCCGAGTATACTCGTGAAAAGGTTTTATATTCGTATTTATGAGCTTAAATACATATATTTACGTCTACGCACATGTTAATACGAGTATATAAGAGCGTATATATGCAAACACGAGTATATGCGTACTATCCCGAGTATACTCGTGTATAGGGTTATATTCGTATTTATGCGCTCATATACACATATTTAAGTGTATACACGAGTTAATACGAGTATATAAGAGCAAATACATGCAAACACGAGTATATACGTACTATCCCGAGTATACTCGTGTATAGGGTAATATTCGTATATTTATGTGATCATATACATATATTTACGTGTATACACGAGTGAATACGAGTATATAAGAGCATATGTATGCAAACTCGAGTATATACGTTCTATCCCGTGTATACTCGGGTATAGGGTTATATTTGTATTTATGCGCTTATATACATACATTTTTATGCATATACGAGTAAATTCGGGTATTTACGAGTAAACATGAAAATATACGTGTGAACCCGAGTATACTCGTGTGTAGGGGCATGTTTGTATTTCTGCTCTTGTATACAAACAGAAATGAGCACATACGAGTAAATATACTAGTATATACTAGTAAACAGGAGCATACACTAGTATATACTAGTAGCATACACTAGTATATACTAGTAAACAGGAGTATATACGAGTTAACACGAGTATACTCGGGATAGTACGTATATACTCGTGTTTGCACAAATATGCTCTTATATACTCGTATTAACTCGTGTGTACCCGTAAATGGATGTATATAAGCGCATAAATACAAATATAATCCCTATACACGAGTATACTCGGGATAGTACGTATATACTCGTGTTTGCATAAATATGCTCTCATATACTCGTAGTAACTCGCGTGTACCCGTAAATGTTTGTATATAAGCGCATAAATACAAATATAACCCTATACACGAGTATACTCGGGATAGTACGTATATACTCGTGTTTGCATATTTTTGCTCTCATATACTCGTATTAACTCGTGTGTACCTGTAAATGATGTATATAAGCGAATAAATACAAATATAACCCTATACACGAGTATACTCGGGATAGTACGTATATACTCGTGTTTGCATATATATGCTCTCATATACTCGTATTAACTCGTGTGTACCTGTAAATGATGTATACAAGCGAATAAATACAAATATAACCCTATACACGAGTATACTCGGGATAGTACGTATATACTCGTGTTTGCATAAATATGCTCTCATATACTCGTATTAACTCGTGTGTACCCGTAAATGTGTGTATATAAGCGCATAAATACAAATATAACCCTATACACGAGTATACTCGGGATAGTACGTATATACTCGTGTTTGCATAAATATGCTCTCATATACTCGTAGTAACTCGTGTATACCCGTAAATGTTCGTATATAAGCGCATAAATACAAATATAATCCTATACACGAGTATACTCGGAATAGTACGTATATACTCGTGTTTGCATATATATGCTCTTATATACTCGTATTAACTCGTGTGTACCCGTAAATGCATGTATATAAGCTCAGAAATACAAATATGTCCCTACACACGAGTATACTCGGGTTCGCACGTATATACCCGAATTAACTCGTAAAAACCCGAATTCACACGTATCTGTGTGTAAATGTGTATGTACAAGCGCAGAAATACAAATTATCCCTAACACACGAGTACACTCGTGTTAACTCGTATATACTCGAGTTTACACGCATATACTCGTGCATACCCATACTTACTCTTATATGACGTAAATGTTTGTATATAAGCGCAGAAATACAACTATTATCCACCACACGAGTATACTCGTGTTAACTCGTTTCTACCCCTGTTTACAAGAACATACTTTAAATACCCATATCGAATTTAATCGTAAATAAATTACTCAGACTGAAATCAATTTTATTAGTTTTAATCAAATTGAATTTAGTGCAATTACTTTTAGTCTGACTAAAATTAATCTGACTAATTTAGTCTTGATTAAATCAATCTGAACTAAATTAGTTTTTTTCACCAACTAACGAAGTTAGTTTGAACTAACGTTAATCGTCGGCAAATTAAATAGTTCAAATTTTAAGTAATCTGAACTAAATGCGAGTCAGATTACTTTAGTCAACTAATCAATCGATTAAAAATTTAGTTGATTTTTTTAGTTCTTGCCCAACACTGTTTGTGGTAATCGTTTGTTTGACGACTGAATGTTTTACAGAACAAGAAATGCTCGCTTTAGAGAAGTTCCTCAAAATGTTTCCCGACCTCCCTTCTCCACAATAATTTTAAAAATTAAATCCAGTAACAAGTTATTGAGCAAATATAATAATTAAAATTTTCAAAAAATTCCATGCCAAAAATGTAGGTTATCAGAAGTCGGAATTCTTTAATTTTTCTAAATGCAAAGAAAAATAAATAAACAAATAAGTTCTTCTGAGCATAAAATATAACATATGATAGCAATTGAACAGAAAAGCATTTAATGTATCTTTGGGCCTCTTTTTTGGGAATGGGATTCGCATTTAGGCCACCCTGATAAATCAGGATGGTGCAAAGCTTTTTCTATGAACATGTCGAAAATAACAGTTGAATTGCACAAAAAAGAGAGGGTTTATTCCTGAGGGCAGGGGAGAGGGAGAAAAATAATAGAATTCTCAGATTTACTTTGCTTTTAGTCAGCAATTTATGTCCTGAATGGAAATATTAACGACTATATTAAAAGATGGATATCAGTCAAGTAATACCGGCATAGCTAAACTTGTGAAAATTACAGGAATTTATTTTGATTTTGCAACAAATAATGGATGTAATTCTGCCTCTCTCACCTCCTCCGCATGTGTACTAAAAGAAAATGCTGAAACTTTGCATATACTAGTAATTTTCGGGCATAGTTCAGAGATTCCACCGTTTACCTGTGTTTTTGTTCTTTTCGCGATGCACAGTTTGATTTTTTAATAATCCATACGATTTTTGAAAGTAAAGCTATTGGTATTCATATTTATCTTTGACATATTGTTTCAAAATTGGAATTTATAAAGTTCAAAAGAATAATTTTTATTTTCAAGACTGCAATTTTTGATCGCAGCTAGTCATTCACTTTTCTCAATACGTAATATTAATACATAATCATGTAAAACTTCTAAATTATATATATTACTTAGAGGAAGGTTTATTTTCATGATAACAAGTAATATACTTTTAAAATATTTATCAACAGCGTGGGTCAATTTGTGTTATTATGAAATAAATACCTTCGAAATAGGACTTATTTGATCTAATATTTAAATATCAAACAAGTATTTTCAAGAGAAAGATTCTTTTTGATAAAATTAAAATAAAAAATAAATAAATAAATAAAATGGAACGTGACTAAGAAGATCAATTTCAGAACTATATGGCTCAAAGAATCAACCCAACATTGTTCAAGTCATCAAAGTACACTCACTGTATTATATGGACAAGCTATGTTGTTAGAATGGACGAAAGCTGCACGGCTAAAAGCACTGTCTGCTAGCTGGAAATCGGAGAAAAGGCAGGCCAAATATAAGATTGATTGATGGCCTAGAGAATGGAAAAAAGGCCTTTGTTTTTAAAACTGCTACCGTTTAAACCGAAGAATTAGAGAACACTAGCAGGAATAACCTGCTGGAAAAAGTTTCGTAAGAAGGCCAAGGCCAATACGACCTACAGGAGGTGATGTCCCCTCTAGGTGGCGTTGATAACGTCCCACATTGCGCAGTTGAGCCACTGAGAAAGGAAGAGATATTTTCATAATTTTATAAAATATAGAATAGCAAAACTGTTACTTAAGTGAAGATATAAGTAATTGTGAAATATTTTTTTGTTGTTTAACTGTTCGTCCCAGAAATGCTTAAATATCTTTTAATTAATTTTCTATGAAATATTTTCGTTACTTCCTTTTACGATAAGTGTCATAATGTTTTTAATATATAGGTGCGAGCAGGGCCGAATTTAGCTCCATGTCGCCCCTAGGCAGATTTGAAATCTGCCCCCCCCCCCCCCATAAAGAAGTAACATTCCTTGACTCGATAAACGAAACTGAAGTCTATAAATAGTATTGAATACACTTTAGGGCAATTCCATGCAAGTGTGGAAAAGCGTTGGAAAAATCAAATTACAGCAATGCGTCTGTTTTACATATTTTTCGGTTTAAAAATGTTAGAAGTTTATTATTTATACTAATTTTTTGTCAAGAATGTAGTATTTTTAGTTTTGGCAGCACTTTGAAGTTGGAAATGGAATATTTAACTTTTGGCAAAGCAAATGGTCAATCTTTCAACGTTGGTAAGTTTCAATTTTTTTCTTTAGATAACTGTTTTAAAGGAAGAATATTGATTATTACACTTTAATTCAATATTGTAAATTGCTAAAACGAGTGTTTTTACGTAAATTAAGCGATTTATGTTAACTTTAAAAATGCACTGTTCTATGTAACATAAGTTACCAAAAACGTGTTAAAGTTCATGATGTGCATAAACAAAGGGCAATGCAATGTTAACAATGCTATATTTTCTATCTTATAAGTGTGTGTTAAGCAAATAGTTAAAGTTTTTTTTTTTAAATATTGTCTATTTAATTTTTTGTGCTACAATCAAAACGTGTAACTTAAGTTACCAACATATGCAGGTAATGTAAGTTACCCAAGTAGAACTTAAATACTTGTATTTATAAAGAAAGTAAATTGTGAAATAAACCTATGTGGTAAGTAGGAGTAATTTATGCAAGAATTCTTTTGAATTTGTACTGTATTTACTTAATTTAAATTAATCATATTTCTTAAAATGCTTCTATTTGTTAATAAGATTACAATACGCCTCTATTATAAATTATATGTTTCTTTTTGGCTTTTGAGATATTAATTCTCTCTAAACAATATCACTACATTCAGAATATTTAGGAGTAATGTACTATAAATTATTCAAAAATGACTTCTGTTATGATTTAAAGTTATCAAATATGTTTTAGAAGTAACAAATATAAAAAAAAAAAATTATCTCTTACAGGTGAAATACATTTTATTCTGCATTAAAATGCCACTAAACTCTGCAGAAAAGATGCGCTGTAGAAGGGGTATGAGAAAAGTCATGTGGATATTACAGATTTTTAAATATAAGTCCCTCTTTATGGTATTGAAATTTGTTAGAAAAAGCAAAATTTATCAAAAGTACTTTCTGAAGATCCGCACATTGACAATGACCATTTAAGAATTAGAAATTAACAAACTACGGGGTTTCATTTAGTTAAGTATTTTAAGGAACAAGAAGAAAAAACAGAGATAAAAGCTGGTGAATGGTGTGTGGTAAAGTACGAAAATACATTGTATCCTTGAGTTGTGACGATTATTGAAGAAAACGAGTTTAAAATATAAGTAATGGCTACTGTTGGAACCAATTAGAAATGGCCAGTAACGACAGATGAAATTTATAATAAGAAAGAAAGAAAGAATGATTTGAAAAATTGAATTATCTGAACTTGTTAATAGCAGCAGCCAGTATAGATTTAAGTCTTATGTTATGTAATATTTTTGATTTTTCATTGAGTTTGATATTAAATTTCTGTAAATTTAATTCATAATTGTTAATTTTCAATGTTTCGATCTAAACTAAGCTGTAATTTTCATTTATTAATTTTTGTAATAAAGATATGCTTGTAAGTAAATTTTGTAACGTAAGTTATTGTAACATAAGTTACCCAGTTAAAAATTCCCATAATTTTCAATTTTTGAAATAAATTTTTAAATTAATGAAAATATATTCCTAAGCATTATAAGGAACTGATAAATTATGCTTCAAACAATAAAACAGCTGTAATAGAGCAGAAATTTGCCTCAGAACCAATTTTCATATTATGTCATTCCCTTTTTGTGTAACGCAAGTTACTGCCTTATCTTTGACTGCTAGATTTTGTAAAATTTAAATGCATCGAATATTTTTGCATTTTAATTTTGCTTTCAACTGTCATTTTCAAAAAATGCTTTCATACAAGATTTGTACAACAAAATTTTTCTGTACTGAGGTACTAAATGCATAAGAGTTGGTCGAAATGTAACGAAACCAACCCTTTAGTACGAAACCAAAAACCTTATAAAACTAGAATCTAGTTGCGACTTCTCTCCAAACACAATGACATCTGCTTTTTGGCTATCGAGGCTTGCTTTTCATCTTCACAATTACTATTTCACACTTAAAAAATATTTCCTTTTCATAAGATGTGTGAAAGTAACCATTATTAATTAAGCAGAAAAGGATGCCGCCATCAAAAATGAAATAATGCTAATGTTTTTCTTTCAAGAATAACAATTATATATTTAAAAAATGGTTAAAGCAAATTTTGCCGCCCCGGAAAATGTGCCGCCCTAGGCACCTGCCTAGTCTGCCTATTTAGAAATTAGGCCATGGGTGCGAGATTGATAACAATCTCTTATTCCTTCCTAGCTGTGATATGAACCAAAAGGTAAATGCGTTAAGTTCTGTCTTGAATTCTCATTTGCAGTTGTGCCGCAAAAGACAAATTTCTGATAATCTTCAAAACCAGGTACTCACTACAACCACAAGCATGCTAAATGAATGGATTGTGGTTAGCGGTCTACGAGTTTTAGGGCGTATCTCATAGTTTTACATCGAGAAAAAAATAGATGCACACTGCTAAGATTTCATATGAATTGCTGAAGAGGCCAAGAAACATTGTAAAAGAGCTTGAAAATTCTTGATGCGAGGGGCTTATCCAGTCTTATTTCTGCCTCTGATTAGTTGGAAAAACTGCAAAAAAGCATTTTTTGAAGAGATTTGCATGATTTAATTACAAAAAAGCTGTCACTATAGTTGCTGCTAATCCCGTTTCATGAAGATATCAACCTTTTTTGCGTGTAGAGAATGGATTTAAGGCAGACACGAGAAGCTTCTGAGAAAGTGGGGCCTTCAAATAGGAAAGAATCTCTATCTTCGACCTCAATAGATGGCAGAACTACATGTACAATTTAAGCATAATTCTGAAGGGAAATTGTTTTTGTAGCAGTTCTGCAGCTGTGGCAATTACTGGATACCGACCACAGAACGAGCAAGTACTCCGCACACCAGTTTTTTTTTTTTTATTTTACTATTTCTGTTAAAATTAGTTATTTCCGAAACTGAAATGAGCTGGAAACATAATGCATTAAATAAAATAGTTTTGCATGTGTAAATGAAATAAGTTGCTTTAAATCTTAACTCAAAAAGATTAAACCTAACTATATTTCGAAAACTAAATGGCGTAATATTTCTGAAATGTTTAAACCAATAATGATTTATTGCGAATTATTCATGAATTTTCTTTGAGGAAATGGTTATACGCTCAGAACATAGTAAATGTAAATTTGATCGTTCACACTAAGCGAATTTTTAGCATCTTGTTAAGAAAAACAGTTTCATTAGTTTTTTTTTATCAAAATCTAATTGCGTGGAAAATTTTCTCAATGAAAAATAACCAAATACCTACCCAGGTAGCACAAATAACCTTTAAACGTTTTATAAACGTTTTTAAGCGGTTGTCACAACGTTAATAACCATTTTACAACCTTTAAAAAACGAAGTGTGCTACTTGGGTAGAGAAGATCATCAGCAAATCCAAAAAGACTACAGTTTTTCGAAAAACTCATTATCTATCTTATTATAAAAGACAAAGAGTCACAGAAAAAGTTGTAAGGTTAGACTTAGAACTTTTGAAACTTAATTTTTAAAACACTGCAAGCAAGGCTTAATTTGCGTGGGAGCTGACAGGAGCTGAGCTTCTACACTTTTATTTTTCCATTTCATGTACATTTAACATTTTATAAAAAAAATCAGCCTATTTGCTTTAAAAAATAAGATTTGAGATTTATAGGGCTCATGTTTGCTAGAAATTAAGCAATGTCTGTAAGTGTTTTACCCGACATAATGTAAATCTCGTATTTCAAAGAATTTTTTTGTCTTAGTTTAATTAATTTAATGAGAAAAAATGCTCTTAATTTAAGAAAAATTGACACAGTAGTGAAAATGAAGAAAGAAGGAAAGCAATAAAGAAATAATTTGGTAAGAAGAATTTGAAAAACCTTTAAGGCTACAGTGGACAAATAAAATTGATTTTTTTCAATTATTGATTTATATGTCTAAAACTTTGTGTGCTTGTATTATTTTATATTTACGACATCTAAAAGCATAAAAAACACAAATTAGTGCAAAAACAACGAATAATTTTTTTTCAAATTTCAAATTTAAATATTTTTTTAACAAAACTTCAAAATGTTCCAGGCGTCACAATTTTTTTTCAAACTTTGAATTTTCACTTAATTTCCAATCATTAGGCATGATGGCACAAAACAATGCATTATATACAATGTTTTATGAGATAGTTTATAAAAGATGGCTGAAAATAAAAATTTTCAGTTGAAAAAAATCACATAAATTTTCATTTTCAGCCATCTTTTATAAACTATCACATAAAACATTGCATGTAATGCATTGTTTTATGCAATCATGCCTAATGATTGGAAATTAAGTGGAAATTCAAAGTTTGAAAAAAAATTGCAACGCCTGGAACATTTTGAAATTTTGTTAAAAAAATATTTAAATTTGAAATTTGAAAAAAGTATTCATTGTTTTTGCACTAATTTGTGTTTTTTATACTTTTAGATGTAGTAAATATACAATAATACAAGCACACAAAGTTTTAGATATATAAATCAATAATTGAAAAAATCAATTTTATTTGTCCACTGTAGCCTTAAGATGGTAAATTGCGGTTAACCACAAATTGTAGGTTTTCTGCAACTAATCGAAATTTTTTAAAGGAAGCGGTAGTGCAGATGTAGAATGGTTTAAACTTAAAAAAAGCTCGTTGTCTAACCTAGAAATTGATTCAATTGATTCAATTTAATAAAAAAATAGCTGCAATCATCATATAGGTGAAACGTTTCACTAGTTTAATGGTTCTTTTACAAATACCATTATTTCAGTGAAATGTTGAGATGATTTCATGGTGAACAGTATTGAACCACTACATAAAGCTTTTCTCAGCAAAATAAGTTCGAGGAAAAAGTGCTGAAATTGCATCAAACATTTTAATAGTTTCAGGTTTAGTTACGCGTAGAAAGTTACATCCTCATACAAAATTTCAAAATCCAGCGAAGGAAAAAACGCATTTGTTTATTTAATGAGAAACAAATTACTACTTTCTATTGATTCCAAGGAAGTGTTTTGATGCCTAGAGATTCATATTGGGAGAGATTCAAAGTTTAAAACAGTTTTCAACTGAAAACTTAAATTATAAATCATTAAATGTAAAGTAGTGTTAAGCTATTTACAAATGGGCAACTACACTGTACAAGACGTATCAGTGTTTCACAAAACAGATTAAAAAGACTAGAAACAGATTAAATTCTTGTTTTGTTGCCTGAAGTTTTTTAAGAACACATGGACTCTATTTCTATAGAGTGCAATTAAATTTGTGAAGATTTCCAAAGAAAATACGTAAATAATATCATTTTCGCCATAATGGACGTATCTGGTAAGATACGTCCGTTAAGAAGCCAAAAAGCCGTCAGATAAATACTGTTTTTGGAAAGCTTAAAAATTTAACTGTATTTTATGGAAGTAGACCCCATGTTCTTCATAAAATTCATGTAACGATACAAGGTCTAACATATTTGGAGTCTTTTCAGACTGTTTTATGCAGCAATTGATGCTTTTTATCAAAATGGATTTGCTCAAATGAACTGCTGTGAAATTTTTATTTTTATACTGGTTTGAAGTACGCACAAAAATGTGCGAAGGGTAAATTATTCTTAGTTAATGCATTAAGTGAGGCAGAGAGGAAGGGGGTATTATAGAGGGGATATACTTTTTTGACATAAAAAGCAATTTTAAACAGTCGTTTTCATTAATAGCTGGCATGAAAAGTTTAAAAATGAGTTGTAAATCATGGGGTTAAATAACGAAATAAGGAAGTTCTTGCGTTTAAACAGAAAAACAGACTAGAAAAGTAATAAATAAGATGTAATGGGGGGGGGGGGGAGAGTCTGTTATGACCCTCCTTCCTTCCTTTTCTGAAGAAGGAAAGATTATTAGCGATTTCAACGCTTCCCCGTGAACATTTGCAGTGCTCTAGTGAGCGCGTATAATCGTTTCAAAGGATTAAAAAAGAAACAAAATTGAAAACAATATAAAAACAACGCTTAACTAAATTTACCTAATCAATCAAATTATTCACTGAAAACAAATCATACTGATTATGACAAAATACATTTCTTACGAATTTTTCATTTAAAGAAAATCATTTAAACTTTGTGGTCGGGGTGTGGACAGCAAGCGAGTTTGATCAGCAAAACTAAAACGGAAATGGCAGCAATTAGCTTGTATGTAAGTTCATGATCACTCAAATTTCAGTGAACGCCCAGCTTTGCCACGATAAAACCACTTTGTGGTCGTTGCGGTGGTAAAAAGCAATAAAAATTACCTCGAAAAGACATGCAAACCACAAAACAGCTTATTCTGTGACCGCAAAACTTCGAGTCTTTGGAAAAAATGGAGAAAAAAGGAAAAGAAGATATGCGATGCCTATAAATTCATCTTGTTTTGACAAAGGAAGCTACAGGTATTTCTTTTTGGGCTACTAAAAACCACGTGTCACCCTTTTTAATTGTTTTGATCCCCCTTTCGTTTCCCCACGAACCGAGAGATGACATTGTAGAGTCTCTCTTTATCACGTGATACGGATTTATTCTACGGGTCTGCCTGGAACGCCACCGATTATTCTTTTTCTTCTGTTTTAGATCAGACTTTTTTTTTTTAAATACGGCTAAAAATCAACTGAGTGGAATTTTATGAAACATACGAGTGTTGATGTGGGCCCAAAGAAGAGGGGCTTAAGTTAGACATTTTAATAAGAATTTTCCCTGTAAAGTGAACCATGTTATGCAGAAATGGATCTACCAACCAAGTATATTGAGTTCAAAGTTGCTGAACAATGCCCAGTTTCTTGGACGTGGGTTGACATTTTGTTCACTAGATGTTACAGTAATACAGAATTTTGGCATAAATAACTTTTGCATCATAAAGTATCTCAGTTTATGTACTAATCTATGTGAATAACTCATTTTAAATTTTTGTGGATTACCTCATTTTTGCATAACACCTTCCAAATAAACTCGCATGAATCATGACGTACAAACAGGGGAGGATCCAGCTCCTATTTTGGAGGACGAATTTTCTAAAAGAGAAGGGTCAAAGTGCAACCTTCGGACCCATACTGAGTATTTGAGGTGAAATTATCGAATTATAAATCTGAAAAAGGCAGCTTTAGGATATATTTGGTCACTTAAACGGTGGGTGGTATAACCTCCATGCCATGACCTCCCCCTCCTTCTAATCCGCTTCTGCATACAAACTCATGTCCTGCTCACGACTTACAGAAGGCCTGCAAGAAACATAATACCACCTATAGCACTGTGCCAATTAAAGTGCAATAACAAGTGCTTTATGGCTAAAATTTATTCCTCATACGGGCAAGTGAACAATTTTCGGGTGCGGTAGGAGGGCGCAATGCTACGTATCGTTCCCTTCGTTTGTAGAAAGAAAAAAAAAAGAGTCCCCCTCAATCCATTTTTCTCAACACAACACCCTCTTTGGCTGTGCCCCCTTGGACCCCTTTATTATCCGTGACGTAATGTAGATGTGGAGGATTGCCCCTCCACACCTTCGCTGCCAGATAGTTTTTTTGCCCCACCGATCCAGTATTGTAAAAGAGTAACAAAAATTTTCATGTTTCTATTGGAAATTAATGGCAATTTAGCATCTTGTTCCAAACGCTTTCAGTAATTTCAGCCTAATACTTTCCACGTTTTTTTTTCATTTTAATTTAAATTAGATTTGATACTTATTTTGTGTTTCACCACCAAAATAAATATCTAACGAACAAGCATAGATTCTAAAAATAACAGTTAATATATTTGAAAATCCATTATAGAAAATGAGTACTTAATAGAGCATTAGCTTTTTAACTGTAAAGTTTTAACAAATATAGTCATGGCTTGGGCATTTTAACAATTTTTTTTTATTGATTACAAAACCTGAGTTTAATTTGTAAATGGCATAGATTGCTACATAGACTTGAATTTTTTCTCTTATTTCAATTTTAGTCTTGGTATTGTGATTTGATTTTTCTATGATGTGAAGGCTTTTTCGTGAGTAAATAAATAAATTTAGTTTCAAAATAAGAGCTGATAAATATATTTCTTGAGGAGAAAAAATGATTTAACCAACTTTTTGAATGCATAGAAATGAAAATAAATGCAATTGGAAAGTTTTTTTTTCTCTTACGGATTTAAATACAAATCTAACTCTAGAAACAAAGAAAGTACTATGCCCGTTTTAAACGAGTTAAATAAAGAAATGAAGCAATTAAGTTTGTTAAAGATATGTTTTGGGGAATTGATTACTCACTAAGAAAGCGAAGTATCCCTTAAAATGAGGTTGATATGAACTTACTTTTAAAATAGAAAAATGATGTAACTAAATGTCTTAAACGAAGAATTAGTGATAGAATAGAAGGAAAACGTGAAGCTTTAAATTGTAAGGGAAAATAAATAATTAAAGAAGAAATGAAGTAATTAAGTTTTTAAAAGTTTTGAGTAAAGAGACAGCAGCATTTATTTTCTTCAAATGTGCTTTAGATTGATTTTGCGTTAAAACAGAAATGTTTTATAACTATGTTTTTGAAGTCAAAGGTTCACAATAAGTTCTTAAGGTCAAACACTTTTTTGGGGTCCTGGGCCTATGTAGTCAATCTATATGAACAATAGTATATGTATTCAATGGGAAGACAGGGTCAAAATATTTGCTAGAGAGCAGTGCAATCACTGCTTAAGTAAGAAGAAGTATGACCCTCATGAAGATGATATTCATTTTCTTTATTTTTCTCAACTAGTAGATTAGAACTTGAACAATTTTAGTCATTTAGGGGGTACCTAAAATTGGGAGCCCAATTCACAGTCAAGTGAAGCATTATACATTTCTGAAGAAAAATACAACTTAGAAAATTTCACTGTAAAAAAGATTCAGGGTTGCTCCTAGAAAATAAATGTGCAACTAATGTTCCTAATTTCTGCCAAGAACTTAACTGGCAAAATACAGGAAACTTTTCCTCTAAAAGTCAATAAAATCCCCTAAAAGTCCGTAACCTTCCGAACTTTTCTGAAGAATTCAGACACCGTCTTGATAAAGACCAGTTATGTTTAGGGATTGAATGAGGAACCTTCAGAGAAAACTTAAATATGTTTGTAAAAATAGCTTGGTGCTTATCTGATTTACCAGAAAAGCTCCTAAAACAAATGTGACCGAAGCTAAGACAGGCAAATACAGTACAGCTTATTTGCCTGCAATTCTTGCAAAGCTGGAATATCCACAGCTCTTAGCCCTCTTTTTGGGTTCAATCAATCTGGAAGGGCAAACGCAGCTAACAGCAAAACACCTAATAGAGAAGCTTGAGTACATCTTTGAACTGGTTGCTAAAAGTCTTTTTCAAAATAGTGAGAAGTCTGCATTCGTGGAACTTTTAGCGATTCTGGAAACTCTCTACTCGCTCTCTCTCTCTCTCTCAAAAAAAAAAAAAAAAGAAAAAAGAAAATCTCGTTTTTCACCGGAGTTGGTTGAAATCCGTAAGTTCTCGGGACATTGCCTAGAAATTAGTTTTATTTGTAACTTCTTGAAATGAAAGAACTGATCTAGGTTGAAGTAAAGGAACTCTTGGAGACGCCGGAGTAATATATATTTTAAAAGATTTGTAAGAGCAATGAACCAATGGTAGCGGATGTGGATCATCCCTACATGAACTTGTCATGGAATGGTGAATGAACAGATGGTTTTACACATGACTCATTTATATGTGGGCTTGTAAAAGAATGATCCAAGTGTTGACAATGTAAATGCATGAATCATTAAAGCTATTAAAGAATGAGTTAAATGGAACATGCTGAAAGTCTGAAAGAATTTCTTATCTACAAATTTTCATCGGAAATGGTTTTTCTAATTCAATCATAAAGTTTCCGGTATTAACGATTGAAGTCAATGAAACAATTCTGCAAAGATTTTACAAGTGCCCTAGAGTTGCTGACAGAAGTATAAGAAACAGCAAAAAAAAAAAAAAAAAAACCGTTGAGTGCAGACATCTAATTATTACTAGCTTGAACATAAGACGTATTTATGCAGGGATTTGTAATAAAACATCTTTGATATGAATAATTGGAGAAAAAGAAGTATTTTTACAAATATTGTTAAGGTGGCGTTTTGTAACGCAAGTTTGAACTGCAAGAAGTACTACGTCTGTTTTTTGGCGTCCTCGACACGCGACCGAGTATCAAACCTCAGACCACATGTTGCTGCAATGCACCACTCGCTACTGACAAAGCGAAACAAATGAAATCATGCAAAATATCAAGATTGAAAACAACGACTTTTAAAACAACACACATTTGTAAAAAACTTCAGACAAGTAAACGGTATTTTTCTTTTTACATTGGTGTTGTTTTAGTCATAATAAAATGACGTCAGAATCAACGTGAATAATAGGAGCATGAAAAGAGAAACAGATTTAGAGAAAAGTTTTTTAGTCTGCATATTTTTAGTGCAGCAGTCGGGGACACCGGGCCCAGCTGAAACAGGGTTAAATTGATGCAAGAGTTTTAATTCTCGAGTGCAAAAACGCAAAGACCGGAGGATCTCACGAGGAAGTAATACTTCGGCTGATTTGAGATTACCTACGCGGGAGAGCCCGTCTTTTTTTTTTTGAGAGAGAGTTATTCTAAAGAAATCGTATTTTGCGCATTGAAAAAGCTTTTCTATTGCTTGTTTTCAACCGCCGTATATTGTGTTTAAGTAATTATATCATTATTAAGCAAAATACTACGGTGTTCCTTGACTAGTAGGCCAGATTTTACTTCAGAGCATTCTACACTGCATCTTCTTCGCATCTACACTACAAAAAATAAACTGTTGTTTTTACAAAAGATGATGATGCATCGCACTTAGGTCAAGTTGATACGCTTAATAGTTCAACTCAAGAATATTTAAGTATTTTTTTTTTCCAGAAATGCTGAAAAATGACCCAAAAGAACTCAAAGGAAGGAAATTCCTCTTGAAGTAATTAAAGAGTTTACTTCGGAGAAAAAAATCCATACTGTGCTTATATTAGCTGCAAATCTTATTTATGTTTATCGTATAACTCGGGTTAGTACTTAAATATTTTATGAGATTCTTCTTTGAAAATAAATTTAAAAAAAATCATTTCTTTGCTTATTACGTCAGGATAACAGTTTTTTCATTTGTGGATTAACTTGAACTGACGAAGGTCAAGTTCACACATTTCGAGAAAATATTTAAATATTTTTTTAAGGAAACAAAATGTGTCAACAAAGATTTTGAAATCATTTTTTGACTGGATAACATTAAATTTTACTTTTTTATGTAACCTTAGTAATGAGAAAAACGAAACTGCAATTAGTGTATCAGTTATATCTGGTCGCACCTACAATGGAGCAAGGATTTCAATACCAGCAAAATTGGTACTTGTATGTTAAATAATAATGATACATTTTTGAATTGACTGAGAATTGATAGTAAATAAGTTTTGACATCTGAATTTTTTGGAAGAGTATGGGTAACAAGTACCGAAACAACAGTTTTCGTGAAAACGAGGATGAAAATATTTGTTGTGATATTTAGAATTTTCAATTGTAAAAATTTTATTTTTTTCCTCTGTTTTACAATACTAGTCACTTGATAAGGTGTGAAAATAATCAAAAAAGCTTGCCATAACCTTTTCTATCTTTATTGCTACTACAAATTAGAAAGCAATTTCCAATGCATATGAGAACTAATTTAAGCATATTATAATGATAGGCATCCCTTCAATGTGTTCGAAAATTTTGGGATTTTATTTCAATAAATGTCGTTACTTTGGAGGAAAAAATTTTGAAGCATCCAAAGAAAAAAGAGTTTTAATATTTAAAAAAAGACAATTTTAAACTGTTAACTCGGTTCACTCATTTGCATTAATGTGTATCGCCTCACCCACGACAAGTTCGTTTACATTAATGTTCAAAGAGGAGAAATTCTTAGATTGGCGCTTTGTCTTAAATGGCTATGAACTGAATGAGAACTTACAATTTTTCCGTTATCGGCATCGCAAGTCACCTTTCTGCACCCCTCATTTAACATGCTAAATCTGAAAGAAGTCTACATACTTTGGTCTGGTGGTTTACAATCTAGATTTTAACTGGACTTTTTACTTCCAGTATATGGACTTAAATGTTTTTACCCGACGTACTATAACTGGCACTTTTGTTCGTGACCAAAACGGTTCACATGGGACATCTTGTGGATACCTTTACAAGAAAGTTTACAACCTAGATCTTTACTGGATCTTTCACTTCTGAGATATCGCACACGTAGACTAAACGGAGCACTTCTTCAAATATATTATCATTATGGAAGTTCTCCTTTGATTCCACTAGGGCATTATGACCTTCAGAGATTTTTATGGATATGTTAAATTTGACACTTTTATTACTGACTAGAATGGTCGTGCAAGACTCCTTGGTGTGCACCAACTTAAATAGTTACAATCTACGTATTCACTGGCCTTATTCACTCTGGCCATTTAACCTAAGATTTTTTCTTTTTTTGGATGTGTTAAAACTGGTATTTTCATTCCTGACCGAATGCTCGAAAACGATTCTTTGGGAGTAGCATTGCGGGAAATCTAATAATCTAGATCTCTTTCACTCTGAAATAAGGACCTGAATAATTTTATTGATGTGTTAAAACTGAAACTGTCACCATCATTCCTGATACGGTTGACCGTAAGGTGGGACCATGGCGGAAAGGTTTACAATATAATAGAGCTTCACAAAACTTTTCACTCTAGACAGATCGACGCACATGTTTTTTTTTTCAGATGTCTTAGAAGTGGTAGTTTCATCAATGACCAAATAGTCGTTAGGACTCATTGGGATTACCATAGTGGGAAAGTTCACGGTTTGGATCTTTTACACCTTGGAGATATGGATTTGAATGGTTTCTATATTTGTGTTAAAACTTTTGGTGTTGATTAGTGGCAGGGAAGGTTTCAAGTGACTCTTCGAGGTTATGATGGATAGATAGTTTTTATCTATCTACATCCTAATGGTGAGTTGGACACATAGAGCGGCTTTGATAAGTTGAGTTTTGACCTTGACTTTTTGGGGCAGTAGGGAATGGCAATTGGTGCTGAGTTGAGTAGGGTACTGTCGAGCAGTTTTATCCTCTGGGAGCACGGGACCAGGTGTTTGCTCGGCTTCTGGTCTGGATAAAAAAAAACAGAGCACTCTTCAGGGTCCTATCCCTGAACTGGACCCTGCAGTGTGAAGTGAAGTGCACAGTAGTTTTGCTTAAGTTTTCCAACCAAAATTCAAAAACAATTTTTTCACTGAACTGCCCAACAAGAGATAGACGCTGTCAAGGTCACAATTCAACTTATCAGACCTCCACTATAAACTGTATTTGAAAAAAAAATCCGTACTCACCCCTTCCACTCCGGCCGACGAACCTCAGATCATTGAACTTGGCCACCTGGTTCTTGAGCACGGCGGTCGAGTTCCGCATCTCACCGCAGTAGTTCTCGTCGTTGCCTGCCCGCACGGTGACCGCGGTCCCGTCGGGCGCCTCGCCCAGCACCACGACCCGGAAAGCGACAGGCAGCGTCTTGTTGGACCGCCAGTGACCGGGCAGCGCGGAGCACAGGACGCTCGGGCTGCCCGTGCGCACCAATTCGCCCGCCGGCTCACCCAGCAGCTCGCACAGGCCCCGCTCCACGAACTCGGTCATCGCGGCGACACGATCGCTGCTCGGCGGCACGTGCATCCGCTCCACGAATGGGGCTCGCCACACCGCCGGCCTCCGTGCGATCCCGGCCGCTCCGGCAGAGCCAGCCAATTGAGGCTTGTTGCGTCCATGGTTGCCGCAGCGCAGTCGCCGTCGCCCTCCCCCTCGGCTTTGGCTGTTTTTGTGTTTGCGCGCTTTTTTTTCTCTTTCTTCTTCCTCCTCTTCCTCTCTCTTTCTCTCTTCTTCATCCGATGTCTCTGTTTGGGTCTGCTTTGCTGGCTGATGGTTATCGCGCCAAGAATGTCGGAGAAAGTTTTGTTTTCAGTTTTGTGACGTGTTATTTCGAAACTGATGTTATTAACAGGCTGGCAAATTATGGATTTGCTGTCGAGATTACTTTTAAATATTTGAAATTCGTTACGGGATTTACATGGTATTATTTTTGCAGTAAAAACTAATTAATTGTCATTTGTTGGATCAAGACTAAGTATAACAATTGGGAAATGATTTACTGAGGAAAATAAATTCTAGAAACACTGAAAAACTTCGCCACATTAACCTCAAAATCATAGATACAAAATTTGAGGATTAAGAGGCACAATTTAGAAATAAGTTTGATTTAAAATCTAATTTACTTATGGTGAAAAGTTATCTCAAAATTTGGATTCAGAAGAAAATAGGAAAAAATAATGAATTTGACTTGTTCATAGGAGTAGAAAATGCATTTTCAGAGAGAAAAAGAAAAAAAATAAATAAAACAAGAAAAACAATTAAGCCAAGTTCACCTGTCCCCGAAGATTGATTTACAATCGTATTTGCTTCGTGAAAATGTACAGCAACTGTTAGGAAGAATCAGATTAAAAGACGCGTTAAAATTTCAACACAATAAAAATCCCGGTCCCCTACCAATAAAAAACAGAATTTTAGTAAAGATTTCATTATAACCAGACAATTATTAAAATCCCATTCCAACCCAAGCACAAAAAGAGCTTCAAAAAATATGCATCACAAAGTTATAAAAAATATATACAAACGTATACTTTTAAAAAGGAGGCTGATCTGCTCCGCAGAGTAAAGCACCCCTTCCCGAGGGTCCAAACTAACTTGCACCAAAGTTCAGAGCTTTAGGTGCTAAGGGGATTCTGTCCTAAGTATAGAAAAATTGCTATTTTGTACGCATAAAAAATCGTTTTTAAGTTCTTGGTCTGTAAATAAATTTTGCTCTTAAATTAGCTGCAGGCTTGAATTAAGTTCAGCTTAGGATTGTTCCTAAATTAGAAATCTATATATCTGCGGTTCCAATCAATTGAGAAAACTGGAATAAGCTTTATCCGATGCAAGGGAAGAAAAAAGGTCTTTCTAATGACATATAATGTTAAAGGTTGCAGAAAACGTTTCGTCCTACTCATAGACAGTAAATTTTGGCTTTAAAAAACGCTCCGAAGTGCAAAACCCGGAGTTTGAAATACTTTATATGGTTGTAGCTATTATGTAGTCTTCTGGAAGCAGGCGAGTCACAGAGATCCTTTTAAGAGGTAGTATTTCCTTTCTGGTAGATATTTTATAATTTTGCTACCCGTCAATCCACTATTAGAAGTGATTTTCTAAATTGAATATCTGGCTGATTTTGATAAAAATATTTTTTTTAATTTTTCGTTCTGTTCGAAAAATACTTTTGACATTTGTTTTTGCACCAATCAGCGGAAAGATATAACAAAGTCAAGTTAGAAAGAAAAAATGAAGTGATTCGCTTCTTGTAACGGAAGAAAGTCTTAAAATGTAGCATGAAAAGAGCTCCCTCCTCTGACTGCTGGTTGAATTCTTCATTTCTTGATGGTCATCTGAGAAGGAGAAAAGCTGAGCAAATAAGTAAAAACTACTGCGAAAGTGTCAAAAAATTTGGAGGGTGTCGAAGAATACACCGTAAAAAAAAATCCGGAAACGTTTCTGAGTATGTCGGGCAGCTGCGGCTCATGTTATTTTCAGAAACGTTTCTGAGTATGTCGGAATCCTCTTTCTATTATTTTCAGAAACGTTTCTGAGTATGTCGGAATCCTCTTTCTGTTATTTTCAGAAACGTTTCTGAGTGTGTCGGAAACCTCTTTCCGTCATTTTCAGAAACGTTTCTGAGTATGTCGGAAGCCCCTTTCTGTTCTTTTCAGAAACGTTTTTGAGTATTTCATGCAGCTGCGGTTCATGAAATATTTAGAAAGGTATCTGAGTATTTCAGAAAGCTTTCTCAGTATTTCAGAAACCTCTGAAATTTTCAAAAATGTTTTCAAATGTTTCGAAATCCTTTTTTCTGTTACTCTTTTTTTTATATAATCATCTGTATTATAATGATTCTGTTTTTTTTTTCTTACCGCTGAGATTTGTAATATTTCATTTTAAAAAGCAAATAAAAAATAATTCAATGAAATACTTTTATAATTGTGTAAAAATACAGAATTTTTATTATTTATGAATTTTATTATGTTTTTTAATCCACCAGTTGTTTTGTTATTTGTAAAAGTTGAGGTTCATAAAAATAGAGTTATAACATAAGAAACTGGAGGATTAAAAAAATAATAATAATAATTTTTGTGTTGTCACACCATTATTAAAGTATTTTATTAATTTATTTTTTGTTTTCTTTTTGGAATGAAATATCGCTCATCTCAGCGGTGAAAAAATTAATTAAACTTATTGAAGTCTGCGACATGAGATTTGTATTTAAAAAAGTTACAGAGAAAGGATTCCAAGATGTTCGAAAACGTTTTTGAAAATTTCAGAGAGAATTCTAGCATACTCAAGAACTCTTTTTGAAAATTTCATAAACCGCAGCGGCACTATATACACTCAAATGTTTTTGAAAATTATACAAAGAGGATTTCAAAATACTAAGAAATGTTTTTTGAAATTACAGAAAGCAGATTCCGAAGTACACAGAAACGCTGTGTAAAATTACAGAAAGTAGATTCCGAAACACTCAGAAGTATCTCAGAAATGTTTTTAAAAATATCATGAACTGCAGCTGCCCTATATATTTAGAATTGATATTTTTGACAATGTACGGCACTTCCTTTTTTGTGTGGTAAACATTTTAGAACGTACATATGTAGTACAATAAGCGTTTGTGCCACAAGTAATGGCTAAAAAATATTTCAGTGAATTCGAAATTATATATTATTGACATTCAAAAAGTATATAATAGCCAAGGAATGTATCAATACTAATATTCAGGAATAGTGACATGTTGGAATAGTAACAGGTGCAACTTCAGTCTGAAAGGATATTTTCATATCCTTTATTCATTAAACAATATAAACTAGACCACCATTTCAAAGTTTGGGGGGGGGGGGGGCAAAAGGTATGTGCTCCATGTATTTTGCAGAACAAAAGCATCAAATTGCAAGCATAAATGCATAATAAAAAGCAGTAAATTTAAAATCTAGGGGGAACGATTCCCCCCCCCCTCTTCCTCCAAGTCCCAAAACTAAAAGCCTGAAGCTAAACGCAAAAAATCTTAAAAAATAAAAATGTTTTCTTACTTTTCATTTTTAAATGAAATATTCCATAATACATCGATGAATGTCCATTCATAAATAGCCACACAATCCTTAAGTAATTGCTGCTCGAATAATGTTCCACTCTTGTTCAGAGCGTTTTTAAGAGTACAGAAAATGACACACTATTAAAATATTCTAACACTCACTCGAATTATTCTTCCGCGCAACAAAAAATTATTCATTTGAATGAAGTCTTGCGTCATACGGGAATTTCCCCAGGCGCGAAGAACAGGAACGGTGTATTCTGTTTATGATTAGTGACGTCAATACCAGAATAAGATACATTTTTACTAATCAGTTCTCTTTATGCTCAACATGCATAAAGAATGAAGATTGCAGCAACTCACAAACAAATTTTATCACAAAAAATATTGGAATACTGTCAATGAATTTTCAGAATCGACAGTCCACTGTAAAAACTAAGGGTGACGCAGGGGTGCCAATAAGAAAGCTTGGGTGAAAGCAAGGTGCCACAGGGTGCCACAGCGAATTTGAAATGCTCTTACCGCACTAAAAAGCCTCCCATCGGCACCCTTTGGGGTGAATGAAGCTTGCGCATGCTCAGTGAGACATCTCGCCGTACCAAAAGGCACCTTTGACAGAATGCGCCTGCGCGAGGTCTCATCATCATCATCAACCATTTGAATGGCGGACATCTTGTTTACGTCGACACGACAGAATTTTCGGTACAGTGTTTTCACAGTCTTGGATTTCACCTTGAGTTTATTACAAAAATGGATTAATTCTTCATATTAGTCTTCGAATTCTCACGTAAGTACATGCATTTGATAATAGTTCCAAGAATTTCCAACATATTTGTACAATCATTTCAAAGTGTACGAACGGAAATTTATCTCTGTGCAGCGAATCTCTTTTGCCGTGCAGATACAAACAAGCGGCAGAACGCGAAGGGAAGGAAAAAAAAAAAGAAACTCTGAATGACTCTTTCTTTCTTTCTTATTTGTTTTTATCATACGTATATGTATATGCTATTTTAATGCCATGCATTTCGTGCTGTCGCTAATATCTTTCGTTGGCGTTATTGATAACAAATGCTGAGTTCGTTATTGCCAGAGCTTACTTTTTTTGTTCCATCAGTTGAATTGATCCTTAAAATATATTTCGATTTTTAATCTGTCGAGAAACTTGACGTTTAACAAACACTGCTTTTCAAATACCCCATATCTTTTATTCCATAAAGATATTTAAATGTCGAACTATACATACCTATTAATATGTTACCCTTGATTAAAATTTTATAAGTTGATGAAGCGATTCAATTTTTTATTGATAGAACAATACAACTGAATATTTTTGATTGTTTTTGAAAAGGATCCATAAAATACCTTCCCTCTTCATTTTCGGTACAGATAATGCTCAGTAAATGTCAATAGCATTTTAAAACTACTGAGTTTAATTCAAGTCACGAATTCTTTTAATATATGTTGGAAAGTCTGAACTGTGAGAAAATGCCTTAAATTACAAGTTTCGATCATTTTCAAATCGGAATTCAAGGTGAAAATGTACCAAGACTTTGTGAATAAAAGCAATAAATAAAAGTAAACACAATTGAAAAATAAAAACGCACACAGCACAGGGGGGATCTGCAACAGTGAACAGTGAGGGTGCCATTATGCTCTCCTATACGGTTCCATCTTTCACCCGCGCTGCTCGTTGAATTGAGGGTGCCAGTTTTTCACCCAAGCCAAGGGTGAAATCTCGGCACCCTACTGGGTGCCGCTCCTGTTACAAGCGTTTCACCCCGGAAAGGTGCCAATTGCAACCATTAGTTTTAACAGTGTCCGAATTTGCAGAATGAGGAAAATGTTTTGGAGGTCCCAGCGACCTCCCATGACCCTGGGAGAGCTCCTGATCTTATTATCATTAATATTTTTAACTAATTCGCTTAATTTTAACTAGAAAAATTTCTCAAAGCTCAGAATAAAAACAAGTTTTGATTATGTCAAGTCCCGAGGAAAAAAAAGGTTGAGGCACAGTAAAAACTTTATACACTTTGAAAGAAAATAAATCTAATTCTAAGCAATGAATAGCACTTACCGGCTTCTGGAACAAAAAAAAAAAAAAAAAAATCCAAACCTCTTCGCGTTGTATCGTAATAATCTATACTTGTTACACACTATGATAATCCCGTTGAAGTACGCATTGAAGATTTAGTTTTCGTATTAATTTATATGTCACCAAAACGAAGCAAATACCATTCGTACATTCCTTGCTTGTATTAAATTCCTCACGGATTAACAGTTCCATAATATCCGATTTTATACCGAGCAAGATTAAATATACACAAGCTGAAATGCGAACACATTAATATGGCGCCGTTTCCGGTTTCAATCTTCTCCCGAACCTCAATTTTGCTCGTTGCGCATTGAGCTACGCAACTTCCTCTTAGGTATTTTGTATACTCGGAAACGTTTCCGACTATTTCGGAGAGCTGGTTTCAGACGGATGTTTCCGTCATATTCAGAAACGTTTATCTTATTTTCAGAAACGTTTCCGAAATTTTTTACAGTGTAGTTAAGGAATTTGTAATCTTCCCAGGTAGTGCTTCTGACGTAATTGGGTCTGGAAAATACTGGAAAGAAGGCAACTTCTTAATTTATATCCTAGTTGCTTCTTTGTAGGCCATCTGGAGTTGAGAGAGCTGAGTCGGTTCGGAGCTGCGGAGGAAGTGTCAAGATTGCTGATGGCTCCAAGAGAACATTTGAGGCATTAAAATTCTTTGTAGGTAGTTTTGTTGATCTGGTAGTGTTTGGAGAGGACTCTGAAGCAATGAAATATTTGTGACTTTCACTCACAAGCAATTCATTTAGTTGGTTACATTACGTAAAACAATCCATTCTCACATTACTTGCAATGGACTTCGTTACACGTAGTCAAAAAGGGCTTTGGCAGACGTTGATATTAATGATATACTGTAAAGAAAAAAATGCAACCTTACTCCATAAATACGGTGGCAGCAATGCTGCCTCCACTGTTATGGAGTAACTTAATCGATATATCTGCTGTAAGTTACACCACGGTAATGTAACTATAGCGTAACGATTCATCAATTTTTGTGTAAGGTTATTCCATAATTATCTGTTAAAAGAATAAAAAAAGAACATTCATCAAGCTTTAAGATTACTTTCAATTATACGTTTATTTTATGTTTGTCAGGTTCAGGATTTAACACTCCCATTTGCTTTACACAAGTTTTTTAGTTATTTCAATTGTACACGGTAGGATCCAGCACCAAACCTAGAACTAACCTCGTACAGAGAAAAGTAAATGCTTTGACTACTAGGCCGATTAAGGCACATTTTAGTTACTTTCATAAGACTCGTTTGTCTTTAAGCATGCGCCTTGAATACTACACCAGTATGGGAACTTTGCACCATTTGCGTGAAACTTACCTCCAGCAATTAAGAGTTTTCTTTAAATTGGAGCAGCTTACTCCAAAAGTTGTGTAGCGTTTCACTCATCAACAATTTTAACTTTACACAATTTTTTTACAATACTGAATTACAGAAATTGCATATTCGTCATTTTACCCTCCTTTACGTTATTAAATAATATCTCTTCTGATAAATATTTAGTGAGTACTTAACCTTCTAGATGCATGCAATACAGTAGTAAAAGATAATGACAGGCTCGTTTCACCAATACTGCCGTGCTACGCCCGCTTTGTGACGTATTTGAGACCATTAAATGAGTTTATTTTTAGAAATTTAAATATGATTTCTGGCTGAGCACCGGAATTTTTACATATTACAAAACTTCTCTGAGTATAATAAGGCAGTAAAATATCATATAAATTGTCGCCAACATTTGGCAAGCTGCAAGAAAAACCCTTTTTGACAAATAGGAATGGGTTGCAGAGAATACGCTTGCAGAAAAAATAACTTAGGAAAAATGATTTTATATGAACTTCTATTTGGGGAAAAAAACAAAAAATACATAAATAAAACTAGAAAAGACTTTTTAGGAAATCCAGTCAGGGTTGCTGACGCCGGGGGATGCGGATGAGCTCGAGAATCCCCCCTCCCCAAAATATTTGTGGGGTTACTGAACACTCCCACAAATCGGCAGCACCTTTGGATGCAGAATGATAACATCGTTTTTTTGCGGGGTAAGGTTACAAAAATTTCTTACAGTGTTTAGCAATATTTACAACGCGGAAAAAAAGAAAAAGAAAGAAAAAAAGAGGAAATTTTTTTCTGTGAAGCTGTCAATGGAAAACTTGATCCGTGGGTTTTAAACAATTATACTTGCTTTAATTTAAGTTTTTTGCTCTTTTTGTGCATTTTCATAAAACGAAGGAAAATAATAAGTTTTTTGTAAACTTGTTATCAAGACACTTGATTAGTAGCATTTGAAGGATTACACACGTTACTTAACAGATATTCTCTATTCTTTTACTGCACTGCAAAAAATGAACTGTTTTTTTTTACGGTATAATACTGGCAGCCGAGGTTCCAATTTTAACTTGTAAAATGCACAGTGATTAACTGTAAAACTAGCAATTCTACCTTTCTTTACTGTAAAGTTACCAATTTTACAGTTTGTTGTAGTAAAATTTAGCTGTATTATACGGTAATATAACAGTATAATACTGGCAGCAGAGGTTCCAGTTTAAAACTGTAAAATGCACGGTAATAAACTGTAAAATTAGCAATTTTGCAGTTTATCACTTTAAAGTTGGCAATTTTAGTTTATTACTGTAAAATTAGCTAATTTTTACAGCTTATTACTATAAAAGTAGCAGTATTATACTGTAAGAGCAACATTATTTTTAAGTGTGTATTTCTGCTGAACTTATTTACAGTGCAGTTGTATACTACAAGAACTCAAGAAAAATAAGTTTTAGTAAATTTAAAAGTATAAAAATTAAAAATGTAGATCTAGTTTCAAAAACCTTGCAATTTAGAGCAGTTCACCTTGGGAAACGATACACTGCTGGACAGCTTAATTTTTGCTGAGTACTTTTTCAGATTTTTGTCTCTTTTCAATGTAAGTTAGGCAGCGCTATCCAACTTTCACGTAAATTTTGGGTCCATTGATGAAGCGGAAGATATTAAGATTTCTATTTTGACAACATGACTAGTGACTTTCATGTAAACCTTTGCTGAAATGCGCAGTGGAACTTGGTGAGAAGTGAAAAGTAGAGGAAAATATCTTTAATAAGATTAAAGCTGAAGGTGGGTCTGTCTTTCCTTCTTTCTGTCTGTCTGTCTGTGACCCGCGTAGCGCCGGTCGATTTTTTATAGAATTTGGCGCAAAATTAGTTCGTAGCTTTGGGGTGTGCGCCTCGAAGCGTTTTTTTTCAAAAATTCGATTTTGTTCTGTTTCTACTTTAAGTTCAAGCTCATTTTTCACATAAATGCAAAGAAATGGTGGAGAAATATTTCTTTTACATTTTATTTCATGTCATTCGAAAGCTTAGAACTGTCTGCTAAAAAAGATATCTATTAGAAGTTTCTACGAGTATTAGAATATCTGTAATAATTGTTTTTAGCATCTCGGAAATTCAAGGCTTATCTTGAGCAAAGCAAGCCAAACGATTCTACGAGTAAAATAGTTAAGCTCGAGAATAAAACTTGAAAATAAAGATGAAATGAATTACTTTATCAACGGAGATTAACTTTTCATGTTGTTACTATGGTTACGTTTTTATATCTTTTTTTGTTTCGTTTCTTTTCCCTCAATAATTTTCAAAATGTATTTGTTTTGTAGCAATCCAAACTCCTAGCCTTATTAAAATGAGTTATTCAACTGTTGGAAAAAGTCGTCTGCTTTTATTTTCTCAGTTTTTAATTAATTAAAACTCGGTAAATTATAAAAATATCGTGGAAAATGTATTATATTGTTTTTAAAGCTGGAAAAGAAAACATCCTTTTTCTTTTAAACTTTGATAAGATTTCTGTTGGTTTCTGTAAGCAACAAAGTTGTATCTTTAATAAATTACTATATACAAAAAAAAAAAAAAAAAAATGTTCAGAAAAATATTTTACAAATCTTTTCTGAAAAATAAAATTATTTATTGTAAAATCCAACTTATAAGATATTATGCAAATAAAACATAAACTAAACGCAATTAATTACACTTTCTAGATTGAAATTATGCATTTAGATGTTTTGTAAAGTAAATGGGTTGATTTTCGCTCCAAGATGGCATTGGCCGCCAGTGACGTTGCTGATGGCTATTTTTTTTCCATAATCGGCACGATGCATCGGCATTTTTTATTTTTGTCCAGAAAAAGAGGTAGGTCACCAGTTTTGCGACTAACATCACATTTTGTAGTGGCCAGTAAACGGCACCAGAGGCAACTGAAGATTTTAACTCAGATTGAAAAAAATGTTGCACACATACTGACAATAATATAGGGCAACTTTTTCGCACTACTGGCAAATTGCTGTCAGAAAAGTTTTTCTCGATGCACCCTAATTTTCATAAACATATTGCTTCCATTCCGTTTTTGGAATTTAAAATAATCAGGGATCAAGCGGTATACTTTGAAACAAAATATAAGTTAACTAAAAGTCATTTTTCTATAATAAATATAAAATGGAAATTTATTTAATAACGTAGAGGAAGGTTAAAAGAATATACCAGGTAAAATCTTGACAATAATTGATCTGTATCGAAAAAAAAAAAAAAAACGAGGAGTTTTTCAAGACTAGATACCATCCCTTTAAAAACTAAGGTAAGTCGGAGCACCGCATCCCACTAAAGCAAAAACTTGTTAAAAAAAGTATGTCAACGCAAAATAAAAGATAATACCTCTTGCCTCTCTTAATGTACGTCACAAATGACGTGTAAAATCTATCATGACCAAGAACAACGAATTTGTTATTGCAAAAAAAGAGAGAAAAAAAAGCAGCTTCGGAGCATATTACATTGACAGTCAGGCAATTTACAACATTCCATCAGGTCATATGCCTTACTTGAGGTAACTTCATCACACTTGTTATAATAAGCAATTAGTATAAATAATTAACTAAACTAAAGATAATCAATCGAAGTCATAGTATGGGTAATGCAATAGTTACAAATTTAAGCATAAATAAAATGCTGAAGAGAAGCGAACACATATGCAGAATAAAACTGGCGTAGTTATAAATAGCACGACACTTAAGGAAATGTTGCTCACAGAAAATGTCTAAAGAGACCATTAATCAATCCAATAACCAATAATATCAACCAATAAGACCAATAATATCAACTAAAACTGACTTTGGAGAAACGCACACACGTACACAAAATGAAATAAATAAATGAACAAATAAATTAAAGGAAACATTTGCTTTGGATGATAAAACTGCAACAGATTCAAGCTGCATTGATGATGGCCAATCTTTAAAAGTTAATTGATATTTCAGGAAAACATCAAGGAAGTCAGTCTATTTCCATGCCGTCATTTTTTCCAAACATGTAAGAATAATGCACAAGAAAATTTAAAAAAGGAAGTGAAAGTTTTTTTTTTCCCGAAGAGAGATAATGTTTTAAAATTTGACACATACAAAGAATTTGAATCAGTCCTGGACCTGGCTAGAATCAAGAGGACAATATTACTTTCTAGAAATGTTTATATACTAATATTTTTTTACTTGATGAATCACATTACAAAATTACTATTTGAGAAATCGTGAAATTGAAACTCTTAAAGTATAACTTATTTTACCCCTATAGTGGCCTATTTTACCCCCACGCTATGGGGTAAAATAAGTCATTGAAAACACATTTTGTAACTTATTTATCAGTATAAATATCTTGTTTTTCGGACATGTTGCACTTTAAATGTCGTAAGAAATGTATATTTCCATACCCTGAGCATTTTACTCACTAGTTGAATAAAGATTTTTTTGTATCAAAGCGTGATTGTAAAATTGCTCTTTTAGACCTATTTTACCTCACCTGACTCTACTGTGATTTTTACCAGATATTTCGACGCTTTAAAATTCTCTTACTCAGTTATTGATTTTTCAGTTTACTATGCATTTGTGGTAAATATGAGTCATGTAAAATCAAATGACTGTAAGTTACAAAAAGTAGCATAATACAATTAGCTGTTAGTAAAATAGAATCTTAGTGACAATTTTTTAAAAACAAATTTAACGCACTTTTGAAAATAAGTGTTATCGATCATTTTATTACACAAATAATGCGGATTGCGGCAGACACGTGTTTCGTGATACAGTCTAACTCGCTTATAACGAGCACGAAGGGACCATAACATGTTGCTCGTTAAATCCGAGTGCTCGTAATAAACGGGTCTTTTCGGAAGGCGTGCAACCAGAAGGGGTTGGGCTTGGGAGGTCAAATAATTGAGTTTACTTATAATTTAATTAATACTTAATTTAATTACATCAATTAATTTGATTAAATACTGTTCTTTATTTAATGACAAGTATAGGTTTCATGCAAAAGTATTGAACCGCAGGGAAAAAAAGAAAAAAAAAAAGAAGATAAGACAGGAATAAGACTAGAAAAATGAGAAAAAAAGACGGCAAGGCAGAAAAAATTGCTCGTTAAAACCGGGTCTTACTCGTTAAAAACGAACTCTGTTCAGTAGACTCAACATTCATTCAACCAAATATTCTCGTTTCCCTCGTTAAATCCAAGTTTTCGCTATATCCGAGCTCGTTATAAACGAGTTCGACTGTAACAGGAAAACCCTTTTTCAATGCGAGGAATGTGAGCTTTAGGATGAAAAGTTTTCTCAGAAAAGCAATAATGTATAATAAAAGACCGTTTAAATAGTAAAGTTGAAAATTAACAAAACACACAAGACAAAATGTCACCTTGAGCGGAAATTTATTGCATAATGTCATTAGAAAAAAACCGTTAAGTAATAAATTTCCAAGAAAACCGATAAATAATACACTACAAAAAATAAACTGATGTTTTTACATTATAATACTGGCAGCAGAGGTTTCAGTTTAAAACTAAAATGCACAGTAACAAACTGTAAACTTAGCTATTTAACAGTTTATTCCTGTGCATTTTACAGTTTTAAACTAGAACCTCGGCTGTCAGTATTATACTGTAAAAACAAAACAGTTTATTTTTTGCCGTACACATATTTCCAAATAAATGAAACCGCTTTGAATAAGTTAGCAATAAATTTCAGTGGCAGGAAAAATTATGTACCGAAGCAATGTAACAAATTGAGAAATACAGAAAAAAACTATACTGCTTATAAGTTATTTTTCCTGATGGAATTATGTTATAAATTTCTGCTGTAGGTTTCATTTTATGTTGTTTGTTTTGATAATCTCCAATTTTTACTATTTAAATTACCTAATGTTATAGCTTGTTGCTTTCCTCGATTGATTTTTCATCCTAAATCTCACACTCCTCTTATTGAAAAAAGGGTTTCTTGTAACCTCGAAACACGTGTCAGCTACATTACTTGTGCAATAAATCCTTGGATAACCAAATTTTACCTGTGTATCACAAAGGCACCTACAATTCAGTTTGGAATCCGTGGGGTAGTACTTCAAAGCGGTTATTTTTTTACAATGTTTATTTGTACTGTAAAAAATGAATGTTGTTTTTACAGTATGAAACAACTATTATTACAGTAATTTTACAGTAATAAACGGCAAATTTTACAGTAGTAAACTGTAAAATTGCTAGTTTCATAGTTTATTACTGTGCATTTTACACTTTTAAACTGGAACCTATGCTGCCAATAATACACTGTTGTTTTTACAGTATAATACAGCTAATTTAATAGTAATAAACTGCAAAATTCTTAATTTTACAGAAATAAACAGTAAAGTAGCTAGTTTTACAGTTTATTACTGCGCTTTTGCAGTTTTAAACTGAAACCCCTGCTTTCAGTATTATACTGTAATCACAACTTATTTTTTGTAGTGTAGTTGCTCTCATTTATATCAGCTTCATATTACTTTTGTTGTTATGAGCAACGTAACTAAATTATATTTTCATCGAGAGACTTCGCGGGAGTTTCCTTTTGCTCTAACCGTAAGTTGTATTTCAATCAAAATTTTTATAGCAGACGATTTAAGTCCTTGCGACCAAATAAGAGAGTGAATCAATCTTTTATAGTCTAAGATACATCTAAAATAATAATAAATAATAAAAATAAAATAAAATCCGATAAATAAATAAAGGAAATACGTTGATTAAAAATAAACACAAAAATGTTGTTTTTTTCTAGTGAACTTTTAGGTGCCTAATCCTAGATAGACTGGTGGAACTCAAAGGAAATGCATCAAGAAAGAACTTAATGCATTTTCTTAGCAATATATATCAAAAGTTAGTTCGAAAAAAAAAAAAAAAAGAAAAGGCCTACTTTAACTAATGCAGCTTGAAGTTAAATTTCTCTAGCTCTTCTAGGAGTAAAAATTGTAATTTAACTTATCTTAAACAGTAAAATGTAGATGCATACCAAACGGTGCAATCTAATTTTACCTGTAGCCTGTTGGAAATGAAAAATTAGAAAAAAAAAATCGTTTTTAATTAAATTAATAGCTGAAAGTGACAAAGTCTAGAAATGTAACTTTTTAACTTTCCTTATTCAAATCACCGTGTCTGCAAATAGCCATTGAGCAACATGGTATTATTTGCGCCGAAAGGGAGCATCAAAATAATCACGAAATGTTGTCTAAAAACAAATTTATGTCTTCATTTTCTCAACTTTTCTCGTCGGAGCCATTTCGCAATAAAGCAACAAGGTGTATTTCTCAGGGACAGAAAATACACGTTAATTAAACCCGAGTTTTACGAAGAAAAGCTCGCGTACAACAACAACTCGGGGAAAGTCTAACTTTTGATCCCGAAAGTTTCGGTCGGAAGTTTTCTAATAATCGCCTTGTCTTTCCCCAGACTTTGCTCTGTCGGGTTGCTCGCTCCCGAGATCGATAAGATCAGAACCCAACGCTTATCGCCTCGATAGATCGGCCAAATGTGGCGATAAGATGCCAAGTCGTGGAAACCGGAGTCCTCTTCTTGGGCACAGGTGTGGTTGTGGTGGAAAGGCACGTGACACCACGTGATAGCCGTATCTCCGCCCGCGCTGGGCGGGCCGCGCCGAAAAGTTGTGGGGCGCCCCGCGGGAAAGGCCTTTCCATGGAAAAGAGGGCGGTTTTTACGCGTGGGATGTTTTCGCGCGCGTGGCTCTGTTGTCTTTTCCGTAAGCGCGCCAACGGGACTCGGATGCTTTGGCGAAAGAGAGGCTTTTGTAGAAGATGCTTCCAGGAGCATCCTTTGAAATTGGTTTTTATTCGGAGCGCTGCTCATTTTTTTTTTATCGCTGCTATTTACGTAATAAGGAGAGGCTGAAGAGTATGGCCATTAAATATTTTTTGACTGTCCGGTACTGATGCAATTTTATGCCTTAGACAGTGACAGAAGTTTTTTGGGGGAAGTAGAGAACTCGGTAATAAAGTTTTGGAGTATATAGGTATGAGTTGAGAAAGATCCGAAACAACTGAAAAAATCGTGTAGCATATATGACTGACAGGATGCTTTTTGAGGCGAGAAATATATTTCATAATTCGTTGAAAATTACATATACATAGTCATTCGTCAGTTATATCAACTGCTACAATCGTTTTCTATAGCATCACAATAAACTGCAATAGATGTTCTCAGGAGCATCCTTTGAAATTGGTTTTTATTCGAAGCGCTGTTCATTTTTTTATCGCTGCTATTTACGCAACACGGAGAGGCCATTAAATATTTTTGACTGTCTGTCCGGTACTGATGCAATTTTATGCACTCAGACACTTAGAGAAGTTTTTGCGTAAAAGTAGAAAACTCTTAATAAAGTTTTGGAATATATCAATCATTAATAAAATTTTGGAATATATAAATCATTAATAAAATTTTGGAATATATCAATCATTAATAAAGTCTTGGAATATATAAGTATGAGGTAAAAGAGTTGAGAAAGATTGAACTGAAAATACGGCATAAGATATGGCAGAAAGGATGCTATGCTTTTGTGGGTAAAAATGTATTTTATTATTCGTTGCAATTTATATAGTCGTTTCTGAGTGATATCAACTACTACAATTGTTTTCTACAGAATCAAAGTAACTTTGATAGATGGTTTCAGGAGCCTTCTTTGAAATTGGTTTTTATTCGGAGCGCTATTAATTTTTTTATCTCAGTTATTTAAGCAACACGGATAAGCTGGAAAGTATGGCCATTAAATATTTTTTGAATGCCGGGTAGTGATGCAATTTTATGCTCTGAGACAGTTAGAGAAGTTTTTGCGTGGAAGTAGAAAACTAATAAATTTTTGGAGTATGTAGGAATGAGTTAAAAGAGTTGAGAAAGATTGAACTGAAAAATATCATGTAGTATATGGTTGAAAGGAGGTGATGCTTTTTGTGGGTAGACATGTATTTCATAATTCGTTGCAATTTATATAAAGACATTTGTCCCTGCTATTAAATAATACAATTTCTTTTTAAGGCGTCACACAAGTACCTCTGTTATAAGCTTTCAGGAACCTCCATTGAAATTCGTTTTTATTTGTAACGCTCTTTTTGTATCGCTGTAATAATTTAGGTAACACAGAGAGGCTAGAAAGTATGGCTATTAAATATTTTTTGACTGTTCTGTACTGTTGCAATGTTTTGTACTTATAATTACAAATCTCGGAAAAAAATCATTACTCCGAAGTCTTCGGTCTCAAAGCTCACACATATCAGTCGCAGTTTCAAAACTATATTTTAAGATCTTCTGATGAATATCGAAATTTATAAGTTTCCCTCTTTGCTGTTTTAGATTATAGACTGTAAGAGAAACGTTCCCGTAAAATAATGGGCAGATAATGTTCCTAATTTCTGGTAGAAACGTATCTGTTAAAAACAGGCATGTTTCTAGCGAAATGTTAGTAACTTCCTGAAATCAACCTGAAATCTCGCTGAAGAATTCGGGAAACTTAATAATAAAAGCCAGTCACGTTTTTGGAGTAAATCAGGAGCTTTCCTTTTTTTGAAGTTAGAATTTGTTTATTGTTTATAGTAGCAGCTTGACAACTTTCTGATTTACCAAGCAAGCTCTTATAACATTACGTTAAATTTAGCCGAAGACAAGGCATTGTTGTTTGCAGTTTTTGCAAAACTAAACTATTCAGACGCAGCATTTCGCCCTCATTTAGGGGACTTTCTCAATTTGGACGAGCCAAAATTGAACGGTGGGCCAAACACTTAATAAAGATGCCGATTATATCTGGATAGCACTAGAAGATAGAAGAATTTAAGAATAGTGGAGAAGTCTACTTCCTTGCAACTTGTAGGGTTTTACGAAACTTTTTCTCAAAGATACTTGTTTTTCACCGTAAACTAGAGGTAATCTATGAAACCCCAAATGTTGCAAAATATAACTTGTGATGATTCGAAATTTTCTTTCAGTGCAGAAGTTGATATGAAAGCAATTTGGTTTTCTTAAGCCTCTATCTTTCCTTCTGAATTGAAATCCTTTAAATAGTTTCATCACACGTAGCATTTGTAGCGAGTCCTCTCTATGGATTGCAAGAAATGTTGTGAGTGAGGGGCTACGTTGCACAACACTCGCTTTCGCTTTTATTTACTATTTTTGTTAGTGAAAAAAATAGTAATTTTCCACTGTAAAAAAATCATAGCCCTTCCTGAAAAATAATGGACAGCTAATCTGCCTAAATTCGGTCAGTAACATATCTGGCAGAAAAAAAAAACAGGAAAGTTGCCAGCTAAAAGTTAGCAACTTTCCTCAAGTTAACCAGGAATCTCTCTGAAAAATTCAGAAACCTTCGTAATAAAAGTTTGTCACGTAGTTGGAATAAATCAGGAGCATTCTAAGAAATTTGAATTTTTTTTATAGCAATAGATTAGTAGCTACCTGATTTACCAGAATAACAGCTAAAGCATTTTAGTAAGTGCGTCCTAAGATAGCGTAGAACTACAAGCAAATAGCGAGCTGCTTATTCTATCTCATCTAGAGTCCAGAGACTGCATCCTGGATCCTTTATCCGTGTTTTATCTAATTTAAACTAGCCGTAATTGAGGTAAACATTACAGCAAAGGATCTTGTAATTAAGATCAGCGCCGAGTTTTCTTTAAAAAAATCTTGAATAACTCAGAAGCTTTGATAAACTTTAATCTTGTGCAGAATAACTAGGTCTATTGATTAATTTAAAATTCAAAAGTTCAAGGTTTTTATTCTCCGGATTTTCGAATATAGTTTGAGAGAGGGTTTCGTTGAGTGGACAAGATAGCAAAGATAACCAGCAACATCAGAAGGTCATGCAAATCTGCCAACTAGTTTTACTTAAGCAATTTCCTTTTTGGAGAAACTTCTTGTATTATAGCTTAATCTAGGGATTGAAGTATTGAGTTAGATGTTAAACAGCCAACACGCATTTTTTTCTCAACCAAAAATCGAAAAATTTTAAGCACTATTTTCGTTGTTACAAGTTTTGGGATAAACATTATAATTTCACCTATGAGTAAATAAGTAATTTTGATGCACAAGATGAAAGAATACAATGATTGCTTCTTATATACTGCCAATATCTATAGATGAAATCTTTTCTGCGAATGGCTACTGTTAGGGCTGATTCCCTTCTTCAACTACCTTGTATTATCTGAGCTGAGTTTTCCAAACGACATTTCCTCAACAAATCCCAGCTCGACCCCCTTCCCCTTTCTCACCAGCACTCAGCACCACTTCCCAACCTGTGTTTGGCCACCGTATCATAAACGTTAACCAAGACTTAAAACACGAAAGTGGCAAAGGAAGATGCACGAAACGACACGATTGCTGCCATGCCACGGAGATGAGATCATAAACCTATCAAAGAGCGACGCGTTAAACTAACCAATCGTCAGCCTCTTACGATCCCCGCTGATGCTCTTGAGCCTCTGGGATGTAAAAACCATGGGAGGGGGTGCCGTTTGCTTTTACTGCCATTTCGGTTCTAGCACCGGACCAGCTGGGGTTTTTCTTTTTAGTGCCCGGCGCCCTCGCCCGCAATGCGAATCAGCAGTTAAGAGCGGCTCTTTCACTGTCCTGCAACTCTTGTCACAGCTGGGGGACTGAGTGGTCGTCTTTTCCCACATGACTTTGGGCACAGTGACAAGGTCTGGCTATGCTGTTGGTTAGGGTTGAATTTATTCAGTTTGAGGTGAAATGGTGGTTGCTTTGAATGAGCACTGCACTTCAAAAAACGAACTGCTGTTTTTGCAGTACAATACTGGCAGCCGATGTTCCAATTTAAAACTGTAAAATGCACAGTAATAAACTAAAACTAGTACTTTTACAGTTTCTCACTGTAAAGTTAGCAATTTTACAGTTTATTGCCGTAAAATTTAGCTGCATTTACTGTAAAAACAGTATGATACTGGCAGCAGTGGTTCCAGTTTAAAGCTGTAAAATGCACTGTAATAAACTGTAAAATTAGCAATTTTACAGTTTAGTACTGTAAAATCAACGGTTTTACAGTTTATTACTGTAAAATCAGCAATTTTTAGTTTGTTACTATAAAACTAGCTGTATTATTCCGTAAAAACAACGTCCGCTTTTTACAGTGTGATAAACTTGGTAATTAGTATTGTTACGACTTTTAATGTAATGCCTTAGTTATTTGAAAATACTTAAGGTACGAAGGTACGCTACACAGTATCTTGGGAAATATTGAAATGTTTTTGCGAAATTATATGACTACGTATTCGCAACATTGTATATTGCAGTACGTTATTCAAAATATATAATACAATATAGTTCACTAGTGAATGAACCCACCTCAGTGAAGGAGCAGTTAGTAATTTCTGTTCCGTTTTTTTTTTTTCCTTAAAGGGTTTCTAACGTTTTCTTGGATAAGTTGCCAACCGTAACTTTCTTCTTTGCTATTCTGAAAAGAAAGCGAATATAAAAGTTTGTTTTTGTTCATTCTTTGACATGTTCGCTTATTAAGTTGTTCCACAATTTTTCGTTTAAATCCCCCAAAACACTTCAGCAGTACTATACAAGCTCTCCCAGTCTTTTAAAAAACAATTAGAGGAAGTGGTTCGAATGCGGACCACCACTTTCCTTCAGATACCTACCGATTAACCTGTACTTAAAATGGATAATTTTAGTGCTAATAACTTTCAAAAATATTCCAAAAGATGATGTTAGGGTTAAAAAAGAAAACACATGTTTTAGTTTTCTAAAATTGTATGACACCAAAAAGAGGTAAAATGACGATTTTCAAGACGTGGTACAAATACGGGCTACTTCATATAAAAATGAGTAATCCGGTAGTAAATAAATGAATTGCATGACATTCTTTTCTCAAAAATCGAACTGGACATTTTATTCTTCTTTGATGGCCTTGTGGCCATGATCATATTTGGGAAAAATAGCGTATGGAAAAAGGAGTAAATCCCAGCAGCATTTATGCAAGTTATAGCTGTGATGGTGGGCCAGATGTAAAAGCTGTCACTTGCTCCCCCCCTCCTTTTCTTAAAATGATTGTTATTTCGAAATATTGACAATCCTATTTTGTCAACGATAAAAACTCCTGGAAAAACTTTAATTCAACTTTTTTCTTTATTTTCTCTATTTTTTTGCACATATAGTTTGGACAGTAGTTCAAGGATCATGTAAATATTTACGTGTCTCGAAAGCTCTCATAGCACATTCTGCAAACCACCGTGATAGCTATCAACATATCACCTGGTTTCAATCTCAATCTTGCTGGGTTTTTTTTTTTTTTCATAATTCATTTTTAGCCGTGAACATTCTAAAAATAGATAAAAAGAGAAAGAATAAGTTATCCCTATTCTTTTTCATGCCTCATAAAACCTATTAGGCAGGGACGTCATTTCAAGTTTTTTCAGGGGGGTGGGCAAAGGGTCCAAACACAATGCAATTTCATCGGAAAACATAAAAAACCTCGCCCACTTATATGTAAATACATTGATTTCTCAAAATCAGGGGGAGGGCGATTGACCCCCCTACCCCCCTAAATGACGGGCCAACTATTAGGGCATGTATTAATTCGTAATTAGCAAGAATCAATAACTGAATGCTCTAAGAACGAGCTATCACTGTTAGTCAAAAGATAACGAGGTGGACTGCTTTTAGACTACCCAGTACTTCAAGTAGATGGCACCTGTACGCTGCAAAAAATAAAGTGTTGTTTTTAAAGTATAATACTAGCAGCAGAGTTCCAGTTTAAAACTGTAAAATGCACAGTAATAAACTTCAAAACTAGCAATTTTGCAATTTATTACCACAATTTTACACTTTATTACCTTCATCTTCACCTTCACAATTATTTTCCAGGGCATACAAAGCTTGTGGATGCTCTTTTACCCGAGATCATGGGATTGGAAAAATAGCTGGGTTACTCGAAGCTTATGCGGCTACACTTTATTGCAACGAAATTAGCTATGTTTTACTGTATAAACATCAGTATAATACTGGCAGCAGAGGTTTCAGTTTAAAACTGTAAAATGCACAGAAATAAGTTGTGAAATTAGCAATTTGTAATTTCTTACTGTAAAATTTGCAATTTTTAAAGTTTCTCACTATAAAATAAGCTGTATTACTGTAAAAACAACATCTATTTTTTACAGTGTAGAAATTACTTAACAGACAAGTAGTTCAAAACAAGTGCATTACGAGAAGTTCATGTCATCTACCTTGTTGTCAGGTAGCAGCCATTTACTTTACTGCATATCTTTAAGAGGGAGAGCTTCAGTTTTACATCTGTAGAAAAGTTTTCCGTTCACACTAGTAGCTAAGATTATTTTTCACAACAATGAGAAGACTGTAACTTCACGACACTTTTCACAAATATACTCGGTTTTCAAAGGAAGCTTGTAAGAATCTGTAAAATCCCGAAACATATTCTGAAAAATTTTTCTGTAGCATTTCGAAATTTTCTGTCAGCGTAATGTTGGGAAGGCAGCATTTGGAATAAACGTGGTTTTAGATGACGTGAACGCTTTTTGAAGACTTTCAGAAATGATCAAAAATATTTTAAACAGATGTCGCATATCATATTTTGCAACCCAATATTGCTTACATAGCTATGTTTCTATTGCGGTGAGTTTTTGATTTTTTTTATTCTGCCACTGAAAATAAAATACCGCTTCTTTTGCAATTTATTATCAAGTTCGATACCATTGGGTTCCAGTTCTTCTCTCCATCATTTCCCTATATTTTAGTGCAAAACCTTAAGGTTACCATACATAGTCCTAGACCCGACTTTGGTTGGCCTACCCTCATCGAATTTTCGCATAAGTTATACATAAAAATGTGGATAAAATACATGAAATACGATTGCATAGGGCTATCTAAGAAAAAATGGTCTAATCATAGGATTGTCGCGATTTTAATTTTCAGTACTTGAGTAATTCTGCAGATTTTTGCCATCATTTTCAAAATTTTCCAGAATTTTAAAATGTTCCGCTGTTTTTTGAAAGTTAGAAAGTTTTCACGCACATGACGCTCATTCGGCTAAAGACTCGATATTTTCGAAGGAAAATAATTATGTGATGATATGATGAGTAATGATAAACACCTCTCATAAACATATTTCTTTTCATGTCACATTTTCTTTACGGATAGTAAGTTTGCTAGTTGTATACCATTATTATTTGCCTAGTCCTTTGTAGTACAGTATTTCTAATTATGTTAAGTACTGCTTTTCATCTTTTTAATTTATAAAATGTAGGTTTTTCAAACAATATCTCTGAATCTTAGTATAAAGAGTTTTCAACTGAGAATTATCTGCTTGTTCTGAACTCAAATTTTTGCAATGCTTAGTAGTGAGAAATGTGGAAGGACAGTCTGCTTTTTAAAAATATTTTGACACAAATTGAAATTCTGGAGAAGTAGTTAAAGAGAAAACTGTATGATATTTTATGAATAAAATAAGTAATTGTTTTATTTGCTATTTCACCAAAATGACGGTAACAGTACAATGGGACGTTTTGTTTCGCATTAACACGAATTTTTCTTTGCTATTTTTTTTTTGATATTTCTATAAATATTTAAATAACCAAAGCATTTAAACTGAAAAAAATGTCTTTAAAACGCTGAAACGGAAAAAAAATACCCTTGCAGATAAATATATTGGACTGTGTCCCTTTGGTGTAGTCAATACAAAATAAATTACGTTAAAAAAGCAATAAATTTAGTATTAGATCTAAAATAAGTAATTATTAAAAGAATAACAATCTTTAACCGAAATAACTGCTAAGAGAATAACTGCTAATCAAGATTAATTATGTGGTTTACCTTAAAAAATACAACTCAGCATGTTAAATACGTAACTTTTTTTTAATGCAGAAATTATTCCAATAAAAAATGTCCATTATCAGTTTGTTGAAAACGGGACTGACTGAGACCAATGAATTCTCTTTTTGTTATTAAACGAAAAATGTGCAAATTCCGATTCACTTTATTTATTTCCATATAAGCGTTATTTTGCTCTAAAAAAAATCAACAAAAATTGTTATTCTTCAAGAAGAAGACAAGAAATCTAGAACGCAATATCTGGTTTCATTAAAGTTTCAAAATCAGAATTTTTTCTACTGAGATTCTGATAAAAGCTTCACAAGAAGAAACTACTTCTCACAACTTAAAAAAAAATAAATAAAAGCCTCGTTCCCATTAAAAAGTTGAATCCAAGACACCAACTCTTATGACTAACTTTAAACCTTGTTCCCGAAATCCCGTACGCAAAGAAAAGTTGGAAATCGGAGAGCAGGGGCTGTGAAGTGAAGTAATTACGATGTCCGGCTCTAATAAGGTGTCCCAACACCTCTTCTTATAGGGAAGACCTTAATACGATGGTCTGGACTTTGGGCAGTAAAAGCCACGCGTCATTCTAACAAAGCTGTTGTAGCGGTTTGTCACGAACTTTCGCAACATCAAAGGGCGCGGGGGGAAGGTAACAGAAGAAACATTTCTTCGGATGAAGGAGTTTTATGTGTGTTTGTCTCTCTGGGAATTTTCTTCTTCCCTACTTTCCTTCTCTTCATCATTCTTAAGCTATTGTATTACGGGTTAGAGAGATGAGGGTTTGCATGGTATATGGCACCAAGGACTTTTCTGAGAAAATTATAAAGTTCATTCAAGTGCTCTTTTGCACTTAGTACAGTGATGGATTTTTGAGATTATGTCTGTGTGAAAATAAGGAAAATGTACATCTTCAAAACTTTTATGTAAAAGTTTCAGTTTGGAAATAACAGGTGATTAATGTATGGTAGGATTTGAGTAAATATCCTTTTGCAGCACAATGACAGTAGTAAGCAACGTAGATCAAGTAGAAATGGGCAAATGATTGTAGACTTGTGTTTAGGAGTTTCGAAGAACTCCTTTTTCCTTGCCGAGAAGTCTGAATTTTGGGATTTAAGTCAGTTGAAAAAAAGGCTTTTCTTGGATGACTTTACATTCCAACGCTCACACTTCTTTGTATTGAAAAAGGAGTGTGTCTGAAAACGAATTGCTTATTTGTCCGTTATCTACGTTATTTACTACTTTTTTAATAGTATGGTATCGTACAACTTTTAATTGTTTGATTCTTCTCTTATGAAACATTTGATTTCTGTTAATATATATATATATAAAGTTTATTTCTTTATTAAGTTGATATATAGCTACCAGCTTCAGAGGCTCTTTAAAGTATTGAACTATTGACGGCAATTGTTTTCGGTTTATTACTGTAGTTTCTCACCGTATACTCAGTTTATTATTGTATACATTTATCAAACACTTTTTCCTACTTAATCCATGTTTGAAGCGTTGCACATCATCGTAAAACTATCACTTGTTAATTTTTTTTAAACATTTTTTAGCCCTAAATGAAAAAGATCGGGTTATAGTTTTACGAGTGCACTTTTATCTCTGTGTCTATCTGTGGCATTGTATCTCCAAAACGAACACCCCGATTTTGACACATTTTTGGTAAAAAGTTAACATATCGAGGGTGAACATGGTCGATCTTTTTTGCCAAAGTTGCCTAATTTACTGCCCATGGGTCATATAGGCACGAGAATTTTATCCGTGTGGCCATAATTTGCAATCTGACCTGATCAAGAGTGTCCTTAGCCAGTGATCGCATGAGGGAGTAGCTAATCTTGAAGTATTGTTCTGCATATTATGTACGAATAGAATACTATCTTCTTTAACCTGACAAAAAACATTTATTTTGCATTAAGAAATTATTGCTGCAGATTGACAGCCGAATAGTTGGAATTGGTTTATAAAAAAACAGATGGAAGCTTCGCATTAAAGAAAGAAAAACTTGTTATATTGACAATAATAACTTTTGATTTGTAATTTTCGTTCCTTTTTCGCGTTTTCTTATATTATCCAGAAAAATTTGAATGTATTTATTATTTAATTTATATATATATATATATATATATATATATATATATAATATATATATATATATATATATATATATATATATATATATATACAGGGTGTCCACTCCAATCGTGGACCAATAGCTAATTTCTAAACCGTTGGAGATAAGCATATAGTTTATTTAGGAAAAAATCTCCAAATTACGAAAGGAATTTTGGGTCTATTCAATGTTTTTCAAAAAATCAAATTTTGAAAGAGTTACGAAATTTAAATTTTTATACAGCCCCCCAGTCCTATCAATCATATTTAGTAAAACATTCTTGACACTGTAACGTTTAAAACTAAAAAAAAATCACTCTTCTACCACAAAAATTGACCGAGTTATAACGTTTTGAAAAATCAAGATTTTGCATTATTTCATGACGTCATCGAGAGATCGCTTAAGGGACCGTATGCGAAATCCTTCAAAATCTTGATTTTTCAAAACGTCATAACTCGGTCAATTTTTGTGGTAGAAGAGTGATTTTTTTTTAGTTTTAAACGTTACAGTGTCAAGAATGTTTTACTAAATATGATTGATAGGACTGGGGGGCTGTATAAAAATTTAAATTTCGTAACTCTTTCAAAATTTGATTTTTTGAAAAACATTGAATAGACCCAAAATTCCTTTCGTAATTTGGAGATTTTTTCCTAAATAAACTATATGCTTATCTCTAACGGTTTAGAAATTAGCTATTGGTCCACGATTGGAGTGGACACCCTGTATATATATATATATATATATATATATATATATATATATATATATATATATATATATATATATATATATATATATATATATATATATGCCGTGAGATTTATCGTAATGTGAGGTGCAACTCTCGGGATTAGTGCTGTTTTTAATTTTTTAACTTAATATTAGTTCTTGCAAATATAGTTGACAAGTTATAATTTAGTTCGGATTTAACAGATGCCAATTACATTAGGAATTGCGCATAAATGAAACTTCATATGCATCAAATTTTCTAAATATGGCTTTACCACACCTTAGGAATTTATCCTTATATAAAGATTCATTGTATAGGAAAATTATTTATATGAAGCTTCACTGTATAGATTAGTATATTTACAACTAATTTCTCCAAATTTGTGCAGAAAATATGTTTTCCCTCAAAATATCAAAAATTAGTATTAAAAAGTTAAAAAGTCATTTTTCTTCAATTCACTTCATCACTACCCTCTTCAAAGGGGCTTTAAAGTGTTGAACTGCAATTTATATCTTTACATAATAATTAGAAACGTTTTTGCAGTGGATTGAAAGTAGTCTCATTTCCTATAACACTTAAAGTTCTATCATACATTATAACACACACTCATCATCCCTATTTTCAACTTTTAATTGGTTTAAATTCGGTTCAGCCTGTACTTATCACCGGGTCCTAGCATAAATCCAGTACCAGTTGAGTCCGGTGGTTGACACTTCATTGAATGTCGCAGAACCCGTTGCCACAGATGCAGAGCGACAATGTCCGTAATCCCAATGTGGAATATTGAGTCACTCATCACCGATGCTGCCTGGCCTAAATTAATAAGGGCAACTGGTTTGAATTGAATGCAGCTTAGAATATATGAGCTGGCTATATACCATATATACCTGTGCAGTATACGTCGGATTAATACTATGGTTTAAAGCAAGGAAGCTTAGAATCAAGAGCTACTTCTCATGAATCTTTTGAGTGAAAACTTACGTATCATATTTAATATTGAAGTATTAATCATAAAAGCAGTTATTTTGTAAAATAAAAACAGAAAGATAAAGAAATACTGAACGTACTTTTACAACTATTAGACATGATTGATGTCAATAATTACAAGAAATACATACACACTCAAATGTCCTCTATACTTATCACTATACGTGGTTTAACCGGTTGGATAGGACCCTGAAGAAAGCTCTGTTTTTTGGTTCAGACCAGGAGTCGTGTAACCCCAGTTTCGGTACCTCCAGAGGTATTGATTCGGAATATGAACTTGGTGGACTATAACACGAACGTATTTAACGTGTCCCAGTTGCCAGTAGTGAACACGATGGATCCTTAATCGTGTTGATATCGAACTCTGGATCCTTCGGGCACTAGTCCGACGCTTTACCGATAAGACCACCACAGCCACACTAGAAATACAAGGGGCGCATCATCTATCCAAGGTGGAACAGCAAACCCGGATTCACTCTAAATTGCTGAAAGAAAAGCAGAACAAAATGTGTTTTGTTCTTACAAAAAAAGTAAGGCTCTGGTTTTCAGTGATATATTACATTTATGGAAAATCTTGTATTAGTGCATGACTTATATTTTGAAAATTACCTTATGAGTCTCAACTAACGTTACAGGGCCATTCTACGAAAAAAGCGCCGCCTTGTCCCGCACGTGACGCTCATGTATTTTATTAAAAAGCAGTGATTTTAAATGGTAATCAACGAAATTCTTTTGGTTAAGAAATCCATTGTTCATTACCTTTTAAAATTAATGCTTTTTAATGAAACATTGAGCGCACGTGCGAGACAAATTGGCTGCTTTTTTGAAGAATGGTCGCACATCTTTGGCATATTAATCAATTATTTTTTTAATTTTCTGTAACAGAAATGCTATAGGTTCACTTTTGAAATTTTGAACCTTCGTGATTTTACATGAAACCATGAACTTTAAGTTGAAATAAATGCGCAATTTTGTTCAAAGTAAAAATATCGTTTCAAAACATAACATTATAACTGTTTTATGGCAAACACTTGTAATCGTCAGAATTTATAAGTGAATACACCTTCAAATTTTTTCAGTTAAAGAATTGAATGAAAAAGTATTGAGCTAAAATATCATGAAGGAAACGGATGCACCGATTAATCGGCAGTACCGATTAATCGGCCATAATCGGCCATTTTGCCGATTATTAATAATCGGTAAAATTGGGCCGATTAATCGGCCGAAAAATATTTTTCAAATATTATTCTTTAAAGTATACCTTCACTAAGAAACAATGATGAATAATTTTATTAGAAGCAATAGTAATTCTCACAGTTGATATAAAGGTTTTTTAATTAATTCTCCTACTTTAAATAAATATACAGAGATAATGTTGCAATATTTTTCACGTTGCGATAGTTTTCTAATTAGAACAGTGATTTTAGATGACCTCTAATTTTCAAAGAATAAAAGTATTGAATTAAATTGCTACTAAGTATTAAAAAATATGAATTAAAAGTACTCCTAAATTGGAGTGCTTACCACAGATTCCCCCTCCCCCTTTTTTTGAATTTTTATGTCCAATTAACATAACTAACAATGTGTTAATTATATTATTTACAATAATATGAAAGTTGGTTCTAAGAAATTTGATAAAACATTGAAATTATTTTGTGAAAACTAGGAAAATGAAAAAAAAAAAAAATATCTCAGAGATAAAGTACTTACTATTTCTAAACTTGGATTTAAGAGAGAAAAAAAAAGTGATGGTAAAATTGGTAGTAGAAAAATAATCATCCTTATCATTAATCGGCTTAGCCGATAAATCGGCCGATTATCAACAGCCGATTAATCGGTAATCGGCCAATATGCTTATCGGTGCATCCCTAAAGGAAAGCAATGAGAATTAATGTTAAAATGGAAAATTCTGAAATTTAAGTGCGGATTTTCGTTAGGTAAATGCATGGCTTTAACATCAAAGTATTCAAAATCTATTATCGTCTGTGTCGTTATTTTATGAGAAATGCAAGGAGTGGGTGTGAAGAAAAATGCAATTGCAAATCGAGTCACGAGTACTAAAAGGTTGGGAGACGCGCTGTTCTGACGGTTATGCGCACGATATCTGTAAAGCAATTTTTCTTATTAATAAACTGTTGCTGTGGGGAAACTTACACGAGGGCATAGCTGAAAAATTGTGATCTCTTTTCGTTAGTTGTACTTGAATAAGAACGTGGACTAACTTTCCGGTTATTGTATCCGTTCACCAAAAAAATTTTATATGGTATTTTTTCGATTATCCGAATCTTTTTGAACCGGCCCTATTTCGAATAGACAAAAATCGGAAAATTGAACCAACTATTTCAGGGACATCCCTGACAATGCCAAAATAATGAAAGAATGGTGCACATCTTTTCAGCCAAATTTTCGCAATGCTGTTTAGAATTTCGTTATTCCGACTCTGATTTTACTCATCTCTCAGAAGCCTGTATTCGCCTGCTACAAGCCCTAAAAATAAAATGGAAAATGCTTCAAATTTGGACTATGAACAGTTTGAAGAAAACGAGAGAGAGAGAGAGATATATTAGAAAAGAAAGATTTCGGATAATTGTTAAATTCGGCTGATTTTAACTCAGTTTATCGAAATTGTTCTGTTTATTTTTAGGAATACTAGAGCTTTTGAAGCTCCATGCGTAAACAAAGCCCGTTCATTTGTTGTTCATTAAACTGTTGAATGGATATTTTTTAAATCCGCACCTTTGAGATAGGAACGTTGCTTGGAGCATTTTTAATTCAGGTGAATATTTTTCATTTAATTTATTGACTGCTCGATCTAAGTAATAAGTTTAGAAAATACTTGCTTGTGAATACTATATATTATTTTGTGTTTTTATGGACTGTTGATTAAAACAATGCCTTATACAAGAATAAAAGTTTTGTTCACCTTATAATTCAAGTCCTCCCATCAATAAGGGAGGAAACTTTTAAATACCATGACAAAAAAAGAAAAAAAATAACACTTAAAATGTTTCATTAAAATGTAATATAATCTACGAAATGAATATATCGAGTAATTAGCAAAGCTTAAAAGTAACATAAATGTGCAAAATTAGTAAAACAGGAACAAACCTGGCGGTGGAGTAAATGTTATTTTTTCATTTTCGACGAAAATTTTGTAAACAAGTGGAAAGTCCAAGTAACATATCTATAATGAAAAAGTAATCTTACATCAAAAAAGTAAGCAATTTTCAATGAGAAGTACTTAGCTTCAGAAAAACAAAAACTTTAGTGTATTTCAGTGTGAATTACGATTTGGGACATGAAGAGAGGGGCAAAGGGAATTTAGGGCTGAGCTGCGGAGTTGGACTGATTGTGTAGTATAGGAATCGGAGTCGCAGTCCGGGGCTGAAAGCTTCAAAATTCCAAGAGTCGAATTCGATCATTTTCTCTCTGAACCCTGAACTCTGCCAAAATACAAAGTCATGGAGTCGGAGTCGAATTGATTTTGGGGTACAAGAGTTGGAATCAAAGAGTCCGCATTTTCCGGATTCGGAGTCGGTCATTTTCCTTTTGACTTTCCAGCCTTGGATATGAGTAATAGAATAAGACAACGCAATTAAAAGTGGAAATATAGGAGAAAGAAAAGTTAAAAACTCAGTAAACTGTTGTTTCAATCATGTGTTTCATGGTGTGCATAACATTTTATTGCAAAGTACTTTTCGCGTATGTTTGGCTCGCCAAATAAAACCATGTAGATTAATAAGGCCACGCAGATTCATATCGTTTTTCATTGTCAAAATTGCCAAAAAACGTAAGCCTTTGAAATGGAATTATTTTTCTCCGTTCTGTTTTCCAAGTCATGAGATGAATGTGCAAAATTTGAGGTCTATTAGATTATAAATGAGCGAGATACAACGTAATGAATTTTATTTGATGCACTTATTTAGCAAAGGTTCTACTTTTAACGAATGATTGGGGATACATCGGTAAAGTTGCAAGTTGACGAAGATTTGATTACATTTTCAAATAATGCATTATTTTATGTTGAATAATGTTTTCAATGATTCTTAACGTCCACTTAAGTTTTTGAACTAAAATTAATAAATAATTCATCACTAAAAACTGACAGTTTGAGAAGTTAATAATTTTTGGTCAGAAAATGATGAATACTCAAAAGAGTGATAAAACTAAATGGATTCAATCAGCTTCATCGCCCTTTTGCCCAATCATTCGATAATATATAGTTTGATCTAAGGCATATAACATTGATTTGTATGTGCTAAGTCCGAGCTGAATTTCAAACGCGCAGTTTAAGATGACGGCGTGTTGGTATAGCTGACGGAGCTATTCCATGTATTCTGCAGCATATACATTGCGGAAACCCCTGCGGAATCGGGACCGGAATTCGACGCTGTCACTTGATCTGATAGGCAGGATTAATAGGCAACAGATCTACCTAATCGATGGATTAAACCGTCAGCGATGTTTCATCGGCGATATACCAAAGGGCTTTTCCAATGCGGGTTAGGATTCGGCTGCTTTTAAAGGTTGTTTCTAAGAGTTGACTTTGGACTGGGATATATTGTTGTGTAGTGGGTTTGGCTTTTTTTAGAGGTACAGTGCTTCGGGATAGTTTTTGTTAAGTATTACTTGACTCAGTTCTCAAGATTTTTATTAATAACGTCCTTACAATTTTGAATATCATGTGCCGAATATGTTACGTGGTTTTGATTGTCAGGTTGTTGCCAACCTGCATTATCTTTTAAAATAAATACATTACATGCCCCTTTTAAAACAAACAAAAGGTTTTAAATGTTTTCCACAGAAATAATTAATGAAATTCATAGTTCAAACGTATCCATATCGCTGAGGCTTAACAATAGTTCTTGACGATTTTCTTACCGAATTTTCCACTGTTTCTTTCTGAGAATTTGTAATATGAACCTTTTTGTCTTGCTTACTTGAATAGGCTTCATTTATTGCTTGATCTGTTTCGTCCGCTAAAGTCGAAGGATAAAAATCTTCCACTGATCTTTTATGAGCAGAACTATCTTGTTCTGATTTATCTGGGCGGATATAAAATCTGTTTCTCTTATAAATCCTACCATCTATCCCTTTAATAATATAAGACCGAAAATTATGATTAGTTTGAATGACAGTTCCTTGCTTCCACGGCTCTTTCGGCGTTTTTCGAAACCATACCTTTGATTGATCATGCAGAGGTGGTAGCTCTTTTCCATGCCTGTTTGCATATTTATTTTGTACTTTCTGTCGTTTCTTCAAAGATTCTTGTGCTTCCTTTACTGAGAAATTTGGTTGCATTTTCTCTGGATGAGATGGTAAAAGGGATCTAAGTCGTCTGCCCATCAACAATTCAGCGGGAGAAGGAAGATCAGAGGATGGCTGGGTTCTGTAGTCTAACAAGACCATATATAAATCTTTCCCATCTTGTACTGCTTTTATCAGTGATTTCTTTATTGTTTGAATTGCTCTTTCAACCTGTCCATTTGCCCTAGAAAAGTATGGTGACGTTATCTGATGGTCTATGCTCCATTCCGTGCAGAAACTTTTTACACAATCCGAGTCAAAGGGTGGTCCTCCATCACTCACGAGCACCTCTGGAATACCATGTCTGGAGAAAATCGATTTGAAGATAGTGGTTACATTTTGTGCATTGTTATGCTTCACTGACTGAACTTCCACATATTTTGAAAAATAATCGATCAATAAAATATATTGTTGCCCTTGCAAATAAAAAAAATCACAGCCCACTTTTTGCCATGGCCTTTCTGGTATTTCTTGATCAACCAGAGTTTCTTTCTGATTATTACGTTGATGTTGCTGGCAAATTTTACATTTGTTAATAAGTTTTTCCACGTCAAGATTCATGGAAGGCCAGTAAAAATACTCTTTTGCTTTTACTTTACAAGCTACTACACCTCTGTGCGTTAAGTGCAACTTATTTAGTACTTCTGATCTTGAAGCTTGTGGTACAACTAGACGTTGACCGCGACAAATAACTCCTTCTTCTGTACAGTATAACTCATCTCTGCAATGCCAGTAAGGTTGGGCGAATTTCTTAGTGTTTCGTTTATCAGGCCACCCATTTCTTATATGATATAAAACATCTTGTAATTCATTATCATTTAGAGTAAACGTTGCAAAGTCTTTCCACTTATTTGGTGAGGCCTGAGCTAGAATACTTATTCTTACACTTGTTTCCGACTCTTCTTCATTTTGAAATTTTTCATCACTTAGTTGAGCTCTGGAAAGTGTATCAGCAATATGTAATAGTTTTCCTGGAACGTATTCAAGCTTGACATCATATCTGTTGAGTCTAAGGAGCATTCGTTGCAGCCTAGGTGATATAGTATCATATTGTTTCTTGTTTAATCCAATCAACGGTTTATGATCAGTCTGGACGATCACTGGTCTTCCATAAGTATAGTAATTAAAATGTTCTAAACCATAGATTACGGCAAGCAATTCTTTTTCTATCTGAGCATATCGTTGTTGTGTCTCACTTAGTGATGCAGATCCATAAGCTATTGGCCTGTTGTCTTGCAGTAGAACGGCTCCTAGACCATTGCGGCTGGCATCTACAGATACTGTCACAGTTTTCTTTTCATCAAAATATTGTAAGCATGGAGCTTGTACTAGAGCTTTCTTGATTTGCTCAAAATCTCGTTGAGTATTTGCATCCCATAACCATTGCCTATCTTGCTTCAGCAGTTGTCTCAAAGAATGGGTTAAATTCGAGAGGTGGGAAGTAAATTTTGATAAATACGTTACCATACCAAGGAATCTCTGCAACTCTTCACGGTTCTTTGGTGCTGGAAACTGAACAATGGCCTTGACTTTTTTAATGTCTGGTTCTATTCCTTTGTCAGATAAATTATGACCCAAATAATTAACTGACGACTTTGCAAGTTGAGTCTTATCAATATTGAACTTCAAGTTAGCTTCTCTAGCTCGCGTTAAAACTTTATGTAGTAACTTACAGTGGTTTTCAATGGACGAAGAACCTAGAGCAATGTCATCAATATATGGGTTTACTTCTGGTATATCATCAAAAGTTTCCACCATAGCTCTCTGAAATTCCTCTGCAGCGTTATTTAGACCAAATGGCAAAACTAAATATCTATATCTTCCCCACGGGGTTGTAAATGTAGTTAAAAATGACGACTCTTTATCGAGTGGTAGTTGCCAAAAGCCATTCTTTGCATCTAAAATCGTAAATATTTTGTTAAGTATTACTTGACTCAGTTCTCAAGATTTTTATTAATAACGTCCTTACAATTTTGAATATCATGTGCCGAATATGTTACGTGGTTTTGATTGTCAGGTTGTTGCCAACCTGCATTATCTTTTAAAATAAATACATTACAGTTTTGAGTCACAATTTCTCTATTTTAAACTGTCCTTCTCAGATTTTAATCATTCTACACCCCCCATTTTCTTTTTTATAGTAGAGCCTCTTTATTTCGAACCCGGTTAAAAATTATACATAAATATATAATTTCTAAACAATTTTTCTTTGGTTTCAAAGTGTAAAATTATTTCTCTTACTTTTTGTAAACACTTTCAGCAGGTTATATTCTGAGTTTTTAAACCAAAAAAAAAATCTTTTACGTAATAAAAATCTTTTTGGATAAATTATTTTAAATTCATGATAAGAACAACTGTTTAACACACTGCCAAATCCTTAGTTGAAAGTGGTAAAACCTGGTTCTTATGGGAAAAAGATAAACTCAATAACATCGAATGTAACATTTTTGAATTCAATGAGTTTTGTGCAAAGAGGTTCACATTCCCTTTAATATGGTAGCACGTTAAAAAAAAAGGTTCATAGGAAAAAATGCTATTTCAGGCGTCTGGGAAAAATTAAATAGCATTGAGAAAAATCTAATTACCATATTTCGGTAAATACACGAAGTAGATAAGAGGCAACAGTTTGTTATACTGCAAATTGCAACCGTCATAGAGCAGTATTATGTCCATAATAGACTTAATCTGATATCTTCACAGTTAGATGTCTTAACTGAAGGCTATTATAACCTCCCTTCGATTACTGTTTTGACACTATCCAGGTCCAATAGTTGGTTTATAATAACTTGCTCAGATAATACGATTTTGGATAGTATAAAGTGAAGTAATATACTTAACAAGTCCTAATTATTTAATTACAAATTTTATTTCGTCTGTTGTGAAAGGTGTAAAATCTTTTTTCCGTGAAGGGTTTCTAAAAACTTTGGAGTTTTCAAACGTTTCGATGTACATTTCTTCCTACTTTTTTTTTACAGATAAGCTCTTTAAAGAGCAGTTAGAACTCTAATATTTCCAAATGCTACGATTTTGGCAGTAAATCAATTGAACTAACTGCAGTTATGTCATTATGTATGAATACTTTTATTGGGAAAGAGATCAATTTGAAAATGGAGAAATTGTCATGAGACATTGCCAAAATGCTGAACTATTCATCTTTTAAATAGCAGTCCAAAGAAAAAATATGCTTGAAGCAGTACCAAATGCTTGGTTCATATGTAAAATGATTTTCTAATGCAGAAAGAAGGATTAGTAACACGAATGCCCCAGTTGATTAAAGTAAAAGTTGACGACAAAATTTTCTCTTAACAATCAGAATTTCGAGGTTAACTTATCGATAGTTATGTGTGCTCTTGATAAAGAATTTCAAATCATGCTTTATTAGATTTAGAAAAATCAATTTTGTGCTTACCAAATTTATTTATATGTGTTTATGCTGAGTTTGAAAAATTATTATTTTAGGTTTCAATCTGCTTTTTTAAAACATGACTAGCTCTAGACGTGCAACAGGTATGTAAACTTAAGATAAATCTATGTGGAACTAGATAGGCACTTTATTCCTATGGCATTTATATCGATGCAATGGTAGAGTAAGTTCAAATTATCTTCTACGTACGTGTTTAGTGTTTAATTAAAAATTCAGTTTGGTTTCGAACTTAAAAACCGACCCATAAAAATTCATCTGACTTGATTCCTCTTTATAAATTTAGAATCGTTTCGCTAGTATTACAAGGAAATATACGAAAAATAATTGAAATTAAACCTGAGTTAAGTTAGTTTGCTCAATGAAAATATACTTTTATATTTTTATTATGTTCCTTTTTTTTTTCAAACATACAAACACGCGCACCCATGTGCGCAAGGGTGACAAAATATCAGTTCCTTAAACCAAGTCATTTTTAAATTACATTTTTAACTTAGAAAAAATTGCCAAAATTGAGTATATGCTAATTGCTGTTAATGAAAATGAACTTTTCTAGATAAAAATATTTTGGAAATAAAAAATCAAAAATAATTTTATAAAACTTGACTCTTTTAGGCTCGAACTGCTCGTGCAATGGAGGTTAGAACGTAAAATTTAATTATTATTCTACATTTTTTATATAAAACATTTATTTATTAATATGAAATTAAAAGAAGTAAAAAAATAACGCTTCTTAACGTATTTGGCGAACATAAAGAAGATCGTAGCTAAAAGTTTCCTTCATCATTTTCATATAATTTTAAAATTTGTAATGTTCTTAAATTATGCGTTTGCTATCAAAAATAATGAGCTTACTTTATTTATTTTTAAAAGCCAAGTTTTCGAAAAAAAAAAAAAAAACATTAATTCCTGTGTATTTCCTTGCTTTTCTATTCGCAGTTCTCCAGCTCGAATTCATCCCCTTGAGGTGATTTAGGAAACTTTTCAAAGAGACAAAACATTTCAATTTTTCTCAAGCAAGGCGAGAGACAGGTCATACGCCACGTAAGTGGGAGAATCTTGGTTTTACGTCTTTCAATCAACATAGTCCAGAGACTGCAGATCCTCACAGTTTATTTAAACTGCAAATTTCTTATAGCTTACTAGTTGGGGGAGACTTTTTTGTTCATCGATTGGATTTTTATTTATTCATTTATTTATTTTGTAAAGCATTTTAAATCACCAATCCTCCCCATACAGTTGAATTTTTTAAAAACAAGGTGCATAAGTTTTTTCTTGGATGAGCCGGAAACAAAAACTTTTTCTATCTAGGCTAGGGTGCTCATTTACTGGGTTGCTGTTACACCCCAATTCTTTTAAACCTCTGATTAAAATCTGAGGCAGCGCTAACACAGTTCTTTCAGATTTTGTGTTTTGAAATACATCTATCGACAAAGTTTTTAACGTCATATATCGAATACTACAGTTTCTAATAATGTTACGATGTGTGAAAAATAAAATTTTGCTTAGTGTTTATTTATGGTTCAGTTTACCTTACACAAAATTATTCAACTCCTCAAAGCCCAATCAAACCTTTTTTTTTAATTTTAAAAGCATTTTTTTTTCTACTATAGGACACTTAAAAATACCTTTAAGAATATTAAACACCCAAATATTATTAAATAGTAGTGATTAAACTCGTTTTTACTTCTGAAATGATTGTTTTTATTATGAATAAGGCACAGTATTGTAGTATTACCTTATATATTTTGCGAATTGTAATTTATGCGAAAATAAATGTATCGTTGATTTTGCAAGGGCTACTACAGGCTCACCAAAATAAAATGCATTTACAGTGCAACTTCACATACAGACGAATTCTAGTTACTAGTTTTAATTAAATCCTCAAAATAATTCAACCCGATTACGGAAACCAATAATTGAAGCCTTATACCCAGCACTATCCTCGATTCCCTCTCTCGACCAATGTTAATTTCGCCTTCATCTCCTTTCCGAAACTACCTCATCAAGCTGCGAGACATTCCCTCAGCTCAAAACGATTCAAATCAGACCTCCCCATCAACTTTTCGCGTCTTTTTTGAATTTTGCTTTTTTACGAGTTTTTCTCCTGGCGCCTTTAACCTCAAATAGGCGCGTTAAGTACTTAAGAGGCGCCTGAGTTTGAAAGGGGCTCTTTTGTTTTTAATGACATTATTAACTCTTTTCCACCTCCCGTGGCTCTACCCCGACTACTTTTCCCATTGCAATCGGCACTTTTGCAGCTTTGAGTAATACCCAGTTTCTACCGCCACATCAGGGCTGCTGATGAGTTCGGTCGCCAAGACAATCAAGTGAAATTTCGCCAAGATTCTCGTGTGTAATCAACACTGTCATTAATTGGCATACTCTTTGCTCTAATCATTAGATTCCAGAACTCAATAAGACATAAAATATTTGATATTGCAAAGGCTTTTAATGTTGGGTAATATTTATTTGGGGGGGGGGGGAGGTAATTGAAAATCTAAGCGAAAGAATGGGACATCTTCGCTTTTCAAAACGTTTGAAAAAAATCATTTTTAAGGGTTTCGTATTTATACTTTTTATTATTAGATTAGAATTTGCCTCAATAAAAACAAAACCCCCATAATATTAATTAACATAAACCTATGAAAATATAATTGTTTGTTACGTATTGCAGCTGTCCCAATCTTACTCCAATACATATAATAATTCAAGAAAATTTTGGCTTTTCAATTCTGGTCCAAATAATATTTGGATCTAATAAAAGAAAACCACATCTGGTGATTAAAAACAATTTTTTCTCTTACAATGCAGCAAAAAAAGAACTTTTCTTTCTTCTCTTGTTCTTGAAACGTACCCTACTACAGCTCCTTTCCTTTAATATCTTCTAGAATATTGTAGGAGATGTCTCGTTTTGCGCAGAATGGAGGATGTTTCGATTCATATCTTTAATGTAAAACATGGAATCGACAAAAGTGGAGCTATTCTTCTCTTGAACAGAGGTCTTCAATTTCTAAAAAAATTCAGAGTTAAAATTAAACTTCAGAGAAAAGTAAAAGTGTTAGCAATATGAAGAATTGATAAAAATAAGGTGAAAAAATAAAATAGCAAATAAAGTATGTTGACATTTTTTTCTGATAATTTTGCAGCTTTTTTTTATGCGACTCGTTACCAAGAGAAAAAAAAAAAATTAAATAAAAAGAGTTATTCGTCGTCATAGAAGTATTTTATTTTCTATTTCATTCATATTTACATGAGCATAAATACGATACGTACGTACTATAACACAATTGATGGTAATTTATGTAAAATAACTATTAACACACTATTTTATTATTTATTTATTTATTTTTACTTTTTTTAACAGCATTGAACTATTTTATCTTTCCGGTAAGAAATATCAGAGGTGAAAAGGAATTATTGAACATTATCATCACTCAAAGCCATAATTTTAGTTAAAAACTTTTTATCTTTGAGCAGAAAATGCTATCCGGTATCTAAATTTCCATCTCAATTTCAAACAGCTCTTCAACAGTGAAAAATAAAACGTAGAATTTAAGCATGTTTTATCGTCTTTAATCTCGCAAAAGAAAAAAATCTAACATTATCCCAAATCTCTAAATACTTTTTGAAGTACAATGTTATTTATATTTAAAGTTCATTTTAAAAAAAGGGTGGGGGGGGAGAGTGATTAGAGAATTTTAAAATATGACCCTTTACTGAAAAACATTTAATCTGCGAAAATGAATTTAAAAATTGTTTTCCAAAAAATCAAGCGGTGAAATAATAACCAATATGACAACTGTCACGACAAATAACCAGTTTTTACTCTAGAAAGTTTCTTTCACCGTATTGATTGAATTGATCAGAAAATTCTATATAAATTTTAATGGAAAATACGTTTGCGTAATTTAAATATATATTCTGGTAGACGAAAGTACTTTCAGTGAACCAAAACAGAAAGAAAGAAGAAAAAATTGGGGTAGTTTGTGTTCAATCAGCCTATTTTATCTTAGGTTCTATATAATTTAAAACTCTAAATTTTAAACAACTGTTCCTAATTAGTGGCTGGCTTTCAAGCAGCCAGAATAATGTAGTAATAGTGACTTTATTTTGCCAAAAAGCTTTCATGTTCGTTAGTTGCATCGTCTTCATTTCTATTCGACACCCACTGACACTAATTCCACCGAACAATGACAAAGATGATTTTTGTAAAAGTGCCTCCCTCATGAGTATTGAGAAAGGCCCTTACAGTGCTGGAACTAGCAGTGTAAAAATGTATCATCACTTAAAAGAACCTTACATAAAATATCTCTTATTCCGAGACTTAGCTAGGTGGCATCAAAACACATAGCATCAACTCAGGCTCGGTCGATCATCGAACTCCTCGTAAACTGATTCGGTAACGCACGATGACATCGTTCTGATCAGTATCCGAGCACGGTTTTCGATGAGCTACTTTTCATCGAAAAGCGATATCCTTTCGATCAACTTTCCCGATGAAAATAAGTTGAGCATCCAAAATTGATCCTAAATTCATCGGCACGGGACTGCACTGCTTGTAAATTACTCCAAATTTCATCGTTGAGCAAAACTCATCGGTTTTATCTGCTCGGATTCTGTTTGGCCGATGAGACATATTGGAGCAATTCCCGATGAGAACTCATCGAATCCGATCATCGGCCGATGAGAATTTCATCGGGTTTCGATGAATGGCCGATCATCGGCAGATGATATTGTGCTGCTAGGGAATTGAAGAAATAAGACATGGCCTTATAGCTTCTATTAATAATAGGAATGCGCTTAAATAAAATTTAGAGAAGTATTCAAAAAAAAAAAAAAAATCGAAAGGACCTAGAGAAAATTTAATTTTCCTTCAGTTACGTATTTCACATCAGACCATGAGCCGTTAATGAAGATTTAAACAGTATCAAACATACCCTAAAGTCATTTAGTTCCCTTTTCCCAGATTTACCCTACGTAATATCATGTGATTTGTGTAATCTTTTTTGTGTATTTAAAGTCGTAAGTAAGGCATCGTTTTGTGAAAGTGTATCGTTTTTTACAGTTAATGTTGTCTCAATGCACTGAAAAATACAGAATGATGTTGAAATGAATATTACGTATAGCTCATGCAATAAATAACGAAAATATACATTTCAGTTTATAACTTGTTAAATTATAGTGACAAAATGGTAATATTTTTAGCCATTTATTCATTAAAAATATAGTTGAATAATTATGAGGATCAATTTAATGTCAAGCAGAAAAAAAAGTCTTAGTAATGAAATAAACTATGACAGTTACACGTGATTACCATTTCCTATGACAGTACATCTGGAAGAATTCCAGCCTGCACTTGGTAAGAAAATGCTAAATGAGTCATGATTTTTTCACATTGTATTGATTTGATTGTATGAGTAAAAATATTTAAATCAAATGACGAAACTGAAGATTATTTCTTTTTTTAACAGTAATGTTAGATGCTTAAGGTATGCAGCTTCTAAGTATTTCTTTAAGTATTTTGAACTTTTTTATGTGTAAGCAAATGTGAAAAAATCTTAATTTTTATTTATGACAATATTACATTTTATTAGGTTGAAAAAAGTATAAGATGTTTGTTTGTTGCAATGTCAGGGAAATATATTTTACCCAGCCAATGTGAAGGCAAAGAATTTACATGTATTTTATACTTTTTTAAGAATTTACATGTAACATTTCCACATTAAATTCGGACTGGTTTTCTATATTCTACTTTCAATCATGAGTTTTTAACTGTTAAACTTTTCTCACTTCAAAATGTTTACTTTTTATAACTTATTTTAGATGGAAAAGCTTCAAACGCTGTCAAAAGCAGTACACCCTTCTGTTAAAGTCAAACCAGTACTAGCGATATTGTTTTTCAAGATGCAGCTTAAAAAAATGAACTTTTATAATACGGATTTTTAAGTTCAAGATACATGAACATACTTTTTTAAAGTAGTTTTATGGTATAAAAGAAATGTAGGGTATCATGCAAAGAGTAATAACTTAGCTTGTTTAGTTTTTGAAGGTCTCATAAGAAGTAAACAACAAAAAAGTTTTTATTTCTTAATTATTAAATAACCTTTGTGAAGCAAGCATTGCTGAAATTGAAAAAAACCAAAGAAAATAAAATTTAATTTGAGACGGAATGATAAATTTCTGTTTTTTTTAAAACCACGAAGCAATTTCAAACTTAATTTAAACAAGATACAAGTCTGTTGAAGTTCATCCTTACTGAAACTACGTGTGTATACAGATTCGTTCGTGTTTTCTGTATGGCAATGGCTGTTCGAATGATTTTCATGAAAAATGTCAAAAACTAGTTTAGAACATGGGTGTGTGCGTATAAGCATTTTATCTTAATTTCGACATCTCTTTTCTTGTTAGAACTTTAAGATTATTTTTCACTTAAATTTGATAATATATGGAAAAATATTTATTTAATATTTTAAAATTTCATACCATTCGAAATTCCGATTTTTTCTTTTGCTTCTCTTTTTTTTTTTGAGTCTTTTCAAGTGTAGAATTTTTAGTTTTGCACTTGTGTCATTGATGCAATAAATGGAAGACGCAATTCTCCATTCTACTGATTAACTGCGTATTGTTTTCTGCCATAATGTGTACTTTTTAGTTAGCATATCATTTTACTTAATGAATTGGAGTCTTTCTTTTAATAGCTTTGGCTTTTGCTCCCAACATTATTTCAAACTTCGTCAACATCTGAATCATCGTTTTAAAAAACACTAATTCGCCAACCAGGCGATGTAAATGCAGTTCTGGCGCATTGTATCAACCACAGCAGCGCAGTACTTACTTACCATCCATCACAGTAGATAATTAGCATCCAAATGGCCTCTCCGCTTCACATTTTTCTCTTCTAACTTGATGACTATTTGAGGCTTCTAACATGCGCCCATTATTACACACAAGGTCTTAGTAGAAAAGCTTAAATTTCTCGCCTCTTCTAACCCAAATAAATTCCCCTCTTCCCATTCCCCTCCGACCGATTCTCTTAATTTTTTCGCCTTTTCTTCTTTTCTCTGTTCCTGCCGATCCCTTCTCTCCTCTCTCCATCCTCACTCCCCACTCGATGAATTTCTTCTTTTCAAATATCCTTGTAAGAGATCTCTTTTCGTTTTAAACGTTTTCGGGGTCCACTCATTTATACCGATCTGTATGATTAATGGGCAATAGAGATTGAGAAGTTAAAGAGGAAGAGGGGTAGAGGGACGGGGGAAGCTACTCCCTTAAAGATTAAAACATATGGCTTCGTCGAGACTTAACAAGTTTCCAAGATTTCATTTTGAGTGGTGTGGAAAGCTTTCTTTTTCTTTGGTCCTTTTTCTTTTTTAATTGTGTGCTTTTCTTTTTCGGGCGAAAAGGGAAAGTGATGCGATATTGGGGTGACTTAATTAGGGGACAATAAGTTTTCGAGAAGGCTTCGTTTCTATTAAAAGTCTTTTGGTGTGAAAGAGTATTGGATGTAATTAATTCACACTCCGTTTTATTGTTTCTCCGTCTTTTCTCGAGATATTTAGATGAAATGAAGTAATACTATGTGAAATTATTTTATATGGCAAAGAAATATTCATTCCGTTAGAAATAATTTAAATGTAAATTTCTTTTACTGAATACTGTATTACAAAGACAAAAAGAGGAGACGTTTACGTATATATTTTTTAGAGTCATCATTGATCTTTTATTTTTCAGTACTTAAACTGTCTCATAATACAGTACATGGTTTATAGTAGCGTTTTTAAATTGAGTTCTACAAAATACGTTTATACAACATATATAGTTTTTAATATTCTTTGTACTTTATATATTTGGGCATCTGTTTGTTTTTGTATATGTATACACTGTAAAAAATGGCTGTTTTTTTAGTGTTATACAGCCAATTTTATTGTAACAAACTGTAAAAATTACTGATTCTACTGTAATAAACTGTAAACTTGCTCATTTAAAATTACTGATTCTACTATAATAAACTGTAAACTTGCTCATTTTACACTGATAATCTATAAAACTGCTGTTTTACAGTACTAAACTGTAAAATTGCTAGTTTTACAGTTTATTACTGCGCATTTTACAGTTTTAAACCGAAAAATTTGTTGCAAGTATTATACTGTTGTTTTCAGTCTAATACAGCTAACTTTGTGTTAATAAACTGTAAAATTGATAATAAATTGTAAAATTGTGATAATAAACTAATATTGCTGCTTTACAGTTTTAAACTGGAACCTCTGCTACTAGTGTTATACTGTAAAAGCAACGTTTTTTTTTCTGCAGTTAAGAAAACAAATATTTCAAGAATAAACAATCTTTGAAAACTTATTTTTTTGTCCTAAGCGTTAAATAATGCAGTACAATTCGGAATTTTTATTTTAGGGGAAAGTCGGAAGGAATGGGACAGCGGAATGAGCAGGACACCTGCCCTTTTGTCTCAGTAAATTATTAGAATTTATTTCTAATTTTTTCATTAGACGACTTACACGACAAAGGACCTGTAGTATTATGTTTGATTCTCTTCTTTGTAGTTACAGCAGGGGAAAACCCTTTTTTGTACCTTAGGATTGAGTGAAAGTCCTCACGTTCTCAATGATTATTTTAATTGTGTTTATTGTAAAATAAAATGTTTATTATTGTATAAGAAGATCAAAGATATAGTATTTGAAAACTACGGTAAATTAAACCTCAGTATAAAATGCTGAATGTGAGAAGTACATATTTCTTGCAGTGGGAGGGATGAAACGTGTCATATTTCTCTCGACTTGACAGTCCTTTTAGTAGTTCCCCTATTACAGAGTATCTATTTCGCTAAATGTGTTTTTTTCTGCTAAATTTTTACTTCTTTTTGTATAAATATTATTGTGTTATATAAAATACATTCTTTGATAATACATTTTAATCGCCTACACTACTTAAAAGTAGGATTTTTATACAACAAAGCAAAATATGTAAAATAAAGTTCCAATTAAAAAAAAAAGAAACTGCTTAAGGGCAGCAGTGTTGAAACAGTCCATCGTTTTACATGGCAGTAAAATTTTCAAGCTGTTATATAATTAATTTCCAGCTGTTATAAAATATTTGGAAATTTAATTTCCTGGCTCGAAATTGCACGACTTTTATTACAACCAATTAGTATCACTTTCTGATTTCACATTCCTGAGATTGTTCTAAATTATCCCAAGCGGAGGGAGATATCTAAACCAGGATAATAGATCATTTCAAGTGTTATTTTTAACCCCTGACGCAACAAGGAAGGGAGCTATAAGTTTGGCGTGTCTGTGTATTTGATCTATACATCTGTCTGTGGCACCGTACAGCCTAAGCGGATGGACCGATTTTGAAAAACAAATGTTTTTGCTTGAAAGGTGAAGTGATCGAGAATGTTCTTAGCTAGGTCTAAGATATTAATTAAGAACTTTTGAAATGTTTTTTGCGATTTTTTAAGTGAATGCATACTGAAAATTTTAAAGCAATAGTATCAAAAGAAAGGAGAAAAAATCTGAGTTTGATAAGATGTGTTTGGAACTTTAATGTAAAATAGAACTTGAATTATAACGTTTTTTAGCAATGCTGGAAACCGATGACATTGTAGATCGACGAGGAAAGAAAACTCAATGACTTAAAAATGCTTATTTCTATTTGTTAACAATTAAAGTACTTGTAATTGATTTTAATATAAGAATTTTCAATTTTATTTCTTTATTCTGCTTTTGCGACTAGCAAATTTTACTAGTAAGGACTATCTTTCCTTTCCCGTGTTTAATATATCCTCTCAAAAACAATAAAATATATTTAGATTTAAAATGCTTTATGACCAGATAAGTTAGTTTTAAGCTGAGATCGGCAATCTGGGTCAGGAGTTATTTGAATTTTAAATTGATTCTTAGTACTTGTTTAGTATTTGGTAACTCTTCAATAATTTTGGAGTTTTCTTCAGTTTTATGCCAATAGAGCCAACCGTACTATTTAAATGTGAGAGAATCACTTAAAAATATAGGAATTATGTTACCTAGATGTTAAATTGAATGACTACTGCACAAAAACTAAAACAATTTTATTTAACTTCAAATGAATATTAAAAATAACTGGAAAAAAATTCTTTTCAAAACCAAAAGCCCAGCAAAAACTACACTTTAAGTAAGAATAATTTATTGTGACACATAAATTACATTTCTTTGCCGTAAATATGAAACTAAATGTCATCTATAAATCTCAGTGGTAGTTCGGGAAATGTTTGGAGGAAATTTAACTCAATAAAATCTGCATTGCGTTTTGGATGCATTATTCAGGCTTTCGCTAACAATACCGAAGGAAGCGAAAAATAACAAAAGTGGTGAAGTCATGGTTCCGCTCTACCTCCCCCTCCTCACGGCATATACGCATAATTAAATCTCATAATTTCCAACAACTGAGACTTTTGACAAGTACGGAAGGACTGCAGTTCGTGGAGGAGCGGTGTAAGTCTGGGCTGTTGAAGGTTTTGGAAGTTTTACAGAATTTTTGGAGTTCTGAATGGATTAAAGAAATTACTGTGAGTTGTGAAGACACACTGAGTTTTCAATTATTAATAATGAGTAACAACAAGAAGTAATACAATTTAATAATATTCAGCTGCTTAGCAGAACAACAGACAGATTAATAGCAGAAATATTAAATATTAATGATTTGTTTTTTCTCAATTGTCTCAAAGTGATAAGGATAAAAATATTATTGTGTAACAATAATATATATCTGTTAGCAAAAATCAATAAGCAACAATATAAAAAATGGCAATATTAAACATTAATTTCGTTGTTCATAGTGTAATTATAAGAGATTTAACAAATGTTTAATAACAATTACAATAGTGATAATAATAAAAATAAAAAACGATTATTTGATACGTTCAATGTTGAACTTTTTAAATCACTAAAACTTGTATTACAACAGTATTGATGATGATAGTACGTAAATACATTTTATAACGAATTCAAAATAGCTTCAAATATAAATGCTATCTTGTTATTTCCTGGATCTATCTCTATCTTTCTGAAGTTTTAGCTATGTGAAAATAACAGCAACAACAATAAGAATATGAAAAAGTTTTAAAAGAAGTATGCACTGAAGCAAAAGTTATTTGGTAATATTTTTTTTGCTAAATGTTGTGCTTCAATACACTTTTTAATCTGTAATGTAACGTTTTCAAGAAAATCGTTAGTTTCGTATTAAAAAGTAAAAACAAATAAATATGCAAATACAGAAACAAATTATTAAAAGAAATTAGAGGCGTTCAAATCAAAAAATGGAGTGCAGACCGAAAATAATGTCCTGTTACATGTCGCCTAAATTGAAAAAAAAGAAAGAAAAGAAAATTAAGAAAAAAAATGTTGTAAAAATCTTTTAAAAGTTAATATAAAACTGATTAGCCTACCAACTCCCGTATTTCTTCTCATCAGCCTACTTATTAAGAATGATCACTTTTGTTCTTAATTTTTTGAAGGGATATTTTACGAGAAATATGAGCACAAGCAGTAAAAAGAAGTATTTCAATTGAAAGCTTTTACCATTCTGTGCAGTTTGTTTCATCCAGCACTATTTTTATTCAAACATTTTGTAGAATCAACTTAACAAATTATCACGTTACTTTTCAGCGATGTTTTAGAGTGCACGCTTTCATTTTTTTTCCACATAATTTCAAAAAGTATAATTAAAAAAAAATTTTATTTTAAAGATAATATGCACACTAATAATGGCTATCTGATTTTCAATCTGTTGTCATAAGTGTATAGCTTTAATAACAGCAGAAAGAGTTCTTGTATAATTAGCAAATTAATGCTTTACTTTTAACTTTTTGTATCAGCATATATAGCTTTTTCTTCAGACATGAAAATCTATTTTGGTCGATGGATATTTTAAAAAACTTCTCCTATTATATTTTCAGGATTTTAAAATTTTAATTGCATTAGCTAAAATAAGTTATTTGAATTGCTTAATATTTATTTAATTTAATATTTGATTAAAAGAAATGAAGCAAATTAGATTTTCTCTGAAAGTCAAAAAAAATATTAGAAATGAAGTTTTTTAATACGTTTTTGTTAGTTTCACATGTGGTTTTGTTTGTATGTATGTAACTTTGAATAAAAGGTAAAATTCACGTTCTTTACAAATATAAAGGTAATATATTTGATACTATTATTAATACTAAAGGCTAAACTATATTACATGTTGATGTATTATCCAATTTTAGTTTTATTGACTCTAAAAGCGTATTTTTTAGTTTTTGAAACTATAATTAGATTATTTTCTTTTTAGTTTAACTCTAAAAGCACATTTTTAGCTTTTTTAAACTATAATTAATTCTTTCACGCTTGATTTAACAACGATATTATATTATACTTTGTCTTAAACAGTAAAATGTTTAAAAAAATATGAACTTGAACTAAAAAATTTTTGAAAACTAATGACATTTTGTAATCGAACTTTCTTTCATCAATTTTTTCCCAAAATAAAAGATCGATTTAAAACGCATAATATCTTGATGAACTTTGTAGACGTAACGAAGAGTATTGTTTCGATTACGATGAAGATAACTTTTGATGAGCTAATGCAGAGAATAATTCTGCTATGTTGCAGTCGCAGCTACAGTACTGCAGTTATATTTTTTTTCCTTCCCGGAACAAAAGGCAAGAGAAATGCTCTATTTCTTCTTTTCAAACTGATTTTATAGTGCTCAAAAGGTTGATTTTTGATGAATGCATTAAAAAGAAATGCTATTTGTTGTTCATATAAGTGATATAGTAATTAAAAATAAAGCTCAGGTCAAAACAAATTTTAATAAATAGTAGACATGGTACCTCTTCGTTCTTTATGCACTAAGATTATCTAGCGTATTTTAAACTAATGATATTTATCATATAATTTGGTTTTAAAGTTTTTTTAAATGTTCAATTTGAGCATTTAGTCAGTTTTCAGGAAAAACTAGTATTTTCGCATATTTTTTTTTTATTTGAAAAATATCATTTCTCAACTGCATTCTGCCTCAGAGAAAAGTACCGATATGTCATACCGGTGCGTTCTGGCCCCATTACTTTCTGCTTATCGATGACAGTAAATGAAAATATGTGAAAAAACGTAATACTTATTGGTTTAAAATCGGAACTTAATTCTCAATATTGCTATTACACTGATACTAAGTTAATTTACATAGCTAGCGAGTGATAGCTTTTAAACGATAATTAATGATGCGACACTTAGGCAAAATTAAAGTTCGATTCATATCTCTCACGAGTTAAAATTTTAATGATGTGCCACTACTGGTTAAATGTGCAATTTGCCTTCTTTACTTTCTAATAGATTCCTTGAGTCTATTTTTCAAGATGAGGTAGATGAGAATAATTTGTCCGGGGTTCGTAAAATGGACACCCCTCCCCCAAATGGCATTAATTCTATTTTTGAACACAAAACGATGATACTGCATTCTAGAACATTTATATACTCACTTAATTTGAAGAGACTGCCTTGATCTGTCCCCATTGTATGTATGCATCATTGATGCATCAACCTCAGTTTTAAGGAGGAATAGATCTAATTTTAAGAAAACAATATATTGTAATTTTCCCGTGTTCATTTAGACTTAAGATATTTTTTGGAAAGATTATTTTGTTTCTTTTTATCCATATTAACCTTAATTTATTTTAACTCTAAACATATTTTAATATATTAATAAGTTTATATCCATATTAATATATATATATATATATATATATATATATATATATATATATATATATATATATATATATATATATATATATATATATATATATATATATTAATTATATAAGTTATAAGTTATAAGTTTATATTATATACGGTCACCTTGTAACTGGTGACCATATATGTTCTTAAGCTAGTTACTTAAAGAATAAATACGTAAAGTAATGTAGTAAAGTAATTTTCGTTGCTCATTTGTATTACATTACATTTTAGCATTCTACATTGTTCTACTATAGGTTTTTCTCAAATTACAGGTTAAGTGAAACTTTGACAATACAGGATCGAAAAAAAAAATTTTTTTTTCTCCTTGTTACTTTATTATGGTTTAATATTTTATTTGAATTGAACATTGTATTACTTTTCTAGAGGTTAAAAAAAGTACCCTGTTTTTGCTTCACATTTTATTTGTAATTTTACCTCATGGACCACCTTTGGAACGCTATCCTCCTAAGATGGCCCAGAAACAAGACTTTTGAAATTGTATTAAAAAGTAGTTACATTCCAGCTTGCAGTAAAAATCGCACTTGAAAAGCACAGTGAAAAATTATCAAAGCATAACTACGACCACGTTGGCTCATGTGCTTTTTATATTTTCATCTATGTCTGTTTTATTTCCATATCTGTTTTATTTCCATGTCTGTTTATGTTCATATCCGTCCATTTATCTACTTGCCTATCTTCCTATACACACTATATTTAGAAATGAGGTTAGCATTTCCTTTCTTCATCCCCTCCCTGAAATTGCGTAAATCAGGAACAATATACTCCACTCTTCTTCGCAACAAGTCGCCCTGAGAACCTTCGTTACCTTAAGCCATACCTTCCAACCCTCATATGAAAAGGGGGGTGGGACCCACAATGCACCATTAATAACGCTCTCTCTCCCCCCATGACAACAAGTTCCTCTAGGGTGGAGGTGGAAAAAGGGACAAAGGGATACATTTTAAGAATTAATGACATTTTGGACAGGTCATGCGGAATTGCTTGTTACTTGTGAGCCTTGTCACAGACGCGGCGGCTTGCTTGCTTTATTATTACCAGATCTGTGAAAAAGAACCACGTGCGCTGCGGGCAGTATCTCTCCATGTGCTTGTCAAAGCCCACAGATGCGAAATGAAATGCGAAATGTTGTATAAGAGATTGTCTCTCTTTTTGACGGTGCGTTTTCTTTCTCCGCTGGGGCAAACAATGAGACAATCATGAGTCTCGTACTCATATTGCGATGACATCTGTGATTTTTCATCGGAGTATTAAAAGTCTCCCGCGCTTTGAAATGAAACTGACAAAACCAGAAGGGAGAAACTTTTGCTGGATGTTTTGCTCGGAAATGTGATGAGGAGCGCTATTAAATATTCAAAAGTTTAATTATTAAGTGTTATGATTAAAAAAATGTATAAAGTTAGTTAATTTGAAAAGCTATTTCGTCCTTAGTCATAGTCCGTCGAGTGTACGATCATAGTTTCGTACGTCAACTTTTGTCATTGTGTTAATGTAATTAAAAAAGTATTTTTCATTTGAGTAATTTAAATAAATGGAAGAAAAAGTCTTTCGTTTTTATTTATAACATTTCTCCCTATAAGAATAAAAAATATGTTCAAGACTAATACTGTTTTAGCTAATAATTAAAACAGCTGATTTTAAACCTTAAATTCTTTTAAATGCACTTCTTCTATTCGATTTTACATTGACTTCCAATCAATCAGCTAGTACAACCAAAGATATATTTTAAGATCAACTGGTATATCGTTGAAGTAACTTTTTATTTACAGATGTTCATGCGAGACTAGTAGGCTCTTTGTTTATCACACACGAAGTGATATTTCAGATCGCGTCTACGTATTTTTTAATTTCCGCATTTCCTCATCATTTATTTTAACTTTATTATTATATTTATAATATCTCTCTAGAAAAACGGCATGCTCTTAGATGTATATAAAAAGCGAACTCGTACAATCTCCAGGCAACTGTGTGAACTTATTTTCTCCGTCTTTTTTTTTCTTTTCTTCTTTTTCTTGTTCAGTTAAGTTGAATCTTCGCTATTAATAACTAAGATAACCTGATTCTACTGTAAGTGCAAATGCATACATAGCAGGTCATATATTTTACCAAATTTATAGCAAACTTTTTCAGTCACTTTCATGAATTCCTCTTCTATGCAAGAAAAGACTAAGGATAAAAAATAATGTTCTAAAATAAGGTTCTTTTAAAACTAAAATCTGGATCGAAGAATTTGTTTTAAAGTTGGATTATCATTATGCAACATTATATTTTTTGAAATAATTTTTATACTGAGATTATGATCAAACAGATATGCTGAAAATTGAGCTTTTTTACACTTTTGATGGAATCTTTCCGTGTCAAAATGATATTTTGTTCTCTTTCTAAACAACTACATAAAGATTATTTTAGATGATTATGAATAAAACTATTCCCCCATTCAAAATGAATGTGAAGCCGATATTGTTTGAAAACGACTCATTCATTTAGATCTAAAGCTTGAGAAGAATTAAATGTTTTAAATCACCGCCAAAACAAGTTCAAAGACACAATTCATTTCTACTCCGTACTATAAAGTCCATAACTTCTCAACAAATCCACACATTTAAAATCATTAATTCGCCAAAACAAAATCGCACCTCACACCCAACCAGCAACATTTAAATCTAACCATTAAATGCGAAGACTTTTCCACTCCCGAAGTTATTCCTATGACGTTTTAAAACCCCAATTTCAAACATCGGCAGGAGGGGTTTAAAGTCGCTTTACCAACCAACAATGTAAACACTAAGGCTCGCCACTGGCAGACAATAAGCCTGGCGGAAATATGTGTTGGGTATTAAAATCCCCCCGACAATATATAGCGCGACCGAATTTCTTGATTGCCATCACCTCCCTTGCTGATTGGGACATAAATGAAGCCGATGATTTCGATCCAGTATATTGATCATGAAATTTTAGGCCCCAGCTAGTTAGGGCCCTGGAGGACAGCGTGCCGCCGTCTAATTAAACTGCAGCGAACTGAGAAACCACGCCGATGGATCCCTTCGTCTCTGCATATATTATAATAGAGTGTCAGAGAGAGGCTTTGACCGCCGGCATGCTTCGGTTTCCGTGGCTTTTCCCATCGGACATCAGAGTAAACAGACCACGCCGCGAGCGCCAATGGCGCAAGTCCGGATGTTGGCAGCTTTGGGCGCAATTGCAAGAGGAGAGCTTTAGGGTGTGAGAAAATGTATGCTCTTCTCGGTCTTTTGAAAGTAAATTCGATCTAAGATTTTGTTACTTAGGATAGATGTTATTGAAGAGTATCTCAGGCATTTACATCAGCAGTGTAGTCATTCAGGGTATTTATGAGCCAGTTCGGATATCTTTTCACCGTTTTGTATTTGCAAAATCATAAAGAGCAGATGACCTCACTAGAACTGGGAACTTCTAATTTTTTTTAGTTTGACTTAGAAAAAAAAATAATAATAAAAGTTGAATTTTGACATCTTAATTTTTTTTTTTTTTTTTTTGCTATCACAAATTGCGATAGTAGGTGTGCTTGTGCTTGTGTGTGTGTATGTAAGACATGGTCACCACCATCTGCTTCACCAGAAGCTGACCTGCATCACCTGAAAGAGAGGAGATCTCACCAGCATTAACAGGTGGACAGGCTTGAGTTGGTCAGGGTCCACCATCTTGTACCGCATGGAGAAGGCGTGGGTACCACATTAGCAGAACAGGCTGGTGAGTAAAATTGGCAGACTACTAATTTGAAAGAGGGACTACACAATGTCTGGGATCCATAAAGAAAACATATAGCAATTTGTAAGATACTCTGAATGATTGTAGTAAGCGAATATTACCTATTTGTATTTGCTATAGTGCGCAGGGAACCACATGAATACTGTAATAATGCGAGGGCAAATCAAATATAAACAGAGAAGATTACTTTTTTAATGTATTGCACAAAAAAAACTTAGATTCTGATCATAGTACTCTTATTTAAGGTTCTTTTTTTAATCGGATTGTCAAGTTTTTGATGCCGGATTGTCAAAATTGACTTGGATTGAGCCAGTTGCACAACAAATCTTTGATTATTGCATAATCATCAAAGTGTCGTCCTCCTTGTCTTGTTTGAGTGGTCCAAACAAATAGTAGTTACAGGGTGATAGATTTGGACTGTACGGAGGAGGTCTTTAGAAGTTTTTGATGAAATTTCCTCATTTTTCCCACGTTAAAGCGCAGTATACTGCCTTGCATTTTCATGCAGAGGAATGGCGTTACGTATCGCTTGCCGGTTTTGTTTCTTGCGACTCGCAACTTGTGGTTCATCCTAAAGCCAACAACAAGAGCCTGCATTAATTGTTCTTCTTCAATAAAGTCACAAATGCCAACAATGTTGCCTACAGTGATATTTGTCATCGTTCTTTTTTTTTTTTGAGCATGTTAGTCTTTCCCGCGACTTTTTAGTCCACTTATACTCTCGATTGGGCAAAGATCCTTCCTCCACAAACTGAGTGAAACTGTCGCAAAATTTTAAAAGATTTGATGCCCTCTTTTGAGAGGAATATACTAATGATGCATTGCGCAACAGACGTTACACCTCTTGCTCACTCGTATGGAAGCAGATCCAAATCTCCTAAGTGCGCGCAAGCCCGAAAAAACTCTCTTCAGACATCCCCACCAACATACTGTCAAAGCACTACAGCAGATTTATCAGTAACAGCAGCTTTAGAGTCAAACTCTGGTTTATATTTGATTTTCCTACGTAATATTAAAAAGAATAATTGCAAGAACGTAATGATATATTTTTTTTACATATAAGTTGCCCGTGTCCCCTCTCGTTAAAGAAATATAAGGTCTTAATGTCCGGTGACATTTTAGGAAAAGTCGTCAACTTTTGTGAGAAATGCAAAGTTACGGAAATAGTGATTAGAATGTCGATCAACGTAATCCAGCCTCAATTCATTCGGTTTTGAATCGTATTTAAATGCAAAAACAATATTAATTTTGAGTTACATTATATCTTTTAGTACAAAATAAAGTTACAACACAACTTGAGGAAAAGAAAAAGTCTAAAAGAAGGTTTCTTTAGTGTCTCAACATTTTCTTGCATTGTTCACTCTTACGGCTATGCCGAAAGTAAAGAGATGAATAACATTGAATATGGTATTATTTTTAATAAGACTAGGAGGGAGGGGCAAAGCGGGCAGTTTAATGAAGAACGATCAAAAATCTAAGATTTTGTCAGTAAATTTGTAGCTTATAAATTAGAAAATGTTCCCTTTTTTTCATCAGTAAAAGTGAAAACTTAATGTTTTTTAATAAAGTATTCTCTATATGATTGTTATGAATATTTTTGATCAAATGAATAAGTGAATAAAAGATGAATGGATTCGTGAATAGATTAAGAAACAATAAACGAATAAAATTAATAAATCAATAAAATAAAACATTAGAAGAAAAAACCAGTGAAAAAAATAATGAATGAATAAAGTAAATGAAAGGAAACAAATGAGTTAATTAGTAAATAAATATGCAGGCGATTTAATAAAATGTTGAGTAAGTAACCAAAATGTTTAGTTTCACATTGCCCATGCCCATTTCACTCGCCGCGCCTTTACGTTTTTCCTGCATCAATAACTTTTTCGAATTGTTGAGAGGAATAAAGAAAGAGAGATTCTAGCACGGTTCCAACTTTACCAAGCTCCGACCGAGAGAGGATTGCGCAATAACAATTTTACTTCCTTGTTCCGAAGGAATGAGAATGGTCGAAAAGAAAACTTATTTATTGATATCTCCGTAAATTAAAAGCGTATAACTACGATATTGGTCGTTTTGTTCAAAAAAGAAAATGTAGAATCGAATGGTACCTCGTTCAATTCTCTACTCCTAGCGATTTTACAGGAGTTCAAGCTTCAAACAAACAGACAGACAAACGTGAACAAATTTTAATAGGAGAAATGTTGCAGCATCTATATTTATTTAGGCTCTTGAGGTAAATTTGATCCATATGGATTAGTTCTGAGCCTATTCATAGTTTACTTCAAAAGAAATTGTAAAGATCCAGCAGCTTTTCTCTGTTTGCAATGTTGCAATGTATCATTATTTGTTTTCTACTACTACAATTCGTTTTCTACTTTTTATTTTACACCAGAAGTTAACAACACTAGACATAGCTGATTATAAATCCTTCAATTTTGTTGACTTATACAATCAGCTGTTTGGTTTACGAAACTACTCTCGAATGCTAAAGTTGCTGAAATTTCTCGTGCTGATTTGTGACATTATGAGCAATGTAACAAATTATAGAAATCTTGAGGTGCAATGAAATAAAATGGGATGATTTTTGAACGTTTTGAAATTTGATTTGATGGATGGACTTTTAAAAGAATAATTTGGTTTACTTCTCATTTCTTACGGTAGTTCAAAGTTACCCTAAGGGACAGAATAATTTTGAGGCACGTTGATAATGAATGCAACAAGACCAGTAAAGTATGAATGTGATAAGTCAAACTACTCAAGTAGCACACTAGGTTTTTTAAAGGTTGTAAAATGGTTATTAACGTTGTAACAACCGCTTAAAAACGTTTATAAAACGTTTAAAGGTTATTTGTGCTACCTGGGTAGATACTGTCGGATTTTCTTAGGTAAAACCTTCTGCGTAATTACGCATGCGTCAGGTCTTCTCTGATCTTACCAAAATAGGGGTGATGGGTAAGATAACAATAAGGGGAAGAGAAATAAAAAGCATTTTGAGCCGTATAAAATAACGTAATAACGATGCTAATTCAGCTGAATGTGTCAAAAGGCTAACAAAAAATGCAAGTTTTAAATTGAAAACATCGGAAAGTTCCCACTCACAACCCATCACCCCTTTTTTTAAGTGGAATGGTTCCTGAGAGCTAGACGCTTCTTTCAAAAACGGACAGTAACGTTTTGATCAAAATTAGTTTTTGAATGGTTTGAAATTGTATTTGACCGTTCGAGTTTTCACTGTATTTTTTTAAATAATTTAATTGCTTCCCATTTCTTGCGCGGTTCAAAGTTACCCCAAGTGGTAGAATAGTTTTGAGCAACTCTAATAATCCAGGTTAAATGTCTTTTGAAATTATATTTATTTAGTTTTTCATATCCATACAATACCTAAGGAGGATTCTTCCATTTTATGCCAATGAATGCACGAACACCGGAAATATATGAGTGTGGCAGGACACACTAGAAATTTGTTGATCAAAAGTACCCTGAATGACTGTGCTAAAAGTAAAAAAGAGAGAGAGAGAGAGAGAGTGTGTGAGAGAAACGAAAATTAATGTAAGAAAATGAAAAAAATATTAGCATTGTTTATTTATTTAATTTTAAAGGGTTATTAAAAATGTGAGTGACTACATTAAATATTATAAATTTTGTACCGGCCTTTATTGATCTTTTAAGATTTATTGGAAACTTTTGGTAGTCCCGTTACTTTTTAAGCTGTTTTTGCAATAAATCCACACAATATAAATTGTTTATGAAAAACATTAAATATGACTGAGCTATTTTCACAATTGATTCAAAGCACGACACGACTGTTGAAATTGGAATTTTGTGAGTATTGGATCAGCACACTGTCAAAGCAAACTAAATCGAAAATATCATTCATATCCACTTTAAATCATATTCCCATCAAACAGATGGTTCCAGTTTGTAACTTACAATATGTCCTGGTTATTGTGCTATGTATATAGCTGAATTTATCTGTGTTTTACTATAGCACCAACCTAATCAATGCTCCCTCATCACCGTAGCATATTTATTAACCGTAACAATTAATAACGAAAACCATTTCCAGAAAACTACGTGAAGCACGCTGCTAACAACTCTGCACGTTGATGAAACGGCTTTTGTGTCGTCCTAGCGAAGTTTATGCAAAAGCTTCAAAGCCAACCTCACTTAAGCCGCTGTTGCACCGAAACTGCTCCGTTCGTTTTGTAACGAGTTTGGGCTTTGTGGTGATAGACGATGGAAGATCTGTATAAATATATATATACTTCCTATCCGTGTATTCTCGCTTCACACCTAATCGATGGCTCCTATCGACGCCGCGTAGAGTTTATTAAATATTTAAATTCGGGGTCAGTATGTCGGGGCCGAGTTTTAATGAGTCCATATTTCTCGGGGCTTTTGAAGCGATGAGCCGCAATCACTTGTGATGAATATAAAATTCACTTCACCTCGGATTGAGTTTTAAAGTAGGCAGCGGAAGCAGATTAAAATTCCTTTTGATGTGATTGTCTGCTGGAACTTCCTGGTCATTCGTGGGAGAAAGAGAAGGGATTTCTGTTTGGTAAAGCTCTCGCTTGATGGGTTCTGTCATCGTAAATGTAGGTTTAAAAATCAAATAACCACTGAAGAGTTTTGGATTTTAGTAGGGAAATGAGTCACTAGAAAATGTTTTAGAAAGCTGTGGTGTAAATGAAATAATATCCAATAACCTCGGTTAGTTTTTACTTAAGGATTATATTTATTTGCTAGCAGTTATATTACTCATATCATACGAGTCTGGAATTAAACAAGTTATTCATGCTAAACATTTTGGGTTTAAAAATTATAAATACATAAGAAAGAAAAAAAAAGACATTAAATAAACAGATAAAAAATGAATAATAAAATAAATAAATAAATAGCAAAAAATATCTAGACTAACATTAGATAATCTAGCATAAGAGGTATCATTTCTTAGCTGCTTTAAGAATATCATTCCTTATTTTTACCACTGTATAGTTAGCCAATTCCAGAAATAGAGACCTTTAACATTAACAGCAGACATCTTTGCCACTAATTAGTTTTCCATAGCTAGAGTAAACATAACTTGACAATGCTTCAATGCCGTGATTAGGATCCGCGTAGTCTTCAAAATACTGGTAAGTCAGGGACGTCATTTCAAGTTTTTCCAGGGGAGGGGAGGGGGAGCAAAGGGTCCAAACACAATGCAATTTCATCGGAAAACATCAAAAGCCACTGACACTTATACGTAAATACATTGATTTCTCAAAGTCAGGGGGGGGGGGCAATTGATCCCCCTGCCCCCCCCCCTGAATGACGGGCCTGTGGCAAGTTAAGATTACACTAGCTATAGTTGTCTTCTGAGTAGTTTTGAAAGTTTGGCATCGTTATTACTTAATACTATCTTACCTCCTGTAGTTCTACAATGAAATTTTATTTTGAAGACATGCTTGTAAATTTGCGTTTCTATTTTCAAATATTTACTATAATTACCCGATTCTCTAATACCCGATAGCTAGAAAAAATCCCAGAAAGAAACAAAAGTTTCTAATCTTTCTGGGATTGTTGCAAATGATCCGTAATTAGGGATACTATAGATATTTGAAAATCGTGATGGTAATTCACTATTTTCAAAAATAGTTTTTTTTTTTATTTTTTCCATAGTGGGAGATTATAGTGACAGATTTTTAACAACAGTACATCACACAAGCTCCATTGGAAATAATGACAGATTAGTCAGATGCTATTTATACGAACTGTAAGTTGAGACATTTTTACTAATGCATGCTCATTTACTTTTTGAACTCAGGTAACCCCATTGATTAACCTGATAGGCGAATATTGATTTGATAAAGAAGAAAAAGAAGAAGAAGGAGAAAGTAAGGTCTTTAATTAAGTACCAAACAGCTCCTTTACAGCTTCTAGAAACTACTTTCACCCTTCTTTAGAACTGATATTTTCTGAATAGCCATAAAAGTACTTATAAGTATACCATATACATTTTCACACTATATGTTAAAATGTTTTTGCACTCTAGCGAGAGCTTCGTAAGTAAGGCAAATCTCATCCTTAAAAAGTAAGCATACAAACTTCAAAATAAAGCTACGTGCAACTACCTCACAGCAGCAGCTAATTAAAAATAATACCAAATGAATCATTTAAAAGTCTGGGTACTGTAGTTTCCCCCTTATTTTGAGCTCTTTTATCGGTATTCCAGACTGATTACTGATCAGTCTAAAACAAGAGAGAAACTGTAGTCTTTAAAAACTTCTTTAACTTTTGCTGTAACTGCATTAAATTTTTACTGATCGGTGATTTCTTATCTTTTCTTTTCTTTTTCTTTCTCTTCCTTTCTTTTCCTTTTTTCCTTTCTTTTCTTTTCTTTTCTTTTCTTTCGTTTCTTTTTTCTTAATTTTCATTTCTTTCCATTTTTCTGACCAAACTCTCTGGGTATTCCGACGATTGAATTATTAGGCGCATGCAAACGCAGTATCGAATTGGTAACGAAGAAAAGGATCAGAACCTTGAAATCAGAATTTAACGCAATAGTTTCTGGGAGTTTTCTTCTTTAAATTGCTTTAATTAAGCTAAATGCAATTATGCATTGTATGATTAATTAGAGATCCATATTAGAGCATTCTATAGCATCGAATTGATTTCTAATTTTAATCACTTTAAATGTTTCCGATATAGCTCGAAAAAAATGAGAGAGAAAAAGAGTTTATAAATTCCCATTCCGAGACAAAAGAAATAGCGACTGTTTTAATCGCCCCTTGAAGTTAATTAGTTCCGTACCCAGAGATCAACTTTTAAAGCAATAGAAAGAATCCATTCAGAGAAGTTGAGGGAAAAAAATGTGAAATTAAATTACAAAAAAGTGTTTAAAAAAATTTCTCGAGTCAAAAGAAGGAGAGTAAAAACCATTATCTGGCCATCGTTTCGTAGTAATTAGGCCTTCTGCTAATAGAAGATAAAAGACCAAGTGCAAAAAAATTAAGTGAAAGAAATCGTGTGGGGTGTTAAATACAGTGGCTTAATTTTTTAAAACTCAACTAAAAGATTTTTGCTTGTTTTTATATATTTATGAGAAAGTTCTTTTTTAAAACTTCAGTTAATTGCGGTGGAGAGTATTTAGTAGTCGGTAATTTATGCGCTGGAAATCAGTGTTTGGATTTTTTTCTCTACTCCTCCAAGGTTTTTTTTCCCCTTTGCTTCTTTTTTTATTATCTGATTTTTTTTTTTTTTTTTCGTTTCTTCTGAGGGGTTTAAGTCTTTAGCGAACATGGAGTAAAGTCGATTAGTGGGACCCACAAACACAAAACATTAAGAAATAATGAAAGGACTAAAAAGAAAAAAAAATCTTTGTGAAAAAAAGTTTTCTTAAATAAATTTTTTGCTTTGAACCCGGGTGTTTTTATCTAAATTTGTAAAGAAAGGAAGATGAAAAAATCTTTTAAAAATTTATTTAGAGAGAACATTTTGTTTTAATTCACATTGGTTTGAGTTAATTAATTTCGCTGTACAGATAAAATTAGAAAAAGTTGTGTCCTTTTAAAAATTCAAAACAAGTTAATTTTTTAAGAAAGAAAATAAGTAAAACATAAAGTTAAATAAAATAAAAGAAACATCTGTTTCTAGAGCTGCAAATTTCTCATTTATAAAGCTTTAAAATTAAATATGTACATTCATGGAAACTTAACTGCTGATGTGTAAATAAAAATAACAAAAAAAAAAAATAAATAAGCAAGTAACTGCGTTTTGCTACCGCTAAACAATACGTGAATTTCAATCCTCAGAGAAATTAGAACTAAAATAAAAAATACGAAATGAATAGTATAAAAAATGAGAAAGAAATTAAATCAGCTAACAATAATCAGTGGGAAAAAAGTTAAAACCTTGCAATATAAAATACTGCTAAAATATGAATATACTTAATATAAAGTTGCAACATCAAAACAATCATTATATAAATATGAGTGCTAAAGCTACATCCTGCTCTGAGGCCTTTCAATAGGTCACTTACTTTTCCTTATCGATTTAAAATGTATAATGCATTATGGAAAAGATGAATATTAAACGAGAAAAAATATTACAAAAGGATGCATTCAAATTTTGCAAAGCATCAAGTATATATGAGAGCACGATCAAAAAAGCATTGTAATGCAAAACCTTTTGAGCATTTGAGCAGTAAGTTATATTAAATGTCGTAAAAAAATTTAATTCGTATATTATATTTCTTATTAATTTTTTTTAATGGGAAAAATGGTAAAAAAATCATAAAGCAAAATAGTTTCTATTTCACGTTTACTTTGCTTGATGTTATAGAAATGTTAATACTTTGAAATTTCGTACAAAATGAGTATTTTTTTATTTAAAACTATAATGATCACCATAACTAACTATATTTATTTTATCGCATGACTTCTAAAGCTTTCTAATAGGATTGTAGTTTGATTGTAGATTGTAAGAACAACAGGAGAGAGCGACTTTGTATTCCTGCTTTCTAATTCCAACCGCTATCACTTTCTTAAGTAATTTTACGATTTTTTTGTGCTGATTTAAGATGAAAATTGTTCTTCCAACTTCATCATAAAGTTGAGAATCATCACACACTTTTTTTTTTTTTGCTTTATGAAAAATTTTGATGCAACTGCCCATAAAGATTTGTTGAATGTAATTATTTGTACATCAATCAATGAATAAATAACTAATATGAAGCGGGTGCTAAATACATAAGGGATATTCTCTAAACATTAATTGATGTATTCACAAATACATAAACGTCTTTCATATTTGCGTTATCCAGATAAATTTGCTTAGTTAGCGAAATATTCGATTTTTTGTTGAAAAAAAACTTACGCATTAATCAGATCAAATGACTTATTTTGTCTGCTTGAATGTATGCTTTGCTTGCCTTGGCAAAAAAAAAAAAAAAGGCTAAAAAAAAACAAACTTTCTTGACGTAAACCAGAATCAACACTTAAAACAACATTACTCGACAAAGCCTACTAAGGAACTTATTACAAAGTTGAGTCGGTTACCCAAGCCCCAGAACACCCCAAGCCCCAGAACACAAGCGCCAAGCCAATTAGACAAAAACTCCACGACTTGAAGTGACTATAGTTTCCTCTCTCTCTCTCTTTTTTGTTAAGGCTGTCTTCATCAATTTCTTTTTGCAGCTAGTTATTGTAGTAGCGGTAGACCTGGGAGGTAGACCTGCTCTGATGAAACAGAGGGAGGAGGGGGAGTGCAGGAGGGATTCTTCCAACAACTCTTGCAAAGGAATAGCGAATAAGTATCGGGTTGCTTTGTTAGGAGTAAGGTGAGAGGTAGACAAGAAAAAAGGTGAACTCTACTGAAGTTTCTATTATTGGAAAGGGTACTACTTTTCGAGAAGTCAGCTCTTAAGTGTCTTTATACAAAATGTAGGTCGCGGTATGATATTGGTTTTCTATATTAAATGTATATCGATCTGAATGAAAGGGGGAAAAAAGTAGGCTTGAGGCAATTTAGTTGTTGGATTGGTCTGCGCTGATACAAATCCAGTACAGAAGAAAATGAACATTTAAATCCTTCCATTCATATGAATTTTGGAATTTGTCAGAAAGGAAAAAAAAAAAAAACTTAAATGAATTCATATATAATACCTTGATAATACTATAAAGTAGTATCGCAAATACTCTTTTAAAAAATCTAATCACACATTGTCTGCGAACAAATTCTATTGAACTTATTGTCCTAAAATAAGTGCAAAATTGTCTGTCATTGGGTTAAAACCGAAGTACTAGTCAAACTAAAGTAAGTTAAAACCAAAGTAACTCCCATCATGTATGTCGAATAATAACCAAACTCTTACTATAGATAAGTATTTTTTGTATCACCTTTAACATATTTACTGTATTATTTACAAAGAAAAATGAAGAATTAAATAGAAAAAAATCAAAAAGTTACATTTTCAAGAGGAAACATTGATTCAATGAGTTGTACGATTAGAGAAAAAAAAAAATACGTTGTGTAATTTTTAGCTTATTGGTTCAAGGCAAAAAAAAAGCATACTTTCGTATGCATATCTTTAGGCGTGTACTATACCTTATGAGCAAAAGAAAACCTTTTAAGCAAAAGTACTTTTGTTACATTTTTTATTGTTGAAGGGAAAATTGTGTGAATACAAACATACCTTGAGGGTTAAAAAAAAAAAAGAGAAAGAAACTCCATTACGAAATCTGTATGAAAATAAAAAATAAACTGGAGGGGGGGGGGGGAACAAGTTAAATATTAAGCTCAAATTGTCGTTATTCTAAAACCATTGGCAGGCCCGTCATTTCAAGTTTTTCCAGGGTGGGTCAAAGGGTGCAAACACAATGCGATTTCATCGAAAAAAAAAGTCACGCCCACTTACATGCAAATACATTGATTTCCCTAAGTCTATTGACCTCCCCCCCCCCGAATGATGGGCCTGACCATTAGCATGTATTACACGTTATGCAACATGCGTGTTGCGAAGGAAGTTTGGAAACAGCGCATTTATAGTTTATACACAATACTGCCTTTTATCCTTCAAATTCATTTAAAACTTTTGGCTTTAAAAAGTTAAATTCCACACGTCATAGAATCCAAAAAGCTGCGTTTTTCAGTTATAGAATCCCTTCATCAGCCTGCAATGAAGGGGGTTAGTGTAACAAGAAGTATCGGCGTGTTTGATAAACTTAGATGGCAGTTTAAATTACCACCCTCAGACGAGTAACATCGGAAAAATATCTTGAGCCTCTCTAATTCTTCTTGTTAGTACTCCCAGCACCCAGTTCTTCCATAGCCTAGATCAATGCGGCTAATAGGCGCGCTATTGATACCATTCTACAATCCGAGGAATCATCCCTGCTCCACCCCCCTTTTCAACTACGATTTTTTTTTTTTTTTTTTTTGTACACACTCCTTTACGTTTACTTCTGTACTTTCGATTCTGAGAGTGACAAGAATTTATTACAGAAGGCTAAAGTAAGGATAAACATTTGGGAGGGCTCTCCTCCACTTCCTTTTTTTCTTTCTTAGGAACAACTTATTCCGGATTGCTAAAAGTTACTCTTTTTTTTTTTAGTTTGAAAATTTTTTCTTGCAGTTGGATTTATTAGGAGAATTCTTGATCGTGCAGAATTTGTTCGGTGCTCTAAGTAAAGCACCTATAATAAAGTGTTGCATCACACATAAGAATTATCAGTGCTACAGTTTACTTTCCTGTGCGAAGGAAAGGAACTATTTTGTCGTCAAAAACTTACCCACTCAAATACTTTAACTTTCTCTGCGTTCAAATTTGGCTAAAAAAGTAGGGGCAACAGAATTTTCCACATTAACCCTAGTTCATTTAAACCAGCTTCATCATGATGTCCGTGTGTGTGTGGAATGTGTGTAAGTACGCATCAGGGGCCACGTGGGCCTAGAGGTAGAGTACTCTCCTCGTAAGCAAGTGGTCGCGGGTTCGAATCCCGGCTTGCCCATGGATGTTATTTCATCCTCTCTGTGCCGTAAATCTGTCCTTTGTTTGTCAGGAGGCAAAGCGCATAGTACGCAGTCCTCATGTATGTTGAAGCTGATGGCTTCTGTATTAAAAAAAAAGTACGCATCAAATCTTAGTCATAAACATTCAGACGAAGAAAATTGAAATTTCGTATGTAGGACTTACTTAATGTGCTGTTGTACTTTCCCTTTCGATAACAATTGGATATCTCCGAAAGACTATTTGTGCATTTCAGTAGTTTTTAGAATAAATATATTTTCGCTAATGTATCACTCAATCTATCTCTTTACTTAGTGACTGTTTTGCGTCAGTTGATTAACTGTTTACACATACTTTCATTTGATTTAAAACTATTGCATAGGGTATAAAAGTAAAAGATTTTAGTAATCTGGAAAAAAAAATGAAAAAGAAACTTCGCAGTGAGGATTTTTAAAAATGCATTTTATACAGTTACTGGCAAAACTGGACCCTATTTATAATAGAGATATAAATTTATGCATGTTAGTAGTGGTGGTACTAATCCATTCGATTTATCCATACTAGACCAAGTCCACGAGTTCTGAGACACTCAAGTAGTCCAAAAACAAAAGTGTGCTTTCTGAAACATTCCCTAAGAAGAAGCACTTGCTTATTGCTTGGGAGACATTTCGTTGTCAGCGCATTTAAATGTACGTGTATTCATAACTTAATGAGAATGCAAGAAAAACGTATAGTAATCACATAACATTTTCTTAACTTTAAAACTTACTTAAATTTCCTGACATTTTTTGTTGTTTCTTTTTAAATTTTTCTCACGAAATATTACAGTTGCTTTTTGTATAAAATAATAAAACTAAAAATTTAACTCAAAGTCACTTAGAGGTATTAAGCAGTAGGTTACGGACCTAAAGCTAGGGTTGAGGCAAAACCACATGCAATACACTGCGAGCACGGATATGCCATCTAGAGAATTCAGTTCTGTCATCATTAGGACTCATCAATCTAAACTGGGCAGGAGCCCGAGCCGGGAGCTTATTTTACTTTATTTAGCACCTTTTTTGGCACGCTTAGCGTCTAAAAGATGCCTTTTTTCTCCAGCTTGGTTACTGTCTAGTCAGACAGATGAATCCTAATGCAGACAGAGCGGAAGTCTATGGATGGCATAACCGAGCTGATGGTGTATTTCATGTTTTGCATCCCTTAAAAGTTTTCTTGTTTTGAAAGTTTTCTTTGAAAGGCGATGAGACATCCTTTAATACTTCGATTCACGAATTTTTACTGCCCATTAGAAGCACACACATGTTTTAGTCAGCCTACTTCCCAACAGAAACAAGGAAAGGAATTTAAAATGTTGTTGAAAATTGGAGTGGGAGAACTAGGTTTGAGTGATAAAAGGAAAATAATAATTTCTAGTCAAGGGAATTGATACCTAATGCTACTAAACCGCTCTTGTGCATGCAAAAATAAGCTCGTTTAGTTCTGGATGAGTATCATGTTCATTCTTAAATTTATTTGTGCACGAAACGCTTTTGTGCATTCAGATAATTGAATCACAGTCCTCTGAAATAATCTTTTATTTTAAGAGGGCAGGTTTTATTTCTCTTCTGCGTCTCCCAGTGATTTGTGCAATGGCAGTAGGTTATTAAAGCATATTTATTGAGGCAATGAATACAGGACGCGTCCCAGACAAAGTGAGGATTACTCCAAAGACGAAGCATCATTCCCAATTATTTTCGATCTTCCTAGAACACCTTGTTCCAAGTGCTTAAATTTAATTGAAAGAGGTAAAGAAAGACAAGCGCACAGTGATCTGAGCATTGTTCGAGGGAGGATACAGTTTCTTCCTTTTTTGAGTTCGAGATTTTTCTTTAAAAGAGCTGTTGATATCGTTTATCTTGCCATCCAATTATGTCGCCAGTTTTCATTCTCAATAACGGATTTAACGCGCTTGTAGAAGTTGGAGCATTTTGTTGTAAATAAATCTCGATGTCGTAACTTAAACTTTATTCTGCTGAAAGATAGTTGTTGTCGGCAATCTAGCTGATTGCATGGAGTGCGGGAAGAATGTATTATTTACCGAATTAATTTTAATAACTAGATACTTCTTTAAATATTCTTGTTTTCCTACACAGAGTTCTACCATAAAGTTGAACACTCGATAATTTAAGAGTAAACAGGAGTGAAAAACGAAAACATTTTGTAAGTTTGCCTGCACCCATATTCCAAAAAGAAGAAACTAAAAGTGGCGCATAATAATTAAAATAACGTGGGTTTTTTATTTCAAGTTTTAATTATGTAATGTCTTATACTCTTGTTTATTTATATTCTGGAAAAACAACGCAATACAACGAAAGTAATGGGGATTTAAAATTTTACCATCAAATTATTTCCTTCCTTTATTACTTATTCGTTAACTTTTAATTTGGCTATTTTCAATAAGATTTGATCGTTTCCATTAAAAAATAAAAATAAAATGTAATTAAAAACCAGTTAAAATTTTAGTAGCTCCATGCCCTTCTTTTATTTCCTTGATTTTAGTTGCTGTTTTGTTACTAATACTTTTTCTTTTATTTTATTCAATAGCATTTCAATATTAACACATTCTTTAATGGTCATATAAGCAATTCGAGATTTTTCGAATTAAATATTATTATCATTTACTCATTTATTGTTACCATATGACTGCTAGCTAAATGTTTTAGCCATTTGTCTTTGAAAAACATCCGTCACTGATCTACAGTTATTTTTTTTCTTTTTAATTTAAATATCTTTTTTCCCTATTAAATTCTTATCCTTTTCAGTACTCCCCATTTAGTTTTTAATGTACCTTGTACTCACTTGCGTTTCAAAGAAAAAAAATCTCTCATTTATCTATTTATGGATCTCAGTAAAAATGTTTATCGAATGATTCATTTTTATTATTATTTTCTATTAAGTGCTACGTATTATTATACTCATTTATATTTAATATTGAAACACACTTTAAATTCATTTATTTAATATCTTACTAATTTTTATTTACTGCTTACCTTTATATTTTTTATGATATTTGTGATTTTTACAGAAATCAATTTTACGTTAAAACATCTTTCTTTATTGCTGAAAAGGATAACAAATAATTTTCTTTAATTTCAAGTATTCTTTCTTCAGAAATAATTTTTTTATTACCATGCCAAAATTTTCCCGAAAGTGATTCATGAAAAAACAAGTGGTACTTTAAAAAGTTATTATAATTTGTTATCATCTACTGTCTTCAACATCATTTTTCTATGCATAAATTTACTCATTTGTATTTAAAGATAGGTATTCAACAGAGCAATGTTGAATTGAGTGTTTTAGCTCTTAATTTTTATTTTTAAAAATTTTCTATTTATCATTTTAATGTTTCAGCATTACATATAAGCGTTAATTATTTGCCATTTCTAGATGAAACATCTATAGCAAAGTTTTGAGTAATTAATTAGTTTTGCTCTAAATGTTCTCACATTTGCTTTTCATAATTTCCTTTTGCCAGGGATTAATTAACTTCATTACTTTGTGTGTGCTTTGCAAACCAAATAATTTCATCTATTGATTGTGTTACATTGAATTATTTCTTTAATTATTAAATGTCTTATTCTTTATTTTAGTAGTCGTTGTTATTTTTTGCGTGCTCTTGGTAGATTTTGTTGTGAGCGCTGTAAAAAAAAAAGCTGATTTTTAAAAATACATATTAAGAACAGTGTAATTACAGCTCATAGTTGACACAGCATCATTTCTAAGTTTGGTTACAGTGGTTTATTAGAGCTTACTGAAGCAAGAGTCTTACTAAATTGTAGTACTACAAGATAATTGCTAAAATCTTGAACAAGAGAAGATACAGGTAAAATATAGGGCAAATAGAAAAACTCCAGAATTTTTACTGAAATCATTTCAAAATGAAGAGGACAAATTAAACAAAATTTTTGAAATGAAAAAAAAAATCTAAAAAAGGAAAAAATAAAAAATAAATGACTTTGAAAGCTAAAACAAAGAACAAATAGAATAAGTGCTTGAACGCGACATCAAAACACTAAATAAATTTTAAAACATCCAATTTCAGAATGCAGGGAGCAATTTTAAATTAACTTCCTTCGTGAATTGTCCAACCTAAAGCAATTGTGCTTAATTGAGAAATTCAAAGCGATTATTATTCAAAGCTACGTAATGTTAATGGATCTGATAAAACGTTGCCAATCCCATGCCTACGCTGCATACAGAGGTGGCAAAATACATGTTTATGCATGAATCCAATGTGATCAATTTGAAGTAAGAAAAATTGGGATGATTGGCAACAAACTGTCAATGACTTAAATTTGAACCTCTCCCCCCCCCCCTTTTTTTGGACGAATAAATAGACAAAATGTTGTGCATTGTAGCTGTGACTCCATGGGAATAGCTGAAAAATATAAATAATTTTAAATGAAATTTACTTCAGGATTTTTCTATTTACCCCATCACTAGGGTGCAGTTGTAAATAGCGAAATATGAGTGGAGGCATTCCTTTTAATCATTGCTTTTGAGCGCTTTTAATATTTTTTTTCTTTGACTTCCACGAAAAATAAATTTCGTGCAGGTGCTGTTTTGCAAATAGCAATTAAGTTCTCTCCTATGTTTTTACATATATTTTTTCCACATATTCTATGTATATGCATTTTAATAAGAATGAATAGTGTTGCAAACCGATATATGTAAGGGGGTGGATAAGTTGCTCTGTCAAATGGTTTTGTCGAATGAGTTTCTTACAGTTCACTATGTATCTATACTGTGAAACTTAAAGACTTTACTTGCAAAATTGAACTCATGAGTCAGTTATGTCATACGTTAAGTAGCAGACCAGTGACTGAAGTTTTCAAGCAGTTATCAAATTCACATTTCAAAGTGACTAAAAAGAAAAAAAAAAGAGGAAAAAAGAGAGAGAGAGAAAGAACTCTGATTTGTAGAAACTGTGCGGATTCCTCACTTTTAATCATATTTTAAATAGCAAATTTTTCTGACATGCTGAATTTTTCAATTATATTGAGCCGAGACAAAAAATATGTTGAGAATGAATAGTGTTGCCAACCGATATATGTAAAGGGAGGGGGGGGGATAAGTAGCTCTGTAAAATGATTTTGTCTAGTGAATTTCTTACAGCTCACAATGTATCTATACTGCAAGACTTAAAGTGAGACTTATGACTTGCAAAATTGAACTTATGATTCAATTACGTCATACGTTATGTAGCAAACCAGTGACTGCAGTTTTCAAGCAGTTGCCAAAGCCACATTTCAAAATGACCAAATTAAAAAAAAAGGGGGGGGGGACAGCCTTGATTTGTAGAACCCTGTGCGGATGCTTCACTTTTAATCATATATTAAATAGCAAATTTGTCTGACATACTGAATTCTTCAATTATGTTGAGCCATAAATTACGAATAATTACGTAAATATTGAGAGTAAGATGAGTTTAAATTCAATTTGTATATAAAAAGTTGAGAAGGGGATATTTTATTTGACAGAGAGGTCTTTATAAGCAAAAGATTGTTTTAAAATACATTACCGAAGTTTTTGAGATTAAAATATGAGCTACACGAGTTTAGATGAAATAAAAAAATTAATATAAAAAGACGGCATTATGTAATTCTTTTTTTTTTTTGCAAGCTTTTGATTGAAATTTTAGAACTTTAGTTAAAATTTGAAACTAGCACAAAAAAAATCAATCTATAAACCAGTTTTAAATAATACAGCACAACAAATTACCTGCGTACTTAAAGTATTTTATTTCCCAAGTTTAATAAAGGAAGCAGAATCTTTAATAACAAGCTTTGTTTTAAGGAGAGTTTATTGAGCGTAAAGTGACTTACGCAATAAAAAAACAATCATTAATTTTTTTTCGGCTTATAAAAACTACTTTAATGTGAAGAAAAAAGTTGATTCTGTGGAGTAAAAAAATATTGGAATTAAGTTCAGCAAGAAAAAAAAGGAGCAAAAATCTATCCTTTGTTCTTCTCATTAAACAAGTAACACATTTAAACTGTTCATTTTGCGGCTGTAGAGGGCTTTGCTTTAATTACCCTAAACCTAAAGAAAATATTTTTTCTCTTATTTTATTTTTTACAGTGAAAAAATAATGCGTCTGGAGAAGGAAAAAAACACCTCATCTCTTTAGTTTACCAGGAGAGAGAAGAAAAAAAATCCGTCAGAAAAATAAAGATAAAAACGCGCTCTCAGAAATAAGAAAAAAATGTTAATTTAAGTAAAAAAGGCCATCAAGCCATAAACAGTAATGATAATACACCGGACGACCAAGTCCACAAATCTATAGACTCATAATTATGGATTTCAGGCTTAATTAAAATACCCAAGCGCGCGAAAAAAATAAAGTGGAAAAATGAGGAGGCGTATTAAGGGAAGGAAAAAAAGGATAAAATAATGGCTGAAAAAAAGCCAGTGCGTGTCTTATAAGAATTTTAGGGTGGAGAAATGCCTCGAAGGGGAATCAGAATTATTCAGCTGAGGAAGAAAAAATAGCTCGTTTTTAATTCTCTATAAGCCTCGTGCTTAACACCAGCGCTCTGTCCCCAATAATCACCTGAAGATATATATTTCTTTTAATTTTTTTATTAATCAATCTCCTTTTATAATTTCGAAAGAATTCTATGGAGTTTTTTAATTCTTCTTTTTTTTCTCTCACTCATCGGGTTCTTCCCCTAATAATAACAAAAGCCACCATTTTAATGATGTTTGGAGATTTGTTCTTCTGCATAAAAGAGGATATTGTGAAGCGCCCGAGGGTTTATTAGCGCTCATCCCTCCCCGTGCACTTATTCTCGCCAAATGTGAGAGATTTCTGCTGTATGGGATGTGCCCCAGTGGAAGTGGAATAATATGGAATAAAAAGAAAAAAAAAGAAGAGGAAGATTAGATAGAGCAAAAGGATCTTTCCCTCCCTGCGTGAGGAAGGACAAAAGAGGAGCATGGGGAAAAAACGTTATTTTGATGTCTTTAGAGGGTGTCCCAGTCGTCCCTGGAGGGAACAATTAGAAGCAGATTACAGATGTTAGATCTCGCACCTAAAATCCCTATCTGGACTTCGACTCAGTTGGGATTATGCACAAATTGCGCTTTGGAATGGACAACAGGAATTGGTTTATTAGGTGGTGTTGAAGCAAAATAAATTCAATTGATGCTTGATTTTGTAAACTCTTTTTGTGAGACTAAGGATAAAATTCCTCAAAATCAGAATTCGTAAAATTAAAAAACATTGAAAACAATGTACTTTACATGATATGATAATTTGGTAAGATCTGTTGATAACAAAGATTTTTAGTGAAATAAATTGAATGTATGCTACGAAATGAATAGTCCATGCAATTAAAAGTACTATCTTACTCTCTCTCATTTAAGCGTCGTGCAGTTTCTAACATTAGTTAATATTTTGAAAGATACATTATTTCATTCAATCAAAGATAATTAGGATTATGTTTTTTTTTGTGCTAACTAGAAGAAGTCTAAAGGTCAGATGTTCAAATATTTAGATTGTTAGGTCCCCCTTGAATATCTTTGAATCAACTTATGCTTTCAGTGGAATAAAAAAAGAGCAAGTGATCAAAGAAGAACGGAACGTGTAGAAAAACTTGTCTCTTATCTTTTATTTCCAATCTCTGCTAGTTGAAATTTGAAAAAGGGTTATTTTGAATCCGTACCGAGTTCATACAAAGAGATTTTTACCATACTCATAAAGTTCGTATAGTTCGTAGCATTACTTTGCTCTAATGAATGAATTGTAGGGACTGGGGAATTGTGTTCGTAAAGCTGTGAGTGTTCTAAAATTCAAGGTTCGTAACATCGAGCGGCAACTGCATGACACTGGCAATAGAGGGAATACATGACCATTTAATTATTACAATGGTCTTGGCGAAGCGTTATAAAGTACTCAAAAACTACTTTGTTAGTGTTTTTATTATTATTATTGTTTATAAACTATGTAATTTTTTTTTCATTTTTTTAGGTCCTGATGAAAATTTTACTCTAATACTGTATTTTGTAATTATGCACTAAAATGATGTACAGAAGTGTGTGATTATAACATTGTTTCGTTCTAAGGCAGTTAGATGGAACGTTATTGGATAGAGCTCTAGTTCTCATTACGAAATTTGTGGGTATTTGTGAGACAGTCTCTAGATGTCATGACTGATCTGTTGGTATTATATTTCTACCCTAGCCCTGGTTTAAGTTTTTTGACTTACTATCTAAATACCCAAACTTTGCCTTCAATTGACGAGTTGAACTATTGACGAGTTGCCGAGGACTCTCCTGATGTGCTATATTAATATTAGCTGCTAGCTTGTTGAAACATTCAGCTTTAACCGGATAACATTTATTTTCTGTTCGGTTATTGGTTTTTCCCAACTGATGAATCCATGACAAGGACAAAATTGCAGTATCTGACTGTCATGGCCAGGCTGTCATTATATTGCATGTAACTCTGCTTTAGCCTAAGCTTAAGGTTGGAGACTTAATGCTTAATAGTTTCATCTGTTTCTCTTTCAGAGAATACGAATTACTGACGATTTATTACGTCTCTGCAAGTTAAAATGTGCCTTTCGCGCAGTTTCGATTCCAAAATTCTTTTCAACAAAAGCCATCAGTGTACATAGTCTAGGTCTGACAAACATACGCTGGACCTAGGAAGAGCTCGTTTATGTTCGGGTTTGAATGAGAGCCCAACAACAATAACCGTTATCGGCAACGCAAACCGGCTTCCTTCGCCCGATTTTAAACAAAGGGTATCGTATAAACCTCAGACCATCAGAAGTCAGAGTCATTTTTTCGAAGTCAAACTGTAAATATATATGGATGTTAAGTAGGATAATTAAATTATATATGTAAGAAGAAAGCTTTTTTTTTTTTTTTTTTTTGAGATTTTAGTCATGAATCAATGAATCAATGCAGAAATTGGAACTATTTCAAAGAGATTGAAGAGGTGAATTTATAAAATCCCTCTAAAGAGGTGGTGGAGGGGAGAGAACTGATTTTGGAGAAATTATCATAATTGCTGTTGAATTCGTAAAACAGAGATAAAAAGTGAATTTCTTTTACTTGCCTGTTTTAAGTGTTTTTTTGGAGCAGTGTTTGCTGACAACTGAGGTATATCTTGAAAAAATCTGTTCCCCAAGCATCTGCTGTGGGCCTAAGCTTGTCCCCGGAGGAAATCTCGATCCCAGAATCGAGCTTACTTCCTTGCTTAATGGCATCTGCCGTATCACGCTGCGGCGAAAATTAGATCAGTTCTTGGAGGGGTGCAGAGTATTGATCTCTGATCTCTAATCCCCTATGGAGGGAGAGATAAAAAAAGGATGTGGCTGGCCATAGAGGGAAAAACGGTTTATGAAAGAAGGTGTCATTGATGACGCGTCCTAGAGCTTTGGAACTTTTTTTCATGTCAAAAAATAGACGTATTTTTATTAGATACATTAGTTTTGGGGCATTAGATTTTGATATTATCAATCATGTTGCGATTTATGAAAGGGTAAACATGTGATACTGCTATTTGCAAATTTGTTAGGCTTTACATTTATCATTTATAGATTTATTTTCGTTTGCAATAATTTGAATTTCTCAGCAATTTTGAAATTTAATTATTGATTGACATAATTATGTTTTTGTAGTGGCAACAATAAAAGAAATTAGATAGAATAGTTGAAATAATGATTTGATGAATTTAAATGCTTTTTTTTTTCTTTCTTTTTTTTGCTTGTTGTTGTCGGAGCATATTATTTTGTATTTTACTAAATTATGTAAAGTCTTTTTTATAGATATAAAAAGCGAAGAATGTGACTTCATTTACTTCAGTGCATAAATACGTTTATTTTGAAATTCTATAGAAGTGGAATGAAAGAAATAACGTGTTTAGCTATAGTTTTGTACATATCGCACACTGAGAATGAAAGGTTTTTTTTTTGGTCTATGGAAATTTGGTGCGAATCCAATTTAAAAAGAACCTTTTTTATTCTTAAATGCAATACGTCAGTTTTGCTATTGTTTGTATCAAATATGTTTGTTATGTGACGCAGTGAAAAGCAAAGGCATTTAAGTGGACATTTTGCAATTTCGAGTAACGCGTGTTTAAATTACCTCGTTTTACCTATAATAGTTTCTAGTGTTTAATTTTTACATTTAAAAAACGGAAAATGGGAAAAATGTTTTGCATTTTTGTTTTACTTCCGCTGGCTAGCGCTTAGTTGTTGTTTTTGGCTTTAACGGTGTCATCAGCTCAGCTTTTTATTTATGCTGACACATTAGTTTACAACGTGGGAATGTGATTGCTCACTCTTTGTCACCGTTTACAATTACAGTTCCAAAATTTCCATATTTTTAAAATTTTAAAAGGTCTCCGCTAAAAAGTTTCTTTAATAAAACTACTTATTGTTTCTTTTTATAATCGTTACATCTTGTTCTCATATTGCCTGCCTGACACAGACGAAATTTTACTGCAAATTTGTACCTGCCCATGTCTCAGAAAGACATTTTGTACTGCCCATTATTATACTTTTAGTGCCCATCTGAGATCCATCTACTTATATTAAAAATTAAGTATCTTTCTTTCTTTGCTTCTATCTATGTCATGCTTCTTTCTCCGGAACACCAATGAATTGAAAGTCGAACCAGGTACCGATAGATTGGTAATTTTTCAGGCTTCATTAGTTTTAATTAAAATAATTGTACGATTTTAATTAACGAAGATATCAATTAGAAAGTAGTAAAATTTAAAGCGATTTGTCCTTAATGATTAAATATGAAATCCATTGTTACAAAACGTGGTTGCTATGAAGCAGTAATAATAATAAAAATGAGAATTTTGAATGAAGGCTTAACTAAATCAAACATGAAACTCATTAGCGGGCCACGTAAGTACTAGTTTTATTGCTAACTACTTGTATTTTTTTAAATATAAATTAGTTGAAAAGCTATTTACTTGTAAAAAAAACTGAGTATCTATGTATGTCTGCTTCTTTCCCTTGAGCGAGCTGAACTTGCTGAAATTTTCCTCACCATGTTGAAGGCGCGAAGCATCTCCATAATTGGAATGACTTTTTGATGCTGGAAAAAAGTAAAGGCGTGAAGCGCCTCTCAGCGAGCCACCTTGGCGGCGAGTAGTTTATTGAAACTTTCGTAACTATTTCAAAGGCGCAAAGTGCCCGTGCAACGCCTGACCACGCAGCTAGCTGCCTGGGGCATTAGCGGGCCACGTGCGTAATATGTCTTGGAATCTTATGAACATTTAATTATATCAAATAATATAGCATCAGAAAAGGGGGGGGGACATTATGCATGACATGCCGCAGGAAGCTAATCTAGCTGCCCTGGCAGCTAGTTGTAGTAGATAGGCTGTATTATAGTTGAGTTATTTACCGAGGATGACTCCTGTATGCAACGGCTTGTATAAGCCACGTGGAGCATTTTTATGATTAGCTATAAACTCTTTAGGACTTTGCTATGAAGCAATCATATGGTGTGAAATAGGAAATATGAACATTTTTATTGTGACGTGCTTGTAAGTATGAAAATTAAATTCATTTGACTTTATTATTATTATTTGTTTTGTTTTGGTACATTCACAGCAAGCATGGGATCGAATCGCTTACAATTCTTTTGTATAACATTAAAATAAAAAAAACGCTGCCCCCTTTCCCAAACTAATCCGCCCCCTCCCGGCATGTTAAGTTCAAAAAGTAACTTTATGGAAACGAAATCAACAGTAAAATCGAATTTAGGAAAGATCGCTATAACGATATCAACTAAATTCTCGTCATATTTACAAATTTACAAAAGTAATCTTAACAACAACAAAAGCACTATATTTTACGGGGTCAATGATTTACCATAATTTGAAGCAAGCTTTCACTTATATTTTATACAACAATGAATTTTAATACCACTTATTTTCGAGAAAATGCAACTAGCTAGAGAGACCAACAAGTTCACACACCGATTCTTACCTTTCTTATCACTTGGAATTCCTTCAGGTTGGCGATGCATGTATACATACGCTCTCCAACTCCCCCTCCCTGTACCTCCGGCATCCTGGCGTCAGGGTTGTCCGACAGAGAGTTAATCTTCCGGTTTTAGATCTCACATTGGAGAAGAACATTGTTTGTCATCGAAGTGAAGCAGCCTGACGGATGGTCCACGGATTTAATGGCATCAGCTCAGAGGGAAATTAGATCAGTTTTGTGAAACTTGGACCGTCGAAGAAGAATGCGAAGCCCGAAAGACTACTGAATGGAAAAAATCGAACATCATTTGATTTTTTAAATGTCTGCTTCGTAAAAACAAGATACTTTCGTTTAGCGGAAAAAAAGACTACTTTCGTTAGAGGGGGGGGGGGAGGTGAATTTCTATAAGTACTAAAAAACAAAGTTTTAAAAACTTATGCTGTCACTAATCTTTTTTTTTCAGAAAGTTTTCAAAACAACGCTTTTGAAATTTGCTGGCATGTTTGTTTAGTTTCGAGTGCCAAGTCAAAATACATGTTCTTAAAAACGAATAATTAAAAAAAAATTTTCATTATATACATATAATTTACAATGTCTGTATTAGTTTATTAGTTGATACTTCATTCCTTTACATAATACAGTCGTACTTGCTTATAATGAGCCCCGAATAAACGATAACCCGAATTTAACGAGAAAATCAGAAATACTTGATTGTTACAATGATAAGTGCATGGTAGCATGACATGCTTTAAACGAGAAAACCCCACTTTCAGCAAGAAATATTTTTGTGATTTTTAAAATTTCTATAGATTTCCAGCTTAGTTTACCCTTTCCTGGAAAAAAAATCTTCTCTCATTCTGATGTCAACCGAAAGTTAGTGATAAGTCATAAACCCTCAGAGCAAGTATTGACGATTACTGTTTTATATTTGTGGTGTAAAGAAGCATTTGAAAATTACATATTTGTTGCCGGCAATGTTATCACTTTCGAAAATATTTTTGCTCTTATTCGAGATAATACAAATGAAAAAAAAAATAAATAAATAATGAAAGCGACTCCGATAACGACAAATCTGAAGAATTGCTTTAAAATCCTCAACTAAAATATACCATCAACAATCGCTTTTGATTATAAAACTTTTCTCAATGCAAATAAAGACGTTTTTCGGGCCCTTGATTATTTTTCTCACCACGAGGAAAGACAATAAGACAGTTCAATGCGAAATAACCAACTTATGTGGTACTGTACAGTAATAATAATAATACAAAAATAAAAATATGAATTTTATGATTTTTCTCCACTAACCAGTTGAACGAGCACTTAGTTATAGTGAGAAATTATCGGGCTCGTTGTAAGCGAATTTGACAGTATTAATGTAAGAGTAGGCATTTACAACGCTCGTATTGTCCTATAGCTTAAACCAAAGATTTTTTTTAGAGTCTTAATCTTTAAGATTTCAATTTCAAAAAAAAAAAATATAATAATAATAATTTTTAAAAAATAATACAAAAAAAAAAAAGGAAAGAAAAAAAAAAAGAAAAAAAACGCGTTTTGTTTTAAAAGCTTACAGCTGAAGTACAAACATTGTTTGAAAATAAAAAAACAAACCTTGCTGCCAATTAGAAGCATCAGGTGATGCTTCTAGAGTTTTTGAAGCTATTTTTAGGAAAATCTGGGTAACATCAGTTCATAATTTCCATGAACCGCGAAAACTAGATTGAGGACTGCTTTGAGGAAATTCTGCTTGTTACAATGGAACGTATCTTCCAATTTGATCTCTTTCCAAACGATCCGTTGCCAAATAACAACATCTAAATTAAATGATTTTTTAACCGTGATGGTACAAGCCCTACTTTGCATGGGTGAATATTTAGCAAGTGTGAACTCGACAAGAGGCAATCTTCCTTATTAGTGACATCTCAGACTTCGTGTGAATTGTTAAAAAAAAGCTTCTGATGCTCCGCAATCGTGTCATCTTTTAGTTGTTTATCATTTCAAAGTGCTAAAATGTGTTGATTATAGGCTCTGAGAACAGAACTTTTTGGCTGTGCAAACATTTTGTTCAGCTTGGTTGAGCTCGATGAAGGTATAAGTTGAAGCGAGCTAACAAATGAAATGTAGGCGCCTGTCGAAAATGACCTTGTTGGGTAAAAACAAGATATTTCAGATCGCTCAAAGTGGTTGCAAAATACGTAATGCGTTTAAATTTGGAATAAATGTATCAGTATTTTGTTGAGATCACTAAATAACAATTACTGTTACTGTTACTTCAAGTTACAGTGCTTATCTTAGGGCTAGCATAATGCTTGCTCCAACTGTACAAAGAGCTATTTTGAACTTTTGTAAAAAGAAGCATTCGTTTTTAATGAGCTAAAAAAACTGGCGACTGAAAATCAAAGAATGAAACTCCTATAATTATTAGATAATCCAATATAGCTTGTCTTAGCATTAATTCATTTACACCAAAAGATGATATTTTTGATTTCTCATTAATACTTGATGATAAAAAATAATTTTTATGGACACCACACGATTTTTATGCACGTTTACTAATTATGCACGCGAAAAGAAAGAAATGCGCTTACGTATGAACACGCATTAGAAGTAATACTTCTTACATGAATCTGTATTTCTTAAATACCTTTTGGTTGCATCATGAATTATTAAACACCTTCCTACTCAAATAAAGTATTCAACATAGATAGTGGTTCTTCCAAATATACAAAAAAGTGATGTTTCTGCGGTAGCGTCCAAGATCCGTAATTTGTACAGAATTAACTAAACGGAACATGTTAAAGGAACAACAATACAATATTAAAATGACTTAAGCTGAATAGAGAGTTTTATAAAGCATTTATACCCAGCCTGGTTGCTGTGAACACCGACCTATGTAGTAAAGATAGTTTTACAAATACCACTAAGTAGTCACTAAATTCACGACGTTACTTTGCATTGAAATTACCAGTTTTATGCTGCAAGAAACTGAGTCGTTTAGTGCATCTGTGATTGCAACAAAAAAAAAAAAAAAAAAGGTACGCAACTAAACCTCTACAGACCCTGCTAGTGAAATTTCAACTTTCTACTGTTTACTGTTTTTGAGTTTTGCGATAGATGCAAATGTACATATGCCATAAGAAAACTCGTTGTAAAATTGGAGATAGATGTATTTTGGTAGTTTTCTCCTTATTAAGGACATGTGTACATACGAATGTGTGGGAAAAACTAGTCAAAAATTACTCAGGATGTATAAAATGCGTATTTATTTATAATTTAAGGGAAAACAATTGTGAATAAAATACTTCCTTAACTTCGTACAAGGGTGTGAAAAGATAACTACGTATTGGCATCTAAGATGCCACGTTTCTATATTGCTAGCTCTTGTTTCAGCCCTGAGCATTGTTTGATACCATTTTACAAAGCATTTACGAAAAATGAGTACAGTAGTTTCCCCTTTTTGGGATTGTATACGATATTTATAAATTCTGCACTGATAAAGAAAATTCATTTAAAGAAATACTTCAGATTTAAACATAATTATATTTTTATTTGCCTCAATTTTTTTCGTTAGAAAATACATTTATATGTATGCAACTTTCGTAATTCTGCAAAGATTTAGACAATTTTCAATTTCAAGTCCGATACTAGAACAGCCAGAATTTTTCTTCTGGAGCGACGGTTTGGTCATTACAGTCCGCATATTTACAATATATGTTAAAACTAAAGATTTCGGGGAATTGATCTGCAACATCAGCTAGCGATGCTCCTGCCAGGTTTTTCCTTAATAGACACTATTTTTAGTTCTTGAGGTTAGTACCACCTAAGCGTCGTAAGCTAATATTGTACCGATGTTGAAAAAAAAATAAAATAAATAAATACATAATTTTGAACTCTCGAATTAAAATTATGTTTTTCGCAACGACAAATTGAAATAGGTTCGTCCAATAGCACGTAACCCAAACTTTTATCTGAGTATTAATATTATTTTGGTTTATGGTTAAAATACTAAATTACCATCACGAAGGTGTCTGGATCAAACTCCGTCAGGGACACAAATTTGTACGCCATATATTGGTGACCAAGCAACTCAACAGAAGGAACCATCTTCCGCCAGTATCACGCCACCATGTTCTGCATGGGAGAGTAGCAAGGCTGGAGCCTGCGCCACGTTGGCAGACTGCCAATCTGAAAAACGAACTACCCAGCAGCTGAGGTCCAAAAAAAAAAAAAAACCACATACAGCAATTTGTCTTGCTCAAAAAAAAAAAAAAAGAAAGAAAAAGAAAAAAAAGAAAAAAAGCTTTAAATGAATTTTCTTTACCAGTGCAAAACTTCTTGAACAGCTTCCATTTTGTCAAGAAATTTCAATTTTCATGTTCGTAAAATAAAATAATTGATATTTAATTATTGAATAAACACTACATCAACAACGTATCAACAATTATACTTCTATCGTCACAAATATGGCATGTATACTTGGAAAGTTAATAATTTTTAGTAAAACTAATAACTAACATCATAAGAACGTACGCTCAATCCGAGCAACGGTGTGGATGTATCATATAAACTAAACACTGGAGTAGTTACGACGTAGTACATTAGTTACGAGCATTTACCGTAATTTGAAATTTCCGTTGGCAACAACCTGGAAAACTTAGCCAATTTTTTTTATTTTGATGGGTGTTTTCAAAATGGAACGCTTGAGCTATTAGACTTTCTTGTGCTGTCCGCTGAAAATCTGAATTTTGTTTAATTGATTTCAAGTGTAAATTTGTTTTAATGAAATTTTATTAAATGGTTCTAAAGTACAAAGAATTTTTAGTTTGCACAAACGTTAAAAAAAGCTCTGTGATTATAGTGACAATTTTACAAAATTTTGTCGCCATTTAACTGAACATTTTCTTGGTATCACCATTCTGTGATATTTTGGGACTTAAAACTTGAAACTCTGTGAAATTTTACCGACATTTAAATGAACACTTTCTTGAAGTCCCCAATCTGGAATATTTTGATATTTGGACCTTGAAAGAAAGAGGTAAGTAAATCTTCCTCTACTTCATTGTTGTTATTTGATATATTTTACTGCATTTCTATTCTTTATTTGTAAACATCGCAAAAAAGAAAGTATGCCGTATCGTGTATTTACTACACGCATTTTCAAAAAAATAATAGAAAAAAAAATGTTATCACCCCCGTCGAAGATTTTGAAGTTGAAATTCAGTAATCGGAAGTAAACTATTTTAAACGAATTTAAATGAAAATCGTTTTCTTTTTACAAAAGTAAACAGCATTTCAGACTATGTAATACCTGATGGCTCAATGCTAATTTTAAATTTTAACTTTGGTCAGAAAATTGCAAAAAAAAAAAAATACATAATTTGGTTTGCAATACAATCAAAAAGTTTTTTTGTCCGAAACTTAAATGTGGTCAGTACTGTGCATTTACGTAAACTTAATATCTATAAATATTGTGATGAAACTGATATTTATTTGAATTTTTGTCGTCAGTTAGAAACTGCAGTTTTCAAAAGTGCTTCTTTAATAGATATTGACCGATTTTCGTATCTAAAATCTCTGTTGGGTGAGTGAGAAGATTAACTTTAGTAGCTCAAAATGATGCTATTGCAATTGAAAAAAATTACTTTTGTTACGAAAAGTATTCTAATATAGTACAAGATCACTTGATTTTTTTAGATATTCATTTTATGAAAAGTTCTACCCATTTTTATGCTTTACGAGCTCTTTGATAAATGTATGCTTGAAATTAGAAGTATAGGGTTACTTAGTATTGCATCTGACATGTACAGGAAGAACTTTTGAAATTAAGGGCACTTTACTTTACCCTTTGATTTTGCTAGGTCTTCCACTTGAACTTTTGGACTTATTTGTATTAGACTTGATGAAGTTTATTAACATAGAAATGAGGGAGGGGCGCGGACACCATTCTTCGTTTGATTTAACAACTGCTCCCTTCCAACCCCCTCGTTGTAAATTTTGAAAACAATAAACAGATTAGCAGTGCACATCCAACTCGGCTATTTCGATCCATGGACTGCAGTTTCGAGCTATTTATGCTCTCATCAGCATGGAATACGAAAGTAGTAGAGTTAGAGGCAAAAATCCTCTTATAAAGCAAAGAGAGCCAGAAAAACTGGTAGCTAATGTGAAATTAGAATACCAGCGAGCGACAGCACTTGGTACGGGGCAATTAGTAATTTTTTTTAGGCTTCACAATATGTTTCTTCTTAATAGAAAAAAAAACACTTTTTATTCTCACTAATAGAAAAACTCCTTTTGCATTTGAAATTTTGACAGCCATCAATAAATATAACACGTTTTATTTCATTGCAAACCATTAGTTTGAATGGCATAAACATTTATAAATACATCGTACTCATGAATCATAATTTTAGTTTTTAACTGCCCTTTTTAATCGCCGGAAGAAGAAAGTCTGTTTAAATTTTAGTTTATTGGATTTTGACCAAAATTTATTTTAATCCAAAATTTAGTCTTTTACCCTTCAATTAGATTTAATTTTTTTACCAAAACCACGAGTTTGAATGAACTGCCCTGTGCAAATTTCATAAATTCGTCTTAACCATAAATCATATTCTTTGCTTTGTTGGTTGTTAATTTCAGCTTGTAATCGCCGGGAGAAGAAAGACACTCTAAAGTTTGTAACTAGATGTTTGTAACTGGTTTGTAAGTTTGTATAGTTCAGTGATACCCAGAACGTATTTGGTTCTATTGTACGACGTACGCAAGCACGGGTTATAAAAACAATCGAAACGGTTGCACAAAATATTTTCGAGCTTTTATTTTAGTTATTATTATTAATAACATTAATGTTAATAAGTTTATAGGTTTGATCAATACTTTATATCTTTACTACAACTTGTTGCACGAACATGCGCATTTATGAAATATATCGAGATATGAAAACGTGCACCGTGTGTGTAACGGAAACTAATGCATACATTGGTTTACTGAGAGGAGTGCGCATTAGGGTGTCCCAAAAAAAGAACGAAAGTCGGAATTTTGTAACGCATAACCTTTTTTTTCCCCTTTTACATCAAAACAATTGCAAAAAAAGTTTCATGCAATTTGAACAACGGTAACCCGTGCCGACTTGCGTCCGAAAGTGCGAACTAGCCTTTTTTCACTAGGCCAAATCGAAAAAAACTTTTTTCCGTAATTCAAAATTTCATGTTGATAAAACGCTTCCCCTAGATCGCAACATGTCCCAAAAAATTATTTATTCAAATAAAAAAATATTTAGGTACCCCAACCGAGGCTTAAAATTCATAATTTTCTTCAAAAAATGGCTTTTTTTCTATGTATTTTGTAAACAACGAAAGATAAATTTTAAAAAATTATCAAGATGAAAAATGTGAAGCATAAACTATATAATTAGAGCTAAATATAATTTTTTTCTCTCATTTTGTATTTATTTCTCCTGGAAACTAATCAAAATTCAGGTTTTTTTTTCAAGTTTTAAGTTAAATTTTTACATTTTAAGCACTACATTTTTTTTATTATTCATCTGAAAGTATTTTCTTTAGTGATTTTGGAACTTGATATTTTCTTTAAATGTATCTGTAATTTTAAAAAATAAATAGTCAAAATAAATAAATTGGAAAAAAAAACTATTACAACGATTTATTTACAACATATATTTTCTACAATATTACAGTACAATAAACATTACTAAACATACTATCGTTTTAATGTTTGTTTATTGCAGTCAGAGTATATATTTCGGTGCTCTTGGACGCAACACAACAAAAATTGTTTTTCTCCTCATCAACTGTTAGCAAATCATGACAGTCCTGCATCATTTTTACAGCTCTTTCAGCTGTATCATTTACTGGTCTAAGCACTGAGACCATCCTTTTTTCCTTCAAGGAATTAAGTGTTATTCGCCCATAGAGAAGGACTCTCATTGAGAACACTATCATCAATTTTGAGCCTAGTAAGCAAAAGCTATCTTTTAAATGATATGAACTTATCAATTGTTTTCTCTGCAAAATAATAAAATAACAGGTAACAAATGCGCGATATGAGGAAGTAACTAATTAAACAATTAGTTACTTCCTCCCCCCATTTTTTTTCGATTCGGCTCAGTACACAAGTACTAGTTTACACTTTCAAGCACAAGTCGGCATAATTTGTAATTTTTGAAATTACAATAAACATTTTCGACAATCATATTGATATTAAACAAACATTTATTCAAATTTTTTAAAGAAATTAGGTTCCCAGCACGAGGCATATATTTCTCTAAATATTAGATTTTTTCTATTTATTTATTGCATCATTTGTGAATTTTAAATTGCAGATACACTTAAAGAAAATATCAAGTCCCAAAATCACTGAAGAACAAACTTTCCAAACAGCATTTGCAGATAAATAATATAAAAATGTAGTAGGGGAATGTGTGGCAAAGTGAAATAGCAGGGTAAAGTGAAATGGTGAAATATTTTCCCAGCTTGCAGTGTAACCTATCTAGCAATATTTAAGTTCCGAGACACAGGGGTGCCCACAGGGGGGGGGGGGGGTTGTGACTCAAGTTGCGCCATCAAAATTTTTGGGGGGGATTTTTTAAAACTAATTTTTTTTTACTTATTTATTTAAATTATTTACTGATTTTTTTAGCAAAAAATCATTCATAAATTAATATTTTCAATTTAAATTAGTTCTTTCATTTCTTTATTATTATTCATTTGTTTATTTATTTTGTGTGTGAGTGTGCTTGGAATGTCTGGAAAAGGAAAAAAGCGATTCTGCTCTACGCATACTTAGTACTTTTAGAAAATTAATAATAAATAAAAAATAAATAAATAAAATAAATAATATAAAAAAATATATTAAAAAAATAGTATTTAAAAAATAAATGAAATAAATAAAAAAGAGAGACAAAAATAAAAAGCACAAGAGGGTTGTAACAAATTTTGGGGGGAAATTTGCGCCATCGAGCTTGGAGGGGATGGGCAGGGGCACCCCTGCCGAGACAGATAGTTAATTCCTGTCAAAAAATGAGTAGCTCCAAAGATCAACGAAAAAATTATACAAACTATTTTAAAAATTTAATATTCCATACTATGCCATATTATTTATAGATACTGATCATATTATATCCTTTTAGGGGCCCAGACTTTGCTGTAAAATGAATATTTTCTTTGATAACTAGAGAAACTCACTCCCAGCAAGATAGGAAAGTTTTTCTTCCATCCTCACTTCTTTTTCATCGTAGTAGTCTGAACTCCGTGAATTTTATTTTTATTTATTCATTTTTTTTTTTGCTATTTCTAATATTTTTTTTACTCTAGGTTTTTTATTGGAGTGTTTATCGTTGATCTCTTCAATGTTTTGATCGCCCTTGTAAGTTTCATAGCAGATTTTTGTCAGTTTCTTCCTACTTATTCATGACCAGTTTCATAGGCTTTTTATAATTCAGTTTTACTCGGCTATTTTCCTTTCATGAATTTTTTCAGTACAATTTCTGTAAATTCATCCATTCATCCCAGGTAAGGAGACAAAATAGAATTAGGGCAACTTTTAAAACTTGTAATAGCTAACTATACTTTTTTTTAATTGTTTATTGTAAAATGGTACAAAATAATAGAAAACTTTTGTCTTTGATTTAAATTAACTATAGATTTGTGTATCATTAACAAAAATGCACTTTCTGATGACGCAAGCGATCATGATTTTCGCCAATTTTACCAGATTAATTCTCTAGTACATTTTGTTTTGGTAGCGAGAAGAGATTAAACTACGTTTTCACATCAATAAGTTTTTTGCTACTCAAGATCAAATATGAAAAAGTTTTCATTGAGAAGTTTTCTTGCAATAATTCAGCTATTATGCTAAATCTCAAGTGAAAACTACTCACGGGACGTTTAAGCTCTCTATAAATCTCAACCGATTTCATAATTTTATACTTCTCAAAAGGAGTGATAAGATTGAAGAACCTCCGTGGACTAATTGCAAATCCTAAGCTGCAATCCTCTTTGGAGCTTTACTGATAAGATTTTCGAACTTTTCTGTCTTCGAATGGCAACGGCAAAAACACATTCTATAAGTGGTAAATGTCAATGGTAAGCCGCTTGAACCAGCCATTAGGATTTCTTTACCAGCTAACAAACAGGAAACAATTAGAACACTTTCAGAAGAAGGAAACTGCAAGAAGTTTCCATCATGGAACTAAGATTAAGAAAATCTCTAAAGGCAGAAATGAGCTGAAAAAGAAGCTTTTGTTGCTCCGAAATGTCTGAAGTGGATTAGATGATTTAAGTAATAACAAATTTTACGAGTAGAAGAAAAAACGTGACATGAAAACCGTGATTAAAATCTTAGCTGAGAATAAACAAAAACCGAGAGACTGAACTTTAAAATAATATTTTGATATGAACTTTTGCTAAAATGTTCTTAAGCATATTTTTGAGCATTAACTCTAAACCAAAGCGGCTTTGCTACTTTATTTAAATTACTAAAGTAAGAGTTAAAAGTTTTGTTCAGACTAAACCAAGCGTCAAGTATGAAGTGATTTTTTTCCCCATACGATTAAATTAACAAGACACTTTGAATAATAATAAAAAAAAAAAATACAATTTTTTAATTAAGTATGGAAATTAAAAGAACTGTAACATTTTCCTTTTTTATTCTTGTTTTTTTCAGTCAGAATTTTAGTACTTTTTAGCCGGTAATTGTGACTGCTTATTGATTTTGCTTTGTCGCGGTATTGACATTTCTTAAATATACACTCTTTGTGAATGGGCAATAGCAATCTGTTCCTTTCTGTGAGGAGTGGACCTTAATTTCGGACACGTGTAGATGCGATAATCATAAAATATTCATTAAATCCTATCTTATTTAAGAATTTTTAATACCAAATATAGAGAAATTAATTCATAAAAAAAATTCATTTTATTTCTTTCCGACTTAAAATGGCATTTTTTCAATAAACATATTAATGCTTTTACGAATATCCTTTACTTGTTAACATTACAATTACACACATTTCTTCCTGCAAGATAAATACAGTAAGATAATTTATTTTGTGATAACTGCTTGATATATTATGGTATATTAAAAAAAAAATTCTTACATTATAGGACTAACAATTTTCAAACCTAAAACTGATGCATATGTGCTAAATATAAACTTAAAAAATCCACTTTATCGACCTGTTACCTCTCAAAATTGCAAAGGAAGCAATTTGCACGTGACTTCAACCACAACAAGTGACGATGCAAATCAGCAAATTACCACCCGGTACACAACAAAGAGGCCTGACTCATTACCCGGCGCGTTCGCACAGAACCGCAAATTTTCACTTGAAGAAAAAATTGCCATGCAAGTTACAACTAATGTCACATTGTTGAAGTCCGCACAATTCTCAAGAACTATTAGGGATCTCAGAAACAGGAAGCTGCAGTTCGGGTGCTTGCTAACAGGAAGGTGAACCAATGAGTGACAGCACAAAGAAGGTGGGGAGATAAAGATTTTTAAAACATACATTTCTCTGCCGTACCTCGTTCCCATTCATAACCGCATGAATGGAGTTAATTTCTATTCCTCAATAGAATAACTTGAATTAAAGAGAATGTCTTTTCTGCTTTTTGCGTAATCACTTCCTTTCTGTCCCCTACCATAGCTTTCTTGGATTTACTGTGTGTTACTGTATTATTATTTCCGTTAAAGTATTTAAAATTTAAATAAATTCTAACGATATATTAAAAAAGTAGGCATTTAAATGTTTTAAGTGCAGCACATTTAATGACACGTATCAAGAAACTTCACAGATGTTATGAGTGTTCAAGGAACATAAATGGCAGAAAGAAAGGGTAAAATATTTTTACTTTATTAAAACTTAGTACAAAAATGACCTAGTATTTTAATTAATTCTTTTTTTTTCTTTTAAAGCCTTATTCTTTCCTTATTATACTTGACAAATATTCGTAAGATAAAGATCTTAAAAGGATGGTAGTTTAAATTCCAAAGCAATGTCAAGAATTTTTAGCACAATATATATATTTTTTACTATACTGCAAATCCTTGTTTCTTCATTTTGACCACGGTTAAAATATTAAAAAAGTAAAAATTCTTTCGGAGCAAAAATTTTTGTTTTGTTTGTTGACCGGTAGGAAAAAAATAAATTTTCAGAAAGAAAATTTTGTTTTATACTGCTTGGTTGGAATTGGCTTTTTCACTAGTTTAGAAAAATCGTCATTTTATTTGAGATATTGTTTTTAAAAAGTTGAAATTTTATTTTAGAGGATGGTTTGCTGAAACTCATTTTCATAGCTTTCTTTTTTTCAATCCATGCTCGTATTGTAAAAAAAAAAAAAAAAAAAAAAAACTTGAATTGAAAACTTACATGTTGTTAATTTGAAAACTGCTAACTGAAAATTCGACGGGATGAATGATATCCATTTTATGTTAGATGATATGATTTATTTTCTAAAAGGCCCCTTTCCTTTTTATTAAGTGGTTTAAATCTTTTAAAGCTATGTACATTTGGTAAAGATGAGGCCTAAGACAATCGAGAAGCCGATGAGCAATCGATATTGCCGCTGCTATGGAATTTATGATCGCATAACGAAAAAGTAAGCTCACTTATTGCTAAACAATCATCTAATCCTTACTTACATTTAAAGGAATTTATAAATTAAAAAAAAATGAATTGTAGTACAAGAATATACCGTCCACCCGGTACAAGCTATTAAAATGTAGTTTGAACTTAATCTGAATTTTCCTTTGGTAATGCAGTATATTTGGAAGAAAAGCGTGAATCCGTCTTACTCTTATTCTTAAAGATCTCATCCAATTAGAAAGTCAAGCAGCAAGGAAGTATGTATTTGTTGCCAACACAATCGAAATAATTGTCATTCGTGATCTTAAAATTCTAAAAGCCGAATTTTTTTAAATTTCAATAGTATAACTTACTTCACAAACAATTTAAATATCGTAATGAAATCTCATTTTCGTATATTTTAACCCATGCTTTATCAAAGCCTTTCAGAAATGCACCAGAAGGGGAGGGGTGAGGAGAAAGATTTGGAATTCAACCACCCCACATCTTAGGTTTGAACAATCCTAATATGGTAGTTTATATACAGGTATGGACTGTTGTGACCAACAGACGTTATCCATCACTCCAAAAAAGATTCTCCTTTCTCAGAGAAAAATTCCGACTGCTCTAGCGAAGGCTGTGATAGGACAAGAACGTTTTGGAATTTTTTTAGTGATTTAACAACTAATTTTCCTGCATATTTTCAAAAGAGAATTACTGAAAACCTTCCAGAAACGCAATGCTGAGCCATTCAAAGTAGGCGTGAAAATTTTTCTTGCATCGACAACCTCGACAAAATTAGCTCATGCTTACGGATCTCTTCCTCAAATAAACCAGCAGGGGTTAAATCCAGGAGGAAAAAGAGACCATGCCAGCAACAAACCATTCCTTCCCCGCTTCTGGAAGATTGGCAGCTTGGCCAGTGGACCGCGACGCCGAAAATTTTCCAAGAACCAAAAGTCGGAGCCGAAAAGGGTGTCAAAATTAATTACCATTCCTCGTTTCGGCTTGGATGGAAGAGGCATCTGTTTTAACCGACTTCGTGCCACAAGGCGTCGAAAATTGTAATTGTGCCTCTGGACCCCCTTCTTTGTGCTTCACTTAGTGCATGTATGTATATCTGGGCGGGTGGGACGCATTGAACTGTGGCAGAAAAGACCGAGCGCTGCCATTTGGTGTGGGGAGTTGAGTCACTGCTTGCTGCGCTTCGTTTCACAGACTTGTTGTTGTTGTTATTTCATAACTGAGTAGTTTCCAATGAGTTAAAAATTGTATTTCCCTGATCAAATTAAATTATGTAGGAAGCCGTTCAGTTAATTCTTCGTTAAATATGTAGGCATTGGTGACGTGTAGTCAGGTTAATATAAAGTCTGACCACTTTTGTGCTTTATGGAGCATAATTTGGCGGCCACAACACTATAATCCGTGGTTTTAAAATCAGCAAACTGTTAGCTACATAGAATATTGGCCATTTAGTTAAGCAAAGTAATAACACTCAGTGAAAGCATCAAGTGTTTTATTGAAACACTAGCTACTTCGCCCGGCTTTGCACGGGGTATAGCTTGAGAATAAAATTTCTGTCAAGTGACGATTGGCTATAAAAGTAACGATTAAAGCAAAATCGAGATTTTGCAGACACGTAGTTCGAGAAATGAATCAATCGCTATATTAAAAAAAAGTTTTAAATCCTCTAGTAACAGGAACAGCTTAAAAGCTAAAGCAAGAATTTTATTTATTCATTATCAAGAAGAAAAAAAAGTCAACACATTTTTCTTATGAATAATTTACTTCACGCTAATTAATTTCTTTCACGCTCGTACAGACGATATTAATAAAATCAATTTAAAATTGATTTTTACTAACTTAAAAACGCCCATATCTTTTTTCTGGGTGCAGTTAGCGGTTAGGAGTTTTCAAAACCCTCGGAAAGAAATCCCTCTAAAAGTATTTTTTGCAAGCTTTAAAATAAGAACAAAATCGAAAAGATCCGATTACTATTTGGGGTAGAAAGAGCAATTTTAAGCAATTTTTGTGTCGTTAAATTGAAATTCGAACAGTTCCGTACCGTTTTGGCTTTCTAAAACCCTCCTACGACCCTTCCCGGGTGCCCAAATACCTCCCAGCCAAATTTGGTTCAGATCCGATGTAAACTGTTTATTTGTTTTAGGAACATACACACACACATTTATACGTTTTTAAGCACAAGACAAAACACACGCACATATATCGCGCACCGAGAATGAAAGAGGAACATCTTGTTTTAATTTTATGCGCAATTTAGTGCTAATGCAATTTATAAAGTACCATTTTCATTCTTGGTATGATAACTAAGAGACTAAAAGTTCCAATCTTCCATGAGGAAGTTATAACTTTATATTAAAAGGTTTTTTTTTGTTTGTTTTTTTAAATTTTAGCATATAAGTCAAATTAACTAAACAAGTATTAAAATAGACACATAAGAAATGACTTTTGTACTCCTCCCTCCTTCCTGAGCTACTGCTTCTCTCAAGCTCATTTGCTGCTGCAATCTCTAGCTTTTTTTACGCAGGGTCCACAAAAGTACTCATAATATCAGAAACAACTGCAGGGGTGCAGGAAATGAAAAGAACTATAATTTTTGAAAGAAATTCTACTTTATTGGGAAATTTAAATATAAATTCATTAATGTTTTCAGTGAAGTTTATTTTGAACAGAATCAGATGGATATTCTATTAAATTCAACACACGATTTGATGTCAAAAGGTTTTTTAAGCAGTAACATATAAGTAATTAATCAAATTTATCTCTGATCTCCAATATCAAACAAGTACAAAAATAGAGGGTATTTCTCTACAGTACAAATCTATTACCCAAATATCTCTAACTGCCTAAATTTTATTCCACCAAAGTTTCGCGAAAGTTTTCCGTCCGCCCTTTATTCGCGTTTAATATTCATTTCATAGCTGTAAATGTACCACCGTTCTCCGTAGGACATCGGTAAACTCTGCAAAGAACGCTCCAAAGTGAAGTTTCTAGTCGCGAGAAAAGTCTACACGGGGGTGAGTAAACAGGGAATGGTGTGGTCAAACATGATCCCCGGCTCTCAAGAAAGACAAATTCTTTGACGGAATCCTTGATGAGTTTGCTCTTGACTTAATGACACTTAATGACACGGGTATTTTCGGGGCCAGTTTGCTGGTGGATTTCGTAAAGTGGAAATTAGTTTCGTCGAGGCCTTTTAGCGCTATTCTGGATCAGTTGGAGGTCTGTTATTGGGCGGTTATATTATTAGGAGAGATATGTATTGGATGTGTATGAAAATATTATTCCTGTAGCACGTTTTTATTACATTTAAAGGACAGCAAATTTACAATTGATTGTTCTAAAGATTAAAATGCATAATAAAAACGGGGCGGGGGAGGGGGGATCTTCAATCCTTAAGTTATTAGTAAAAATTTTAGTTGATTTTAGGAGGCAAATGTTTGGATAATGAATTAATTTTACTTCTTGATTTTACCAGTAGGAAAGAGTTGGGAGGAATGGAATGGGCATTAAGAATGGAACAGAGAAATAAAATGTGACAAATTATTCCTAGTAAAGCATAATGTACTCGAAAAAATGTATTTTGCTTATTATCAATTAGTCCGGTTAAGTTTGAAAAAAAAAATACATTGAATAACATTGGTTGGACATTAGGATAGCTAATTCTCTGAAAAAAAAAAGCATTTTTTAATGAATTCTTGAATACCGCATCTTTGCAGCTCGTTATTGATAAACTCTACATTATCATAATTAAGAAATCCCTTGAAACGTGTTTAAAAATATTTCTTAAAATATATTTAATCAAAGCCCCCCTCCTCTAATAATAAAATTCAAAATACAGTAAGAGGAATTGACCCAATAAAATAAATAAACAGGTTATTTTTATTTCAAATCATAACGCGACACTTCTTTTATCAAAATTAAAAAGTAAATAAAGTTTGATAGGGGTGTAGAAAATTTATCAGGCGAAAATGAGAGCATAATTTCTAGATTTTATTTTTACCAAACACTCAGCAAGTAAACGTAAGTTATCTGTGGGCGTTAAACTAATTTTTATCAACAACTTTTCATCTTTTAATTGTGTACGAAACTTTAACATTTATAGGATATTAAAAAAAAAAAAAAAAAGACCCTGAAGAAGGAAAACTTTAAAGGCATAGTAATTACAAATTGTGCGAAGCTATGAATACATATCTACTTATATTAAAATCTGAGTATCTTTCTAACTTTCTTTCTAACTAACTTTCTTTCTAACTTTCTAACTATCTTTCTTTCTAACTATCTTTCTATGTCACGCTTCTTTCTCCTGATCGCCGATGAGCTGAAAGTCGAACCAGGTACTGATAGATAGGTAATTTTTCAGGATTCATTAGTTTCAATTTATCTAATTATACGATTTTAATTAGCGAAGATATCAATTAATAAGTAGTCAAATTTAAAGCGATTAAGCCTAATAAATGATTAAATATGAAATCCATTGTTGCAAAACGTGTTTGCTATGAAATAGTAATAACAATGATAATGAGAATTTGGAATGAAGGCTTAACTAAATCAAACATGAAACGCATAAGCGGGCCACTTGCGTATTTTTATCTCTAGCTACTTGTAATATTTTGAAACATTCATTTGTTGAAAAGCCATCTACTTATATTAAAAACTGAGTATCTTGCTGTAACTTTCCTCAGAGGGCCGTGGTGGCCCGATCGGTAAGGCATCGGACTCGTGTCCGGAGGGACCCGGGTTCGAAACCCAGCCGATCAAAGATCCACCGCCTTGATTAATGGTGGCTGGGAGGCGTTAAAAATGTCGTGGTCACAAAGTCCTCCAAGTGAAACGATACCTCTGGGGGTGCTGGGCCCTAGAGTTTGCTCGACCCTAGGTTCTGGTTCAAAATTAAGAACAGAGCGCTCTTCAGGGCCCTATCCCGGTTAAACCACGAAGCTGTGGTAGGTACGGGGGACCCTGGAGAGTGTGAAGTGAAATGTAACTTTCCTCAAAATTTTGAAGGCGCGAAGCATCTCAATAATTCGAATAATTTTTTTGATGCAGGAAAAAAGTGAAGGCGTAAAGTGCCTGTTAGCGAACCGCCTTGGCAGGGAGTAGTTTCTTGAAATTTTCCTCACTACTTTCAAGGCACGAAGTGCCCGTGTAACGCCGGGTCACGTGCGTGGTATGTCTTAAAATCTAATGAACATTAAATTATACCAAATAATATAACATCAGAATAAGGTAAAAGTTAGAGAGAGGGCACGTTATGCATCAACATACCGCAGGAAGCTAATCTAGCTGCCCTGGCAGCTAGTCAAGGTATGTGTTTATTGATATTTTAGGAACTTTTAATCGTGTTATCAAGACGAAAAACTCTAGTTGTTAACAAACTTTTAAAATCAAGTTTTCAAAAGGAAAAAAAATCTGTAACTGCTTCAAAATGTTTTTTATTTTTTTTGCTTATCTTATATTTCAATAATACTCTTGCCACAATAGTGAAATTTGAAAGAAATTACTGCCTTAATTTTGTTTCGCCAATAATATTAATTATAATAAGTAAAAAATGATTAAATAAATAATTACTGGATTTGTTAAAATGTGAAAACACTGTAAATTATTAAAATTGAACAAAGTAGACTTAGAAAAGGAAGAAATTTACAGTAAGTACAAGCTACAATATTAAAAATTTAGTTATTTTTCAGAAAAATAAATTCCTTTAAAAGTGTATTACTTTAAGTTGGAAACTAGTTAAATGTATCATTTAGAACCTCTCCGACAAAATAATCCACCCGTAAAGTAGACTTACACCAGCAGACGCTTTCAAATTTTCTTTTCAGAAAAGTCTGCCTATTTCTGTATAAAAGGTCGGATTGAGGCGGCCAGGGAGGGGGTACCATCCGTTCTCTTCATCTCCCTGGGGGGATTCTGCCTCCCTGGGAGATTCTGAAGTGTGGAAAAGACGTGATTCTGAAAGGAAATGAGATCTTTAAAATCAAGGCTACCATGAAGCCCCAGGAGCAATTTCATCGGCCGAGTTATTACGGCCGGCGAACCGCAAGACTCGGACAGAGGAAGGACGGAGCAGGGGGGGGATATAACCCCCCTCCCCCCACAGTTTGGAACTTTTTGCTAACCTTTCCATACCCTTATTCACTCCACATCCTTTGGTGGATCAATATGGGAGAGTGTGGAGTTGTTATAAAACAACCTCTGGGTGTCTTGAAAAGTTGACAGTCCACTCAGCTTTGATTGCAATGAAGGAGATGACAAAATCAGAAAAAAAAAGAGGGTTTTCTTTTTCTTTTCAAATTTGTGGATGGTTTTCCGAGCAAAAATTGATGCTTTCCTTTTAATTTTTCTTTTTTTTTTCTTTTTTTTGGAACTGGAAAATTGGTGTTAAGTTTATAAGATACGTTAAACTACTGCTCTTTCGAGTTTCATGAGAGTTATTTAAACCTATCGACGTTTATAAATTAGTTGTTTTTGTTAAGTTTACTGACTGGTTAAGAAATTCTAAAACTTGTTCAAAGCTGAAATGTGTATTTAGAAATCAAAAGATCTCCATTATTCTAAGTAATATATGGGTGTATCATTTTGTTTCTTGAAATCTTTCGTTGTTACTCAAGCATTATTTACTAGAATTACAATGTAGATATGAACATACTAGATTTGGGAAAATAAGAATAAATAATGAAAATTAGAGTTGCTAAGGATGACTTAAGTGTTATTAATGAATTTGTGTGAACAAATATTTATAAGGAAGTTGATAAAAATATTTTCATACGTACGCCTTTCTCCTTTAGAAATTAAATATTGATTTTTTTTTCGCAGAAGCAATTGTAGGTTTGCCTTAATTTGTTACATGCTGAAAACACGAAATCTTGAAAAATTTCTTTAGCATCAACATGGTGATACATTCTTATTTTGTTATTGCCAAGAGTTTATGGGTGTTTAGTTCTCTCCCTTGAAAAAGCTTAAGAGCTTAAGTTACCCAGCTCAACTTTTACTGAAAATAATAAAGTGAAAATAAAATCAGATGCATTTTCGAAAATTGCAAAAAATGAAAAAATAAATAAATACAGCCATTTTTTTAAATCTATATATTTTTTGTTTATTTATTTTTGCAATTTACGAAAGTATCGGATTGTATTATTACATTATTATTTTTTCACATGACTTTAATACATTTTTACACGAAACGACACGTTCGAAAACAGAATAGTACAATAGTACTTTTGGTTCAATTTTTTTACACACTCCAGGGTCCCCGTACCTACCACAACTCGTGACTCAACCGGGATAGGACCCTGAAGAGTGCTCTGTTCTTTTTGAACCAGAACCAAAGGCGGAGCAAACCCTTGGCCCAGCACCCCCAGAGGTATCGTTTCACATGGAGGACTTTGTGACCACGACATTTTTAACGTCCTCCAGCCACTATTAATCAAGACGGTGAATCTTTGATCGGCTGGGGATCGAACCCGGGTCCCTCCGGTCACGAGTCCGACGCCTTACCGATCGGGCTACCACGGCCCGATTAAATCGACCCCTATTTAATCACTCCCAACGGCCCTGATTTTGGGCTCAAAATTTAAGTTTGGTCTAAACTTTTAAATTTAGCTAATGAAATACAAAAAAGTAAAAAAAAAAAAAAAAAGGTTATTTTAGCTCCAAAGTCTAAATGGCCCTCTGTTAGCAATTTTTGAACTTTATCATTTATTTTTAAGAAAGTACTCTAAGGCATTAATTCAAGTGAAACATGGACGATCGCAACTCACCAATGCAATCACAAATTCCCAAATTTGGATTTAAGTGAAACGTTACAATCGCTACGAGATGCGATTCTAATGTAATTCGACTTCCAGTAGCGATTGCAATTTTGGTCTATTGCGATTGCCTCGAAGCGATTGCAATAGTGTTTCACTTGAATTCGGCCCTAAGAATAATTCTAGTGAAAACCTAAAAAGGATCGACGAATTTTTCCGTTTTTATAATCATTTGAAATTTTGGATCCTTAACTGTAATGGCGCCTATCTAATTCGGAAGTCTTTAGGACCCATAGTTTAAAAAAATATATATTGTTTGTCTTGATGAAAAATATGTATGTCAATATATCCCCTTAAAATTTTGACTAAGAGTTCTGAAACACCCTGTATAAATACATCGGTATTTATTGCTTGAAGATGGAAAAGATTGGTGCTTTATAATTAATTTAAAGTGACTGACTGAATATTAAAAATTGTCAAATTAACTCTTTATTAATAACTAAAAATTTTGTTTATTTTGTACACGTTTTAAAATTTACTACGCTACTATGAAATCCTTTGCGTTTTGTAAAAGTACTGTTAGCATGAAAAACATTTTAAAGTCCATCTTGTTGATAAAAAAAAAAAAAAAAATGTTTTGTGTTACTATGCAAAAGGAAAAGAGTCGGATAGATTATACATATATCAAAATATTGTTCATGTTTAAAAACCTAAAAGTAAAAAAGCATTACGAAAAAGAAGTGTATAAAATTTCGTTTAACAATAATAAGTCATTTGATTTGAGTTTTACATATACCACTGGAAAGCATTTTTAAATGTTGAATTAAGTGCTGTTTTTTTAGTGTACAATTTTTTTAATAACCAAGAATAAGGTTAAAAAATCTTATTGAAATTCATTATTTATATTAGCTATGTATCAGTTTAAGGTCAAATCAAATTTTAATCACCTTAGTATTATTTTTCTCGATTTATCTTGAAATGTTTCTGCATTCTAGCAAAGAGTATAGACGCGCTTCTAACGACAGAATGTATACAGGGAAAGTTTTATTTTACAACCGATATCAAATTCACTTCTTCATCACTGCATGTATTCGTCAACTATGTTGGAGTAATAAAATGTATGATAACACAAATAAAGTCTGACAAATATTTGACAAACTTTCATAGTCGGCGAGGCTTTAAATCAATAGTTCAAATCAAGCCCACTATGTCTATCAGAAACTGTTCTTTCCCTCCCTTTAGTACCGAACATGCTTGGCAAAGAAATTCCCCCTATCTGATCCGAGGGCCTATATACTTCCCCATCCCCCAGAGGGTTGCGTTTGGTTGACTTTATGGTCTGTGCACGAGGTTGATTTATTCCAGGACCAGCAGAAAGAGAAGAAGAGGAGCGGAAACCACGGTTGGCGACTTATCACTTGAGTTTCGACAAGAAACCTTTCTTTGCCTTAGTTTATGAAGGTCATTTTTTCCGGAGTTCATAATTATTTATTGGTTGCTTGCGATCGGGATTTCTCATAATCTTGAGTTTATAATTCTAGGATTCAAAAGTATAATTTTTTTTTGTCTCTTTGTTTTTTTTTTTTTTGACAGTTTGGAGTTTATTTCACTTGAAACTTCAAAAAATTAAGCAAAAAGATATTTTAATCGTTTTTCAAGGATAAAACTCCGTTGCTTCAACAAACAGCAGTTTCTTATAGCTATTCACAAGCTCATATTTCCAAAATAAAAAAAAAATGTACAAATGTTACTTTTTACTTTCAACAGGAAAAAAAAATAGGTATGCATCAAAATTTTTCATCGAAATTTTTCATGTATCCGAAAAAAAAAATGTAACAGCTGAGGGAAGTAATAAAACTGAAAAGAGAAGCTAATATACTGAAGAGAAGCGCCTGTGCTGTATATAAATCAGTCAGAGGATAGACAATTATCTTTCGTTGTTTTTTTAAATTTATTTCCCCTTCAGTGCGTAATTTATTTGCATTATAAATTCCTCTTCCCGCCCCCTCCTTTTTCGGTCAAATGATTAATTTATATTGGTGAATTATATTAGATAGTTTTTCATTTACAGAAAATAAACAACGTTACAATGCACAAATGAGCAGGGATACTGCAGACACGTGTTTCGGTGTTACAAGGAACGCCTTTATCAATGCAAAAAAGTTGTGAGCTTATGGATGCACAGACATCCGACAAAAGCAACGGAAACAGAAGCGAACAGCTTAAAAAGCAAACATAGCGGATTACATGAACACCAATAAAAAATTCGAAGCCAAAAAAGATCCAATGGGAAAATAAAGAATGAACCGAAGCTTTCTACCAGGTACGAAATGGAAAGAAAGAATTCGATTGGCGACACGATAAGCCAAAAGGCTAACATAATAAAAAAAACACCAGGTTAAACTGTTAACCGCAAGAACAAAAAAGGAGCAGAATGAAAGAAAGCGAATCGGTAAAAAAATAAATAAATAAATAAATAAAAATAAAGACAAGTAGAAAATGGAAAAATGCTAGCAAAATCAGAGGAATAAATTAGAAAGGGAAAAGGCAAAATTATACAAAAGGACGCCAAACAGCAGAAAAATAAGGAATAGCATTGAGATCGTTAACTAAGTCAGAACTGTTTTTCAAAATATGGAAGGATTCCCAAAAATCAAGATCTGATGGGCTGGGGCATTTTTGGACAATTTGAAAAGAATTAAAATCGAAAGAATGATTCTTTTCCCAACAATGTTGCGCAATACTAGACTTATTCAATTGTTGCTTTTTCATTGGTGAATTATATTAGATAGTTTTTCATTTGTTTTTTCGCTTTGATTTTAGATTTTAGATTACTTCACTATTTAAAATGGCTGAAGAAAAAAATCAGAGTTTGGCTATTTCGCTGATCTGGTACATTTTGAAATACATTTTACTCTCTACTATGAAGAATAAATCCACAAAATGATAAAGTGACATATTTTTTTTTTTTTTTGAGTTTTACATTTATGAAAATTAATAACACTGGAAGCTTAAATTTTTTATCTCAAGATGTCTTTTAGAAAGCAACAAAAATTAAACTTGCTTTAATTAATTTTTAATTAGTGTTACATTGAGACGTGTGCTATTCATATCTACTTATATCATTCTTGATGTTTTAAATTCATTTTTGAATAATTATTTATTGCTAAATATGTGATATAAAAATGAAAAAAGATTAAAATATGTATTTTATATTATAAACAAACTTTTCTTATCAACAAAATGTTTTGAGGTTAAATCATACTTTTCAGAGAACTGCATATACTTGGTTCGGGATTACAAGAGACTCCCTTTACAGTACAAAGGTGTTGATCTAATGGATAAAAAAAACATCCGACAAAAGCTTCTTTTGTATCCCATAAATATGTGTATGCTACTTACTGCAAATTTGGGCTATTTAACGTTGTAATATTTTCTTTTACATTTTATAACTAAAGGTATTTCTTTATTTCTGAAACTGTATTTAGTTTTCATTTTTGCGCACTATGAAAGCCTTATCGAAGATGGAAGCACTCTGTAGAAATGGTAGAAAAACTTGCATATTTTACTTTGCGTCGTCACTAATTTTAGCCTATATTTACACATGATTGCTGTCCAAGAATCTGCCTCTCCCTTATGAAGACGCAATAGAGCTTGGCGGTCTTTCCACCGTGACTCAGCCAAAGGGTGCCTGCAGCAACCCTATCTTGAGTGTCGCGGCATAAATTTTATGGCCAATAAAAGGGATGAAGAGGGCTAACCGCTTCCATAGGTTGACCCTTGCCGCAACATTAACCTTAATAGGAACCTCAGCTGCCGCCAACCCTGAGGTTATGGCGGTAAGGAGCATGCAGCTGCGGTTCGAGCGGAACACATTTTGGATTTGGGATTTAAGAAGTTTTGGAAGGGAGAAAAAATCTTTGAAGATGGATATGGGATATAATTTAAATTGCTCTCCATCCGATGGAATGGCTTAGTTTGGATTTTTAGGACTACGAATGAACTGGAAGGTTCGGCTGAAGAGGCCGACCCCGCTAGCAGGGAATAGAACAAGGATTTGGAGTTCCACGAAGAAATAGATTCCTTTCCGAATTCTATTTTAAAGGGATAAGCGGTATCATTTATGTTTCTATAGAAAGGAAACATGACATGGATTTGTTATATAAATTTTGAGAAATTCTTTCCAAATAAAATGTCATACATATCTCTAGATTTATGGAGCTGTAGCAGTGGAATGATAGCATGTTTGAATCTTACTGTTGTAAAACAAAGAGCTCGTGTGGAAACAAAACATAGCAGTTTATATTTTAGAAAAATGGATAATTATTAAATGTAGTTAAATTTTTTTACTCCGAAAGAAACAAGTTTTTGATTCGTTTTTATGTTAAGGAATTTCAACATTTTTTTGAAAGGAGGCTGAAAATTAAAAAAAACCTTCATTTACCAGTTTGTTATCTCAATGTGTATCAACTCATAGCTTTGTTTTAGTTTTTTCAATCAATTCATGTCTTGTTTAAAGATATATGCAATTTATTGTTACTTAAATTAAATGAAACCCTAATAATATTACAGCAAGAGTTGATACTTGATGTAACAATACACACTTTTTACGTTAAGTCACATATATGAACATTAAAAGCCGCAGTTTAAAATAATGAGAATTAAGTAATATATTCATAAAAATGTCACACGCGTGCAAATGAATTGAGCTACAAAAGTTGCCTGCTTAAAGTCTGTACCAGTTAGTCGTCACAGATAACTTCTTTAAAAGATTTTACAACGCGCAGCGACATTCAGCGTAGTAGGAACCGCTCATGATGTACACTGTAAATCGAGCTTTCTGATTGGGTTTGTCAACTGAAGGGAAAGCTATACTTCTGCTGGTGGCAAGCTCAAATGTATGTTGATGCTTTATCGTATTCATAGCAATTTTTCGTAGAAATCTTTCGTTATTTATTATTCTTACGATTAAAAACGTAGTTTACATGTCAAAACCACGCCAAACTGCTAACTAAATGGCTAATTATAACACAACAACCAATAAATTTGTAAGTTATAAAGTTGTTCTGAAACGTTCTGAAAATTATTTAGTCAAGTCCGTTTTTTTAGTAGTGGATTTGAGGATTTTAGATGTCTAATGAGTTTTAGCTACACTGTGTATTGATTAATTTGAATTATAAAATAAGCTGAGAAAAGGCTGAATTAAAAAATTCGAGCATTCATAATCAAATTAGTCTGATTTTCTTTGAAGTGATCAAAGTTCTGCAGATAAGACTTCAATTTCACTGAAATTAAGAATGTTATTTTTCTTTAATGTTCACATCTTTCTTGCTGCATTCATAGTTTTAAAGATTTTTTTTTCGTATTAAGGCCGTGTTTTTACGCTTAAAAAGTAGCTCACAGGTTCATTTTAATGCAAAATGGTATTTTATTTCAGAAATTTATATGTACTGATAGTTTCACGAATTAATATAATTCATTTCAATATTTATTTGAGTTATTCAGTTGTTTGAGTAATAAAATTGAGGGGGGTTGAATGAATATTAGTTGACCTTTATAACCACCTCTCGTGCGAGTTTTATTCTGTTTTTTTTTTAGTTATTGAGTTGAAAGGATGCTGCATTTTTTAGCACTCAATATTAATTATTGATTTGACTTTGTTTTCATAACCTGATGCTTCTCAAAATTTTATGATTGGTAGATAGTGATTCACAAGTTTCAACATGAAGTGACCAATGAATTCGCGTCTTTGAAAATTTACATTAATGCCTTTCCGCTGCAAAAATATAGGTTTTAGTTTTATGGATTTTTTTCTGTTTTATTATTTTTTTCCGGGCATTAGATCTATTCGTATCTTTTTATTCTCGTCCTCTTTCTCTTTTATTTCATTTGCTTGTTTTTTTCGTTCTTTCTTTTCTTTGCTTTCTTTTTTCGTACTTTTTTTTGCATTGGATATTTTTCGAACGTTATTTTTATCGCTTAACTTTTAATGTTAGATATAAGAATCATAAGCGATTCTTTAAATTAAAACTGACGTAAGAATTGTTTTCATCAAATATTTGAATCCTAACGAAAGATACATACGCTTAAAATATTAAGAATGTGTTTTTCATTTTAACTGTTTCTGCATTTTTAGAATATTTTTTTACTTTAAATTCTTAAATATGATAACTATAAATGATTGTTCTTTAATCATATCATTAAAAAAATTGTGTCCGAAATGTATTTAAATTATTTTTTTGGAAAGTATTTCATTTTTTTATTTCGTCTGCTTCAAAATAAATAGTTTTCTTCTTGAATATTAAAGGTTGTTAGCAGTGTCTTTTTACTTAATATTATAATTGCCCTCTCTTCATACTGCATAGTGAGTTATTTTTTCTGATTGATTCATGTTATGGTATAAATAATGGTGTAAAAATTAAAATTGAAAAATAGTGCTTAAAGTAAGTTTTTTTTTTGTGACATATATAATAACCAATCCACTCTATAAGGTGCAGAATTAAATTGTGTAGAAACTCGCGTCTATTACGTGCGCCTATGGGATAATAAATCTAATTTTTTTTAAAAGAAGTAAGTTTGAAAATAATTTATTAAATTTATTTAACAGAATAATATCAAACATGGTTTATGATTGTAGCTAACCTGCATCTGCGTTACAATTACTTATTTACTGTTTGTATTTTTAACTGATAAAATATGACGATTGAAACACACTTCAATATGTATTCTAAAGGAGATGCGTGTTTATAAACTTCACTTACATAAAAATTAGCAAAACTGTTAAAACATGGAGTAATATAAAGCATGTATTTAAGTGGAAAAATTATTCCCTCATATGTTTGAATGCAATTGGAAAAGTTCTTGTAATTAGCTGCGAAAAAAAGAGAGAAATATCCCGCTAAACGGATAGACGAACATATTTAGCCCTCTTATTCTTCCAGCACATTAAATACATTCTTTCCACATTTATATGTTAATTTTAATTTAAAAAAAATATTCGTTGCTGTTAAACTTAAGAACAGATAATTCAGTGATACTTAACCCGTAAAGTAACTTTTGCTGAGAAACAAAAACATTAGTCAAGTTTAAATTCAAAATGAAACAATTCGCAAGAAAACTCTGATTTTTAATCTTTTAAAGAGATACACGGCAAAAAAATCTCTAATTGAAACTTTTAGATGAAACGTAATTTCAAGCACGTGCTTTAAACGCTAGGAATTACAACTTCTCATTCGAGTCTATAAATTATTCATGCCGAGCTTTTATTTTCACAAAGTTTTAATTTCTCAAAACTGTTTTTCCCTCTTGCATACATTAAAAGGTTTCCATCCACTCTCCACCGTTCACGACATGGTGTAACAAAACCTCTACATCCTCTAGCTTCCTTATTAACGACGCCGATAAATATGGCCTGGTTCTTAATTAGAATATCACCCTGCAATAAAACCTCAATGTGACGACAAGGAGAAAGAGAGGCAAGAAGCTTTCGGCGGAGCTTACTAAGAGCGCCGGCAATAGGAATCGAGAGGCTGGAGGGGTAGGGGGGGGGTAAGACGAGAGGGCAGGCGAAGCAATCCATCTGAGCCACTTTTTGATGAATAATTTAGACGAGAGCCTTGCGAAAGGGCCTCTCGTTAAGGCCAACGTGTATGAAGACGACATCGGGAAGAGGATATAGCTTTGCATGTTAAAAAGCAACTGTCGCATTAGATTTTAGGCAAGCTATTTTCCCTCCGCCCCCATCCCTTTTTCGCCGTCCGCCGTAGCTCTCTCGCTCTCATCAGCATCATGTTGTCATTTATTCCGTACATTTTCATCTTTTCGAGCATCCTCCGGGATGCGGTGCGGGATCGCGAGAGCCAAGACTTTTAAATTGACACACGCAGTCTTAACAAGCGAGGCTGCGTGGATGTGTGCCTATCTGTGCTTGTTGCTCTTTTCGACTGTGTCTTTGCTTTCTCCTTCTTGTTTGTACAAGTCTTTCCGGTGTAGCTCATTTAAGCAGAAAAGCCCGTTCGCTCTCTGGCATCTTATGATAATACAGCCCCTTTCCTTTTCTTTCCCCCCTCTCTCATCTGTATCTCATCAAGCTGAGATAGAACCCGAAATAATGATTACGTATGCACATTTTAACGTGACCTCCCTGTGCCAGGACTCCCATGTACCACCGGAGGCGAAAACTCGCAGTTTTCCGAAAGTTTTCTTTACCATTCGCGTCTTCATAGTTTTGACGTCGTCCAACTTTTGCGCATTCTTGCGAAAAGGGCTTAGATACCAATTTGGAAGACGAAATATAGACGCGTTCTTTAGCACTAAATGGGGAGAGCTAAAATGGTGCGAGACCTGATTGTTTGCCGGAGAGCACTACTCCCAAAAAATGTCTTTTAACCGTCATCTATCTTTGAAAGCAATACTTGGTGACAGTAAACTACGTTGGATCAAAGTGGGCTTAATATCTAAAGCTGTTAAAACTAGTATTTATCAGAATAAGCTTTGAAATTTGTTTCAAAACTTAAATGGTGTACCTAGAACAAAGGTCGACTTGTTGACATAAATAATTCAGCAGATGTTTGAAATTGAATGCACATATTAATGCTCATAGTAAAATATGTATGATTTAGTTCCAATAGTTGACACTTTAAGCGAAAGAAAACTTTCCATTTATGTAGGTGCTTATAACAATTTGAATGTCCGTCAAGTTTTAATTTAAAAACTCGTATAATATATAATGATACAAATATTTTGATACACGTACGTTTACGTATTCATACAATATGATATTTAGGTTTCGAGGAGTTTAATAAGGTACATAAAAACTTTTTTTCTTACTAACTTATGCTTATAGCGCCAATTGACAATATAGTTTTAAAAAGTAGTTTAACTTTTTGATGTTTTGAAAAGTCGGTATTTATTTCACATTTACAAGAAAAATAAAAAACATGATTTTTTTAAAACTGATTTCAGATGTCGTGTGATATATACTTTGATGTTTAGGTTTAATTGTTTCATATTTTTAAAAATTTATTATTTGGTTAGAAGTAATCTTTAACAAAAATTTAGTTTGAATAGTCAAAAAAAAAAAGAAAGTTGCTTTTGGACAAAATCGATTTACGTTTTAATGTTTCTCACAAAAATTTCGCAATGTAAAATGTTGAGTTCTTTTCCAAAGCAAATCCAATACTTCTGCACAAAATAATACACAGCAGCTCTCTTTCTTGATCTCATTAGCATATTTATCTATTCGTCCCTTCATTTAACACTCTATTAAACTTCATTTCTTTCAGAAGTGCAATCTTCATTTTCCAAAGCTGTTTCTATCGAGTGTATTTATTTTGAGACTATTGAAGTAAAATTTTTCGTCGCTTTTTTCTCCTCCGGTGGTTTGTTTTCGGTTTTATTAGAAGCACGTGATATTTTCAATGCATCAAAAAATTGAAGTCTCCGGTGTTTTCATGTATATTTTTAATGTGAAACTGCAGAATACGTCTGTTGTAGTTTTTACTTCTTCAATCAATTCTCATAAAACTATATTTTGTGCCTTTGTAACATTATTTATTGGTACTAATTTTTTTTCTGCATTTCTTTTTTTTTCCCGCTATGAACTTAAAGTAAATTTCTATTTCTTTGAGAATAGCAGTACTTTGTTGATAATTTCATAGAATAAAAGGTATTTTGGACTACAAGTTGCAAGCTCAATAAGTACTACGCGGAACATTTAAATAAGGATACTAGCGAGACTAGGTATTTTGTCTTTTGAATAGAGAGGTCTCTTCTTCGGAGGTAGAGTTGATGCATACTCAGCATGTTTTTTTTCTAAACACAACTATTAACATTTAAGATCAAATACTGAAAATATGTTTCTGTATACTAAATAAAATTCAAAATTATTTAACTTACAAAATGTATTTGTTCAAAACCAATACCATTGTTTTTAATCACAGTTTTACAACTTATGGATATTATTTTGAAATAATTCGTAACATGGATTTGTTTGTTATTATGTAATTTACACTGTAGTACAAGGTGTTCAGATTTTAAGTTTTAAGTAAAAATCTTGACACGGGCCATTATCTGTCATATCAAATTTTCCCCATTTAAGTTTTAGAAAAAAAAATAGCTTTGAGCTCCAAAAATTTCTCAATCATTAATGCATTATTTTCTGTAATTTTTCTCTGAGAATGTTCCTTAAGCATAGGATCTCTCAATGTAAGGAAAATCGATGGAGGTCACTTTTTAAAGGGACTGGGACCCAAAAAAGCTCCTTAGGTAGACGTGATTATTTATTCGGAAGTGCGTCACAAAGGAGGTACTACTGAAGTGTGAAAAAATATTTATACAAAGACAAGCATTCAACGTAAATATAGTGTGAGCAAAACATTTTTTATCTTTATGTTAACAGAATATCATGGTGGTGAAAATAATCTGCATTATGTTAATAAATAAAAAGTAAATAATTTATTCACAAAACTATGTAAAATTTTCTTAAAAATGTGTTTATTAGGAAAGAAATGTCCAAGTCGACCTTTTCAAAAGTATAAAAAATTTTATTCAATCAAAAAGCGTAGATTTAAATTTTAAAAAGACTAATTTCCCGCAAAAGTAAAAGAACGAAGTACAAGAAATTGCTTCTAGATTTAAACGAGCCTACTTTCACTTCTACCGATATCGTCATTCGAGCTTATAATAAACGTGCATTTAATTAGCTAAGATTACCTTTTCAAATATTGCTTTTTACAGATATAACTTTTCAATATTTAGAGCTGACTGTTATGCTTCTCATTTTAAAAAATGTAAAGTAAAAACTGATGAAATATATACGTAACAAGATAATAAACAAATTAACAAAATAGCAGCACCTTTTACTAATAAAAAAAATAATATATTAGTCTTTTCGTTAAAAAAAAGCAAATAAAAAATGAAATAAATCGTCTCAAGCAATTGTTATTTTACAGTAAAAACATTAGTGCTTTACAGTCATATCGATTTAGTCACATTTATGCCTAACTTCAATAAATATTAAGTCTCCGATAGGTGGGTATTTCGATTTCTGTTCATAACTTTTTTCCTATGTCTTAGAGCTAAATATTAAGAACATATTCAGAATCTACACATTTCGTTTCTATTTTTTGGTACCAAACCATCATTTTTTTGTTGTTGGTTTCTTTGAAAAGAAAAATTGTTCTTAATGCTTTTGGAGGAGTTAAGTATTTTTGAATTTTTCAAAAAAAAAAGGAAAGAAAGAAAGAAAAAGAAAAAAACCCTAAAAATAGCTAAATAAGAAAATCTTTTCTACACATAATTTTATCAAGATCTTTTTCCAACGAAGTTTGATTGAAGGAAGCCCATTTTTACGTTCATGAACTATATTTGCCTTAAATTTCCCAGTAGACTTAGCGTCTGAGTTTTTTTGAACTGTTCAAAATTGAACAGAAAATTATTCAAATAGAAATATCCGAATGAAGTGTCATTGCTAAGATCTTTCATATAAAGAAAAAAGCTTTATCAAATCAAACTATTAACTCAAACGTTAGGGAAGAGAGCAGGCCGACTGACACACACATTTTCCCACTCTAAAACCCCCATTTTCCTCTTTGTGATTTCTCAATATTAACTTAATTATTTTATTTCTCTGTTATTTTTCTTTCTTTAACTTTTACTGGAGAGTTGGCAATGTAGGCTATGTGGAGGCTTGAATATTGCGTGAAAGCAAAAGAATTGGTTTAACACTAATTACTTAATTATTCGTTTATATTTCCCAACTTGAAGTCTTTTACAAAAATTATTTTTAATTTTGAAAAATTATGTAGTGAACATCAATTTGTTGAAGAAAATTAGCAATTTCAGACGTTATGCGAGATAATTAAGTATTGCCAATTTGGGTATTTCTTTATAATTGAACTGTTTGTTGGCCAGTAAGGGGGCCAGTTTTTAACTGGGGAAACTTTGAATTTTGAAACAAAGGTTTTTTTTATTATTTGGTAATACGCGAATGATTTCTTTTTTCAAGCTTTTTTTATGCAAGTGCAGTTCGTAAAAACCAAAGCGGTGGTTCTGTTGGACTGTAATCCCCACTCCCGGACATCGATTTGCATTGAAGAAAAAACATAAGCACGCTGACGCTTGCATTGAAAAAATATAATAATCCAGACGATTATTAATGGCCGTGCTGCTAAAACACTGTTCCAAACGATGGTAAACATCGATTTCCGTTCGCAGAGTGAGGGGGGGTGTCAAAAAACTCAGAGATTTCAGCCGAAAAACATGCCGCCCATGATGAAAAAAATGATCACGGGAGGCGTGAAATCGAAAATGCATACATAATAACAAATAGTTCGGTCGGGGGCTCTTCGCATCATAAATATGAATAAAAAATATCAAATCGAAAGAAAAAAAAGGAACAACTCTCCACACTTGGAACTCCATGACCGGTGCTGTCACATTTGAATAATTGCAAACGTTGTTACTGCTTCGCAATAATCTGAGTTATAATTTTCAACTTACTTCCAGAAGGGACTCCGGTCTGGGAGTTGTAGAGAAATAATGACAGAGGAATAAAAACAGGTAAATAATGCCCACTGCGCTGGAGCATTTATCACTTCGTGGGTGTGGGGAACAAGGATCCTGGGGTAGGGTATCAGATTTATTAAAAAAATGAAAGGTTTTTGAAACCCAGCACTTTGCCGATTTTTCAATAAGCTAATGATATTTTCTCGTGTTTCTCATGCAAGCATAGCTGGATGAGTTTTTATTTCTTTCTACTCCAGTTATTGTTTTGCCATGCTGTTATCACCGGGGTTGTCTATAGCTGGGTTATATTTTATGATCGCAGATTCACGTTTCACTGCGTGTATTTGTCTGAATTAGTGTTCGGCATTGTTTCTTTGATGTCAGCAAAAAGGAATGACTGTGTTTGAATTTACGACTTTGTATCGACTTATTTTCATCTTAGTATTTGTTTTGCCTCGTCCCAGTTTTCCCTCTCTGCTTTTACTTAACTCCAAATATTAGGCATATAAGTTCAATTTACAAAGTGCACTAATAGTGTGTTTAATAGTATTGATTCATGTATCTTGTGCAGTGTAAATTATTTTAATAAAAACATATAGATTTGTTCTCTTGAAAAATGGCTTAAATTATTTGTAAATTGATAATGAAAACACTTTTGGTACTATTGACACGATTTCGTTGCATAAAGGTGTCCACAACATAGGCATTTAAAAATTCCTCTCTTTACTCCAAGACAATTTTATATTTTGTATCTTTTATAAATTCCATCCAGTAACTGCTGTAACAATTTCAGATTAGGTAAGTCATTCTTTAGCTATATAAAACAACAAAAAAACGACATACAATAGAGCCTCCCCCCCCCTCTACAGTCTTTGTAGAAAGTTCCTTCCTTCTAACAATAATTTAAATTATAAGGATGGATAACATTCTAAGTGTAGCAAACTAGTTG
>JAXGGA010000845.1:0-185377 GCA_038373865.1 Uloborus plumipes | reverse complement strand
TTAAATATACGTACAGTGTGCCGTCACTTTGATGCTAATGTCAGGAAAATTACAATAAAGAAGGAGACGAAATGCTTGCTTTCTTCTTTGAATCACCCAAAAGATATTTTCCAGAAAAGTAAAAAGTTTATGCAGTTCATTTTCAGTTCACACTCCAGGGTCCCCCGTACCTACCACAGCTTCGTGGTTTAACCGGGATAGGGCCCTGAAGAGCGCTCTGTTCATAATTTTGAACCAGAACCTAGGGTCGAGCAAGCCCTAGGCCCAGCACCCCCAGAGGTATCGCTTCACTTGGAGGACTTTGTGATCACGAAATTTTTAACGCCTCCCAGCCACCATTAATCAAGACGGTGGATCTTTGATCGGCTGGGATCGAACCCGGGTCCCTCCGGACACGAGTCCGATGCCTTACCGATCGGGCCGCCACGGCCCAAAAGTTTATCCAGCTACTCGTAGTTAAATCAAGAAGATAATTTTACTCAAGCCTCTCTCATACTTAAAAATATTTAGAATATTCGATTAACAATAACGCAGGATATCTAAAAAGTGTACAGTAGTAAGTACTCTGAAATTTCATGACTAATTTTTCATAAAATGTCTAAGAAAACTTCAAACATCTTATGCATTTTTCAATTTTTCTTTTATAAGATCTATAGAAAAAAGTATGTTATCTACAAAAACCGTTTTAAAGGAAACATATTTTCAACTTTTGCCAACTCTTCATGTGTTTATTTTGAATAGTTAAATTGTTTTAAAATTGCAATTTTATTCACTGAGAATGTTTTACTTTTCTGTAATGATACAAAACGCTGTACGCCTAAAATTAGCAATCCAGCGTCAGATAAACCACATGCGCTAAACATTTTAGCGATTGATTAATTGAGAAAATATAAACGAATAATTACGGCATGTCTATTAAAAAGCGTTATAGGTCCCTTGGGATTTCGAGCTATTGTGACTTGACTATATTTATTCCTATGAGGATTTCCCAAACCTTTAAATATGTGCCTAAACTGCAGAGTTAGTGTTGTCATTTATTAAGATCACTCTCGAATTCTTCTCATTTCGGAGTCCCACTTCTATGGAAAAGCACATGTCCAACACAATTCTGGCATTAATCAATAAAAATTCAGTATTAAATGGGGGAAACAGTCCACAATAAAAAAAATCCTCAATAGAATATGGATATTAGTCCCTAAAAACTCCAGTACCAATGAAAAAAAAAAAAAAAAAAACAGAAATACGTTCCCATTCCATTAAAAATCACAATACCCGATAAACAAGAAAAAATATTGCTGAAAGTATCATTAAAATAAAAGCATTAATCGTAAAATACATTGATTAAATGCTAAAAATCCTCATTAGAATTATTACAACAGTCCCTTCCCAAAAAAACCCTGTACAATCTCCACATTATCCTCCCCCCCTCCAATTTAAACGAATGAGGGCAACAGCCTCTAAAAATTTCCCATTATAGTGAGGAAAGTAGTCTCCAAATATTTCCGTAAGAAAAAGTAAACACTTCCGACATTTATCATTATAATAATTGCATCATATTTACAAATTTATAGAATGATGGCTCTCAAATAATGTACGTTAAACTCTATAGCTCGCAAATAACGTCAACGGGCATGATAAGAATATCCAACTGGATAAGTAAAATAGTCCCAAAATCTCCTTTTAGAATAAGAAAAAAATCTTCCAGTACTATCAGCATTTTATATTTTAAACCTCAACAGAAATGGCGGGAAAGCTTTAAAAAAAACTCTCACAAGATTGTAGTCCCATTCAATATCGACATCAGCATCAATCATTCTTAAGCAACTTTAACGACAAATAAAGTTCCGATTAGATTAACTTTTTTTTTGTCGTGTGCCAGCCAGGCCTGCAATTTGGGGTGCGCTGCTTCACTTTTCCAATCGTACCGTAATTTGGTGTGAAGTCCGACTTCCTCAGTACACGCATGCCATAGATACTAGTTTATGGGTTAGGCAACCTTTCACAAAAGCACATTCACACAAAGAAAGGACAAGGACATGAGAGAGAAAGCACATCCATGCCCAAGTCGGGACTAGAACCCGGGACCACACCATCCGTGGCAGACTGCTCTGACCACTAGACAAGGTGGCCGGCAGATTAACCCATTAATTCCCAGAATAGAATTTCTTCTTTTTGTGTGTGTTGTCCGGGGGGGGGGGTCTCTTCAAGTCTTAAATTCACTAAAATTATTAAGTTTTATACCAAATTACATGTTCTAAGACATGACAGAAACGAAAATGATTGTGGCTATGCTTAATTTTAAAACCATGTGATTTGATAATAACTATTATCATATAAAATAATTATAATGTAATGTTAAAAACTGAAATTCCTTGAAATTTCTAGTGAATGTTTTAACAATGTAAGATTAACTTTTTTGTATTTGCTATAATTAATTGATCCTTTCCATAATACCTGACATCATTTAAAACTATGGTTGTAAGGCTTTTGGAGTTTTTCAAAGTAACTCTGGTTTTTACTCCCTTACTGTATTTAAATGAGTATGTTTGGAAAATTTGTCTACGGAACTGCAAGAAGTTCCCTTGATTTTAATCATCAACCAACGAAGCGTACATGTCTTTTGCCAAACAAAATGCTGTGCCATTTTCTTTACATACAATTTTTCTAGGAATGTTTGAGACTGCAGTTTTGACAAAGGTTATGATCCATATGGTTTTACATTCAACCTATAAACTTTCTAAATATGAAAAAAAGCTCTATAAATTATTCGTCAATGAATGCATTTTTTCTAAAAAGTGAGAATAATAGATATGAGTTTATCTAAAGACAACAACACGTACTGATATAGATCAATGTATATAATAGCCCTGTAGTGCGTAACGCATGTACTAAGGACTATTGTTTATAGCATTGTGTACAACGAAGTACATAATACATCTCTACGTCATTTCATACAACGTGTAGTATAATGTCTCTCTAACACCGCAATCTATAACCCTTCAAGAACACTTGTAAACTTTTGTCAACTGAATGTCATGTAAATCAGGGGAATTCTGAGAGACTATTCATTACACTGATATTATCTATAAAAATATATCTAGTTTGATGCAGTCCATTTTACTTAAATTTACCTTCCAGTATTTCTAAGAGGAAAACATTAAGCATAACCCATACTAGATATGAAAATCTTCCAATGTTTTGATAAAGAAACTAGCTTAAATGACATCATTTAGTATAATTATGAAGTAAGAGTTTAATTTGTTTTGTTAAGTAAATTCGTGTTAATATATATCCTGTAACATTTGACTTATTTTCCAGATTATAATAAAAACAATGATAATTTTGAACTCTACGCAGTAGCTAATCAGGGAAAAAATGCTTAAAACAAAGAATGAGTAATGATTCACGGCAAATCTCATAACATTTTCCTCGTTTTAAATGCTTCTGAGTGTCGCCAAAATGACACACACGAAACAAAAAGCGTTGTTTTGGGTATTCAACCAAAACGGAAGTCAACAATCGGGATTAAGGCCAGATCATAGAGGTGATGCCACTGAAAAGAAGCAAAAGATGAACTCTGCTTGTGCATTCCGTTCATTTCTAGAAAGTACATGAGTAATTACTTCCGATCGGAAGTACAGCATTAATTATTTCAAATTTCCGATAATGTCAAGAGTTTTGAGTTTGAATAATTATTAAAGTGCGTGTCTACACTTCCGCCGCTTTTGGTATATAAACAGATGAAAATTAACGAAGAACAATCAAAACCATTTCTTTCCCTCACAACATTTAACTGAGCAGTAAGCGTTCCACGTTTCGATCAAAAAATGTATTCCTTCAAGGTTCTTTTGAGTTTTCTTCTTGCATCTTTGATGGTGATGTTTTCATTCCACGTGGAGACCACTTCAGCAGCTCCCCATTTCGGAGGGCATGGTCATGGTGGTTTTGAGGATATCATGCCATTATTAGCGGCAGGAATTGTTGTCAAGTTGCTTCAAGACCAGCAATTGTGATTTTTTCGTCCATAGTCTTGTGATTTAAGGGTATTATTGCAAAGAATTTTGAGCGCCAATGTCACCTTTTGTAAATTGGAAGTCATGAAGTCATTTTGTATGTTATTTAAAATTTATATCTTCAATCACTCTTACGAAGGAAATGCTATGTACAAAATACGAAGCATAGTAATGTATGAAAGCCATTTGTGTACAAATATAAATGAAATTTTTTCAAGATTTTGATAAAAGAATCTGAAATATGTCATTGGGTTCTACCACGAAGATTTAAATCATGCACATCAATGTAAAAACCAAACTTGCTTTTGTATATTTTTTGTGAATAAAAATGCTTGTTTTGCAGATTTTTGAATTATTGAACTGAACAGGTGCGTGTGTATGTGAGTGTGTTAACATTTTTTTTTAAAGTATCTACAAGTGTAAGGTTAGTTTGGTTAGATAATTTTTTGAGAACATTGCATACGGCTAATTTTGACGTATTGAATATGTATTGTTTTAGACAATAATCTTTAACAATACATTTAATCCAAAAAATTACATAATTTATTAAAAAGTTTACTTGAATAAATTGCACCTTTACAATTTCTCACTTGTCTTCATAAACATTGTTCTAATTTATTCCATACAGCGTAACCTTTTTCAAAAAAATATAATGGTTAATAAAAACTGCTCAAAGTAAAATAAATCTTCACATCTTTTCTACTTTATGACATTACTAGATTAAAAACCAGCTTTTGCTTTAGTGTTTGAAACCATTTCAACTTAGCTATCTTTGAGAGAAAATCTTAATATATTCGCTTATAAATTGCACCAAAAGCATTAGTTAGAAATATTTATATTATGCATGCTTTCCTTGGAATTGTAATAATAGGTAATGTAATGTGGAATAAATTCGTGCATTGTTTATGTAAAGTGAAACACAGAAACAGAGCAGATATTTGCTGAATTCTCCGTGAACATGTCAGTATAAGCTCATACATTATCATAACAATGGAACAGAAACAATACTGCAAACTATGACCGAAAAGATAAACCCCAACAATCCTGATGATTCATAAGCAACAATGAAAAAGGAATTAGTTAACTGTAGTGTTACAATTTACATATATCTGTTAAACTTGACGAAGTACTAGTAAATTTTGATGATAACAAATATACTAACTCTCCTACTCATATAACAGAATTAAATTACGTTGCTTGTCCATAGTTAATAACTTCATGGAAATATTGAAAGCCATTGCCTCTAGAGGTTAGAACTATTTATTTGTTTTGCATATAAGACAGCACAAAGAATATTTACAGTACAAAAAAAGAAATTATCACCCATGGCACCAAATCCGCAGCATCCAGTGTACGAAATGAAGCTTCTAAACCAAAGCTAAGGGGGCGAAAGGGAAAAAAATCTGCTGAAAAGTTTTTAAAAATCTGCAGAAAATTTAAGCATATCCGGAACGTGCTGAAAAAAACTTGCAGAATATTTAGAGAAAGCTAAAAGAAAAAAAAAATGGATTTTTTGCAGATTGTATTGAAGACAAAATGCAGCTTTTTTCTGCCTTGCAAAAGTCTGTAGAAATCTTTGAAAAAAACTACAAAACATTTTTCTCACACATTTTCTACAGATTATTTTTAATCGTGGCCATAGAAAGGTTTTTTTTACACATGAATTGATTGCATTTAAAATATTTTCAAGTCCTCAATAAATAAATATCATAGTAATCACAACTTTGGTAATACAGTCACTTACTAAGTTTTTAAAACATATATTTATTTTTATTTTTATACTAGAAAAACTACGAGTTGAGTTACATATAAAAGTTCCCTCATTGTTTTTGCTAAAACTTGATGTATGTTACAACATAAACTGATATTTTTTCCTCTTTTTTCCACAATATTAAAAAAGACATATTTGGAGGAATGAAAAATATATTTCATTTGATATGTCAGGTAAACACCACATTTGGCATTATTTCAAAGCCTAAAATAGAGACTGTCGCTTCTGGTTATGTAAAAAAATCTTACCACTCGATCATGCGTATTTTCTGATGTCTATCGTTAGCAAAGCAGAATACTTGGAAAAATTCCACTACATTTCACCTCCCATTATTGTAACTCGAAAAGAATTCAATCCATGAATAATTTATAAGAATTATGCCGTTTGTTATTCTCCATTGTCAAGAGTTATTTCAGTCGCAGTCAGAGTTTTGAAAACTATATTTTGACTAGAGGAACAATTATTTGTCTTGTTTATTTCTTCAACAATACAAGAAGTTTGCGGAAAAAAGCCCAAGAAAGAATTTTCGTTTGAGATTTTATAATCCTTTTAATTAGTCCTGGGAGGAATTTAAAGTTCAATTGCTCCAGTTAAAAGGCTGAAAGATTATTATTATTAGTATTTCACTTATAGCTGAGAGATTTTTTTAAATACTAAACGCAGAAGGAATTAGTAGGGAAGGAATTAGTAGGAAACTTGGTTGCATAAAAACACCAATTAAGGGATTAATAAAGTTATTGAAGTCTTTATTATAGAGAAGACACGTTTATGGAATATTTTTTTTTATTATTTTGACTCTCTGATACATTATATACAAAGAAAAAAAAATATTTTTATTTAACCCATTAATGCCTAGCGTCCCTTTTTAGGGACGGTCAAAACAGGGGTCTGAATTTCCCCAAAATAAACATTTCAAACAAATAATAGTGTTCAATTAGTACCTTGGTATTGTTTCAATTCATTATTCATAGATTGCAGCATATAATCATTGTAAAGTTTGTTCTGTAGCAGTTATAGTATGATCTTTTTTAAAAATTACATCGTTCACAATTTCAAGAACAAAAGCTAAATTTTCAAAGTTATTCCCACCATACCAGTTTATGTTAATTGCTGATTTTATTTCTTCTTATAAAATGTCTTTTTAAATATTATATCGTAGGCAGAAAAAAAAATAGTAAAAAAAGTATGTACCGTAAAATGGGGTGAATCGGAACACTTTTCAGCTTTGATTGTAAAAAAAGTAGGTAAAAGATTTTTTTTCAATTTGATTTTTTGGGTAAAAACTTCGGTCTTGCTTTACTTTTGATATTACAAGCGAAGACAAAGCATTTTGAAAAATTATCATTAAAATATATAGGAAATTATGGGTGTTCCGAATCACCCCGCTGATAGGGGTCAATCGGAACACTTGTTAAAATTTTTATTTTTTTTTTCAATTTAACCTGTAATAGGTCTCACAAAATGAGTAATATTGATGGGGGAGAATAAGAACAGACAATTACTGTCAAATAAATGCATAATTTCAATACCAGTAAACGTGTATAATTTGTCAAAATTCAAAATAATTTTGAACTTATGAAAAATGAAAAAATTTTAAGAAATGCTTTTGAATTGAAATACAAAGATTTAACATGAATGGAAGTCACTCATGTCGTCCACAAATATGTACTTGTCCTTAAAACTAGCAATCGTGACTTGGCTTAAGTTTTTTCATAACATCTAATGGGATGAACTCTGCCTTTTCTTTAGTTTCTTGAAATATCTGGGTTTCGGGGATTGTCCTGAAAGCTTTTTACGCTTATTCATCACTGTCTGTGTGCTGGATTTTTACTACATAAAGTCTATGTGACTTTCCCCCTCGTATTTTAAGTAAAAAGAAGTCTCCTGGAGAAAAAATCTTTTGAAATCTGCAACTGTTTGTCATTCTAAGATCTAGTTGCTCACGAGAAAGGATAAACAGTAATAAAACCTTGTTCTTGTCTTGATTAGAAGAATTGGGGTTAGAATCTTGATTTTTCAAACAGTTTCCTTCAAATAAGTTTGAATTGGAACAGCAGAACTAAGTGTTCTGATTCACCCCGCAATTTTTTTTTCTATGCCATTTTTCAGAATTCTTCATTTTTATGACACAATTTATAAAAAATGTAAATTCTAATGCGGTATTCTGTTGTTCAGATACATGTATAATTGAAACATACCACTCTTAGTTTTTAAATATAAGAAGGTTTGATCTTGCATATGAAGTTTTGCAGTCTATGGAAATGTGATGTTTTCTAGCGTTCCACGTGCAGCCCTCCTTAGAAGCCAATAGCGTTGCCAGATTGACAAAAGTAATTTTTTCCTACTCCCTATGATCTTACCTTACTAAGAAAAAAATTCATGGTGAAAAAATACCCAATAGTTTATTTATGAAGAATTTCGTTGTACGGTCGGGAAGTTTTGTTCCGATTGACCCCGCTGTTCCTATACACCCCATTTTACGGTACTCTCTGGGGTCTATCGTAACTTTTAAGGGACGATTTTTCTTTCCTTAATAAACAAATTATTTTTTACATAGTATTTTTTGAATTATTGTTCCTGTCCATTAAACACTGTTTGTGCCAGTATACAAAATATGTTAAGTCAGGCATTAATGGGTTAAATATATTTCAAAACATGATTTATACGAGACTCATCGAAACATTTCCATCGTCCAAGAAACTCTGTGTCCTTCAATTATGACATTGATATCCGTTTGGAATGACATCGATTGGTAATAGTAACATAAAGCCAATATATAAAGTATTCTAAACATGGCATGTTAAACTTTTTCTTAATGAAACGAGGACCGGAAAAATTTACAAACAAATTTCATAGTCTTGTTCTTTTTTTTTTAATGAAAAATTATTCTTCTTATTACTACTAAATTAAGTTTATATTTTTTGTTCATTTGGAATATAGTGTTAATAAAAATATTGCTGCTACTATTCTCTATCTCAGTTTTTTAACACAATTCACACTGAGTCGAAGAAGTGAACCAGTCTAAGTGGATTGGTAATTTTTCTAAATTGCTTCACAGATAACAATCCTGCTTCATATAAATAAGTTGTAGCTAAAGGGATTACTTGCCAATGTTCTATCATGCAGAAATTGGCATTTTAATGTGCTTTAATACTCATATACTGGGATAAAGAATGGAGACGGATAAAGAAGTAAGTTTGGATCGAGAGACATACACAGACTATTTATAGATTAGTAGAAATTATTATTACGTCCTCTCACGCCATATATAATAGTATTTTTGTTTTTGTATTTCGTTATGATTAGACCTTTACCCCAGTCACTCTCCAAAGTTCATCCCAACACTTATTTTACATAATTTCATAACACAGAATTCAAGAAATTGGAAAACACATCTCTGAGCGCATTAGCAGCCATTTGTTGTAATCGAAACTGAGGACAGTATCATTGAATGGAACACACACACACATTTGGAGGGTAGGGGTCAAAGATACAAAGCATCTAAATGTATGCTAGATTCTAAACGGAGAGTCTAGATTCTAAGCCAAGTAATATCGTGTTTTTTTAACTTAATTAATTTGTTTATTTTTATATCATTATTTGTACATTTATATCTGTTTTAATAATTACTTATTCATTTAAATAAGGGAAAAAACAACGCTGACAGGTAAAAGTTCCTAAGAAATAGCAATTTTTTCTCTTGACCGGTGATAGGGAGTCCCTGTTTTGAAGGAAATTAAAAACACGTTGGCATTATACGAGGCAAATGTGGCTTATAAAATAGTAAATAGCGTCTTTTTTAGAGATTTCACGGTTGAAAATATATTTTATATGCTTATTTCCTTCTTTTTTTCCCAAATTTATTCAATTTTCCAATCCTTTGTATTAGATTTGATATTTATTTTAGGCACCTATTTATTTCACGGCAGCAAAATTTTACATCCTCAGGAAGCAGCAAACGTGTGAATTTCTTCTAGTCAATAAAATTGAAAGTAAAAACGTGATAAGCACGTGAAATTTTGGTAATAAAGATTCAGGTTTCCTGGGAAACGCAATTTTCGTCTAAGTAAGCCTTGTTGAAGAAGAGGAAATATAAATCAAGCGAAACATTCAGTCAAGCACGAAAATAAACAGGCTTCAAACTAGCATCATTAAAGTGCTATTATACCGATCTTGTACTTAATAGGCTACGGATAGGAACTCTCAAACCAATTTGCATAGAACAGCGTCGAAAATGAACCTAATCAGAGCATGTATAAATAGAATATGCAACGTATTTCAATAAAGTTATTTCTTTTTTATATTTAGAATCACTGTCACTGATACATAGAAAGTAAAATTGATATCGTATATCCGTGTTCTTCATTCTTTGCTTCATAACAACTTGATGACTTGGAGTTGTAGAAACAACTCCAATTTACCTTAAAGAGTTTAGAGTGTATAAAACTACTGACTTTCTGAGTTCTTTTTCCATTCTTGAAGAGATCTTTTGAAGATACCGGCGAAACATCGGACAATATGTTCAGTAAAGGAGAAGTTGTTTTTGCTTTGTGTGTGTTGTGCGTCGCGTTTATGTTTGCCGTGGAAGAAATTGATGCAAAATCTATAAAACAACATATCCGTCGAAAAGAGATAGAAAAGAGATTAGAAGAAATGATTCCTTCACTGGTGCAGAGATTTGTCTTGAACTATTTATTTTCGTCTTAGGATTTATCGCCAATTTGCAGTCAAAGCTTGTTTAAAACTGTCTACATGTTATTTACATTTTCGGCAAAGAGTTCAGAAGATACTGGTGCGATGTAAGCTAATATGCTTAGTAAAACTCAAGTCGTCTTTATTTTGTGCGCGTTGTGCATCGTGTTTTTATTTGCCACAGAAGTCATCGAGGCAAAATCGTTAAAATCGTATATACGTCGGAAAAAGATTGAAAAGCATTTAGAAGAGATGCTTCCAGAATTAGTTGGGAGGGCTGTCTTAAACTATTTATTTTCGTCTTAAGATTTAACGCTAATTCGTAATTGAAGCTCATTTGATACTTTCCGCGTGGTTTTACATTCTCGACCAAGGATTTAGAAGATACAGGTGCAACAGAAGGCAAAATGCTAAGTAAAACTCAAGTCATCTTTACTTTGTGTGTGTTGTTCATCGTCTTGATATTTGCCGTAGAAGACATCAAGGCAAAATCGATTAAATCTTATATACGTCGAAAAAAGATTGAGAAAAGTTTAGAAGCGATGATCCCAGAATTATTCGAGAGGGTTGTCTATGACTACTTGTATCCATACCAACAACCAGATTTGATTACCAACGTCAACATTCAGTACTATTAGTAGCAATAGGAACTGCTAAAATACCCAGTAGTACACATTTCCTCTACTGTTGGGAATAACATGGATATTGCTATTGAGGTGAAACCGTTCTTTGGATTTTCCAAAGTAGTGTTAAGAGTCTTGTATGGAGTGTTTTTAACATGAAAAAAGTATTTGATCTGAAAGTAACAACAGCATTAAACAGTGTACGATATTTCATTTTTCACTTAAGAAAATGATGTTATTAATAAGATGTTTTGGATATCAATCATTAAGAACATTAAGATCAACTGCCAAATATCTAAACAGTATTTATTACTGAAAGTTTGTATGTTTTGTTTTTTTTTTAACATGGGAAATATGAGAAAAATTATGATATTAATGTGTCTTCATCTTGAGTGCTACTGAATTACCTAGCTTATAAAAAAGGTAAATAAATGTATTTATTTGTAATGTATTTGCAATTTGGGCATATTTATTTTCATGTTTTGCTTTAGCATGAGTATGATATTTATTTAAATACGTAGTGTACAATAATTTATTACAGATGAATTATATGTGAACTATGTAATTCAATTGCATCATCTAGCATATTTTTTAAATGATACAAATTCGAAGAGTTGGAAAACACAGCTTTATTTAAAGAATAAAAATATTTCAGAGGAATAAAAAATATTTAAAAACAAAAGATAAAACATATATTGCATTTATTTTGGTAGGATCTGTTAGGCGTTCTATTGCGTTCAGGAAAAATTATTTAAGTAATTAAAAAAATCATGTGAAATTTATGTGTAGAAAACTATTTATTATTGATTTTTCAGTCTGCTAAAAAAATATTTCATGTTGGTCAAATTGCATTAACTTTTTGGTTATATTGGCATTAAATAGATCATCGTTAAGCAATTGAGTTTTCAGACACCTTTATTTTTAACTATGTGTTTCATAAAAAAAGAAAAATCTCCTGTTCCTGAAAATTCAAGTTTTCTAGGTCTTGTATCAATTGGCTTGAAATAATATCTATAAAATATTTTTAAAATAGTATAAAGCGAAAATTTTTCTCGATAATACCTCTCAAGTGATGCTAGATTGAAGAAGATAAAAAAAATATCAGGACACAATATATATATATATATATATATATATATATATATATATATATATATATATATATATATATATATATATATTATATATATATATATATATATATATATATATATATATATATATATATATATATATATATATATATATATATATATATATATATATATATATATATATATATATATATATATACACTGAAGTGACAAAAGTCATGGGATACCTCTTAATATCGTGTCGGCCCTCCTTTTGCCCGGCGAAGTGCAACAACTCGACGTGGCATGGACTCAACAAGTCGTTGGAAGTCTTCTGCAGGAATATTGAGCCATGCTGTCTCGATAGACGTCCATAATTGTGAAAGCGTTGATGGGGCAGGATTTTGGGCACGAACAGACCTCTCGATGGTGTCCCATAAATGCTCAATGGGATTCATGTCGGGCGATCTAGGTGGCCAAATCATTCGTTGGAATTGTCCAGAATTTTCTTCAAACCAATTGCGAACAGTTGTGGCCCGGTGACATGGCGCATTGTCATCCATAAAAATCCCATCGTTGTTTGGGTACATGAAGTCCATGAATGGCTGCAAGTGATCTCCAAGTAGCTGCACATAAGCATTTCCAGTCAATGTTCGGTCCAGTCGCACTAGAGGACCAAGTCCATGCCATGAAAAAACAGCCCACACCATTACGGAGCCACCACCAGCTTGAACAGTGCCTTGCTGACAGTTTGGGTCCATGGCTTCGTGGGGTCTGCGCCACACTCGAACCCTACCATCGGCTCTTACCAGCTGAAATCGTGACTCATCGGACCAGGCCACGGTTTTCCATTCATCTAGGGACCAACCGATATGCTCACGTGCCCACGAGAGTCGCTGCAAGCGATGTCGTTCTGTCAGTAAAGGCACTCGAGTCGGTCTTCTGCTGGAATAGCCCAAGAAATCCAAATTTCTCCGCACAGTTCTAGCAGACACGTCCATTGTACGTCCCACATTGATTTCTACGGTGATTTGACGCAGTGTTGCTTGTCTGTTAGAATTTACGACTCTTTGCAGACGTCGCCGGTCTCGATCTTTAAGTGCAGGCGGTCGACCACTGCGCTGTCCATGGTGGGATGTTATGCCTGAAATTTCATACTCTCGGCACACTCTTGACACAGTGGATCTGGGAATGTTGAATTCTCTAACGATTTCCGAAATGGCATGACCCATGCGTCTAGCTCCAACTAACATTCCGCGTTCAAAGTCTGTTAATTCACGTCGTGCGGTCATCATCACGTTAAAACCTCTTCACATGAATAACTTGAACAGAAATGAAAGCTCTGTAAAAGCACTGCGCATTTATACCTGTTCTATGCGATGCTACTGCCATCTGAAAATTTGCATATTGCTATCCCATGACTTTTGTCACTTCAGTGTATATATATATATATATATATATATATATATATATATATATATATATATATATATATATATATATATATATATATATATATATATATATATATATATATATATATATATATATATATATATATATATATATATATATATATATACATATATATATATATATATATATATATATATATACAATATTTAAAAAATTTAGTGGCAAATACATTTTACACTAATATGATTGCTTTACTGTTTGGTAAAAAAGGGCTAAAAATATATCAGCAAGATACCCTAGTAGCAATATAATCAAATAATCCAAGGAATACATAATTAAAATAAACAAGTTGAAAAAAATAGGTTTTTTAGAGTTATGAAATCAAAAATTCCTAGTTAAAGCAATCCCTTAAGCATCAATAAATACACCTATGATACACCACTTGCATGCATGAAGTAGATGGGAAATCCATTTATTTTCCTAATGTTACTCCTACTATTTTCCACTAATTAGAGTAATCACATTACAGTCAAAACACAATTGCTAGACTCACAGTAGAAATCAAATGAGAATCCCCCACTCCCCCAAATTTACAAGTAAAAAATAATAAATAAGTAAAAAAAAAAAGATTGTCATTATGCGAACTAAAAAACAAAAGCTAATTTCACATATTCTAATGTCTGGATTTGATGAGGAAACAACATGTTGATATAGGTCCCAAGATAATACTTCTTGCTTTGCAAAGAAAAATATTAATGAATTAATGGTTTTACTTGTTGGATTTAATTACAGGACATAAAAGGAAATACCTTGTTGGTTTTTGATGCTATTTATTGATGTACTTTATTTGAAAGGCAGTAAGAATTACACGAGAACTGCATTTTAAATGAATGAGGCAACTTATTAAGACCTATAACTTAGTAGATTCATTGTTTTCCGGAAAACATATGAGTCTGGTGGAATAAATATACTTTTAAACGTTTAATATATATATATATATATAATACAGAGTAAGTTATGCGTTTAAAACAGCGCAACTTTATGTATTTTACTTCATAGATCTAGTCCTCAAAGAGTTAACCTAATTATCTATTTTTGTTTTTCCTTTCTTCTTTTTTAAATACGTTTTTTATTCAATGCTTATTTATATAGGGAAACAACGGTGATAATACTATAAGACATAAATACTGTGCATGTCTTTTGGCAGTCCTTCATGTGACATTCTTACAAAATGATCCGAAAAAAAAAAAAAAGATGCGATGCGCACGTGATGTAATGCTCATGGTTGATTGAATTCGTTATTTAAAATGCAGTGCCTCATACATAACTCTTGTCACGTTTATATTACGTTATTTTTAGGATATAAAAAGCTAATTTTTAGTTTATGAATCGCTAAAAGACATCATAGAAAACAGTTAAAGAATGCATTAGGTATTTGGTATTTTTTTTTTGAAAATGAGTGCACAATTATTTACTGGTGCGAAAAAAAAAAAAGATGCGATGCGCACGTGATGTAATGCTCATGGTTGATTGAATTCGTTATTTAAAATGCAGTGCCTCATACATAACTCTTGTCACGTTTACTGACATTGGAAGTCAATTCTGAGCAGCATGATCCTACATTAATGGGTCTTTAGTTGCTAAAACTAGCACGTCCAAAATTAAATATAAAAAAAGTGATGTGTGCGTTGTGTGTAAGTGTGTCAAACGTGTGTGTTGTAGCACTATTTTTTTTAGGATATAAAAAGCTAATTTTTAGTTTATGAATCGCTAAAAGACATCATAGAAAACAGTTAAAGAATGCATTAGGTATTTGGTATTTTTTTTTGAAAATGAGTGCACAATTATTTACTGGTAAAATGTGAAATTTTTTGGTAAAATAAGTTCACGTACTGATAGTTATTTTCTGATAATATGGTGAAAAAATTGAATAAAAGTGATTAAGCAAACTGTTTACTAGTGTTAAGTAGTGTAGAGCTAAAAATTATTATGTTCTTAAAATAGATATTGCACTTGTGCTTTAAAAGTGAGAAAAGACCACGTATAATCAATAGTTTATCGAGTGTAAAATCAAATAAAATAAATGTATATTGTAAAACAACAGTCGAAAACTCTGTACTATGAAATGAGTAAAAATACACATCGTTTAAAAAAGAACAAATGTATGCATTAAAAAATAGTTTAAACCTCAGCAAACAGCTGTTTCGGGGCTGTAAAATGCAAGAATCTAGTGCATAAAAAACAGAAAGACAGGTTCACTTGATATTATATCTTATCGCTATTATGTATATTTAAATATTCTTAAATTAAAAAGCTTTAATTCTACTGTAATTTGTTAAAGTTATGTTCAAGCATTCTTTCCTACTTATCATTCGTTATTTATATTTTAAATAAAATATTTAATATGTTTAATTGGTTAACTGCTAATTAATAGTTAACAAAAATAATTAAACTAAAAATGAGATTTTGTTAAGTAACAAATGAAATAGAAACTTAATGTCTTTCATTAAAAGTAGAGTAGCAAGGAATCGGCAACCTCTTCATATTTTTGATTGTAAAAACATAATGACAATTTAGCATCAATTTAATTTTTGTTAATTCTCAGGATATTTTATGATCCTGAACTACTATTTATAATTTGGATCAATACCTACAACATGGGTTAAAGTGTGTCTACATTTTACTAAACTTAGCACAAACTGGCATTTTGTACTTAAAATTTTATTAAATAAAATATGACTTAAAAAGAAAGTTTCTGGTCACGTAAATATTAAAAATTCACATTCCTCCCTCCCCCTAGAAATGTCAACACTAGAAATTTTTAAAGATAGCCACACAGTTTACTAGTTTTATTTAAAAAAATAATAATGTGATTGTTAACTAATATGTAATTTAATTTCACTTATTAATTTAATAAGAACGTTCAAGTTAAATAGAATATTGTGTTAGTTATTGAAGTTTCTAGTTCCAACGGTTCAGTATATAATCATTTTAATTAACTATAATTGTCTTCTACGCTTTTTTTTATTTTATAATTGTGTATAGTTAGAAGAACAGTGTTTTAATACAACAGAAAATATTATAGGCCGAATCACACCTCATGCTTCGGTCAAGCCGAAACTGTGCTCCATGTCTATATCTACATTTCTTGTATATATCTACATCTCTCGTATATATTTTCATCTCTCGTATATATCTAAATCTCTCGTATATATCTTCATCTATATATATATACAGGGTGGTTATAAATTAACGTGAGGTGTTTGGAGCCCTCTGGCATGAAGTAATGGGCGAAATATTGTCAAATTTCATGGGCTCACATATCAGACCATGGGACTTTGATTTCTGAGATTTAAAAAAAAATAGTTTAAAAAATGACCACCAGGTCAAAATTTGGCGCTGTAACAGTGTTTTACTCTGAATATCGTTAATTAAAATTGAAAAAAATGCTGTACAAAACAATTTCGCAAAGAAAAAATGATTGTTATTTGTAAATGAGGTGTAATATGACTGCCGTAGAGTTTCCAGTATGGCCCCCAAGGTCGCCCGATCTCAATCCAAGTGATTTTTAGTTATGGAGATAGCTGAAAAGTATTGTGTATCAAAGACATGTTTCTGACGTAGCAAGTTTAAAAGGTATTGTAACTCTGAAAGTTAGAGAAATCAATTCTGACATAAAGCAGTGAGTAGCCGCCCCGATATGTTACGAACTGCCGCGGAAAATGTTGTTCATCGTATTCAGTTCTTGCAACTTGGGTGCAACAATGGTGATCATATTGAACTACATTTGTGATAAAAAGCCTGTTTTGCATATAAAATGGATACATATTTTGTCAGTAGCATTTAATTCTTCGCCAGAGTAATACACTTTTGCAGCGCCAAAATTTCCCCTCGTGGCGACTTTTCAAACTATTTTTTTTAGTTCAGAAATTGAAAACGAGGAGGGGGGGGGGGGGGAGATTACAAAAAAAAAAAAAAAAAAACATAAAAAACCAATCCTGAATGAATGACGGTTTTAGCACCATCTGGGATGCACAAAGAATGAATGCACAAGAATATACAAATGAGCACGAGAGCATAACAGTCTCGTGCGATGCCCCGCTTCATCTCGTTCACCAGATAATGTGAACAACATAACACACGTACGAATGCGTGTGTTAAATACGCTGTGATTCCAGTACGTAATGATAATAAAGCACTTTAAAAGCAAAAAAAAAAAAACACTAAAAGGGAAAAATTTCAACATGAATTGTAATTCATGAATTAAGTCTTGAATCTTTTGTGCGCATAACTATATTACACAGATATGTATTAATTTTTACATATCAAGAGAAGAAGAGACAGGTAGATAATGATATTTAAAAACTTAATGAACGATAACAAGCTAATAAATATTAATGTACTTACTCGTTGGGATTAAATTCAGGTATATAAATGTGAAGAAAAAGAACAGATAAATAAATCAAACTCTACTGCGTTATTTGCATAATTTAGTACTTTTTTATATTTTTTTATGAGTCAACACATGAAATATTTCTGCTTAACAAGTTTAACGAGAATTGTGTTTCGAAACATTTTTTCACAATTGAATTAATAATAAATTTGATTAGGCGCAGGTATTAATAATTTACTTTTCTTCCTATGATGTTCCAAAAATTCACATGAATAATTCTCGAATAAGTCATTTATGAAATATATACAATCTACATAAATAATACATATCTTTTCAATTTTTGAAGTTTAATGCTTAAAAATTCTTAGTTAAAGTGTTCTTTTGTCAGAGATTTCATTTTGTCTGCCTTAAAAATCTTAATACAAAAAAGACATTTTAATTAATATACATTTAATAATACATTGTAATACTTGTGAAATACAAAGTAATTCCTCTGAAAATACATTTAATACACTATAGTTATGGCTATCAAGAGAAATAAAAATAGTTGCCGTTTTTAATCAGGCTACATATAAAGTCGATGATTAAAAAAATACAAAAAGCAAAAAACAGACAATAGTATTTTCTTTGAATATTTTCAATGATCCCTTATTATCCGTGATACTGAGATGGAGTTCGAGATGTAAACACAGAACCTAAAATTTTCGTTTTCCAAAGATAGTTTTACCGGGTTATTAGGTTTATCAAATTTATCTATGAATGTAAATTTTTTGTGGATTTTCGACGTTTTTCAAACTTTTATTAATTTCTTCCGATTTTTAACAAATGATAAAGACATGAGAATTTATATTTTGTAAATACCCTACATTCTTAACTATTACTAATCATAGCCGTTTTTATCATTTCATATTTTCTAATATAGAGCACAAACTACATTTTATAGTGAATTTCGTTACATTAAATCGAGAATATGTTGTGCAGCTTACTTGCTACTGATTTTGTATTGAAAACTTCACGATGATGATAATAAGAAATTACGAATTAGAGCTACTGTAAAACACTGGTAGACTCTTTGCCGCCATGTGTATTCCACAAAACATGAGCACGTGATATTGGCGGAGCTCTCTCGCTCTTTTTCATGCACAATTTATTGCAACTATTAACGAAACGAGAAGAAACTAACAATGAATGCCGTCAAACATATATAATGCATCAAAATAATTTAAAGGTTATCTCATATTTAAGAATGATTAATAAGAATGTAGTTAAAATGCAAGCTAGAGAAACTTTGAAGAATGATGATAATTTAAATTTGCTTGCTTTCATGGTTACGATTCCAAAAGGATATTTTGCACAGAATGCTATGCACTCGTGATTACGGTGAAATAATTACACTACGTGGATCCTACTCAATGTAGGTGGCGCAATCCGGTTAAAGAAATGGAATTTCTTAAATTAGCATTTTGCAACACACTAAACAAAAGAGCAACGTACTTTATTTCTTTTGTTGAGTGACAATTAGGTCCTTCATTTTTTCAAATACTGAAATATATGTAAAGAGGAATTTAATGCAGTTTTCTTTAACGCTGGAACTAAATGTTTGTTAAATCTGAATCACTTTTTCATTAGTTTCGTGAAAAAGGATTGATCGATTTCACACAAATAAGTTTCAGAAAATTTTTTAAACGATGTCTGTAGAACTACAGAACGTTGAAGCTAAACTAATTAAAAAATGGAGGCAGTAAATGAGAGAAGGAAGTATATTTATTGAGTAATTTGCATGAATCAAACACGGTAACAAAAGTGTAAGGTTGAAAACAAAAGTACATTTAGTTGGAGACGGAAGTATTATAAATTAAAAAAAAAGTTTTTAAAACTAGGAAGAGGGATTAGATTTAATTATGCAAGCAAACAATAAGCAGTAAAAGTTTAATCCACCTATATAAAACAAAGAATATATATGTTAATATATACGTGTGTACCTTATACAAATCCACCGCTTACGTTGGATCAGGACGAAATTTGGCAGGGAGATACTTGGGCACACGGAAAGGATCCTAGGTGGGGGGGGGGAGGAAGTACCGATCGGTTCGAATTTCGAATAAAGGCCTTATAAAATGGCTCTATCTAGCCAAATACTTATCGGATCTTCTCGATCTTGGTCTCATTCGAAAGAACGCAAAAAAATACCTTTTAGTAAAGTTTCCTTTCGAAAGTTTCGGAAACTCCTAAGCGCTAACTTCACCCAGAAAAAATATATGGGCATTTGAAAATTTAGAAGTATCCATTTTAAATTGGATTTAGAAAAAGCGTCTGCACGAGCGTGAAAGAAATTATTGATAACGAAAAGGTGTTGCCATTTTGTTCTTGAACATAAAAAAATAAAATTCTTGCCTTTTATTTTCCTGTAGAGAGGATTTAAAACTTTTTTGGCGATTAATTCATTTTTCGTACTGCGCAAAATGTCGACTTTAATCTAATCGGGACTTTTATAGACACGCGTTACTTGACAGAAATTTTGTTCTCAAGGTATACCGGGCAGAGCCGCGTCACGCAGCTAGTATTAACTAAAAGAATGAATTGCTGATTGTTTTGATAATTCTGCTTAATTTCGTGCCCTTTTTTTTGTCGAACATAAAAATCAATTTTTGCTTTTGTAACGTAAAATGCTCAATGAGTCAAATATTTTTCTTTCGTAAAAACATGCACCTCTTTTCAGATCCCTTACTGAAAGTAATACCTTTCTATCATTTCTTATTCTTATTGGCTGGTTTCTTTACACATGTAGCCACACCTCTAAAAAACTTTTGAACCTTTCTTTTCCCGGTAAGCCCAGCAGATAACGTCTAAAGTTTGTCATGTGGCAGATTCATAGGGCTGTTTTCTTTTTGGGTACAATGGAACTTTTTTAAAAAAGAATATTATACTTTTCGTTCGCTGGTTTAAATTTTTATAAAAACTCAATTCTTAATTTACAAAATTAGTATATTCAAAAATAATATTGGAGGCAAGTTACCCTTTTTTTTACTACCAGAAACGCCCACCTATCTATTTGTAGACCATCTATTATTTCAACTAAGTGACAAAACCTTTATCATTAATCTATTTAGGAAGTATTAAATGTAATTTAAAACGCTTTTTCAAAAATTTTCATTTTAAAATAATTTGGTCGCTAACGGGTGAAAAAGCTTACTTAGTTTTATTTTAAAGCATTCCCAAGTAGCACACTTCGTTTTTTAAAGGTTGTAAAATTGTTATTAACGTTGTGACAACGGATTAAAAACGTTTAAACGTTTTTTGTGCTACCTGGGATTGTGCTATGTACTGAATAGTATGGAACTAAAACCAATCTTAAGTAACACTCTGTAAAAAAATATATTGTTATTTTAATAATTTGAAGTATATTCTGCAGAAAAAAAAAACTTTTAAAACTCTTTGAATATTTTCCCCACTGAATTTGATTTGCATTGTTCATTTGTTTTTATAGTATAATCTCCTTACAAATATTTATTAGGCAAAATTAATGACTATTATTAGAGGTTATGGTATTATTAATAACATAATAATAATCTCCTTCTTTCTTTCTCAATCAATTACTTTGTCAGAAATTTCATTCGGCTCACAATAATATAAGGTTTACACAAAGAATGACTTACAAGGAAACTGTTTCATTTTCTCTGGGCTGTATCAAAATAATTCCACATTTAATTTTCTCACCGAATTATTTATGCAATGAATTTAGCAAAAAGAAATTTCAACTCAAAAGTGAAACATATCAAAAGGAAGAACAAAAAATGCGATTTTAAAATACAATTATCTAAAACAACGCCTACGCGGAATAAAAAAAACAAAAAAACTATGCATTTCAAAATTGCAACTAATGAAACGGGAGACAAAGCTCTGGGTTTTACTTGATTTAAATCAATATTACACGTAGATGTTTAATTATTTTTTGGATGAGAAAACAGAACACGCAAATAAATTAATCTACGTTATTTATTCATGTGTGACACTATTTCAGAGATTATGTTTTTAAAAAACAGGAGTGGATGTTTTCAAGAAATTAATTATCTTTCCTTAAAAACGAAAATGAAGTTGACACAAGACATGATTAAGGAAGTTTCATGTTCAATACAAGGATGTATGACTTTTTTAATTAGTTATATACATTCGCAAAGCACAATGGCTTTTTTTGGAATTTCGGCAAAAATAAACTGCTCAGACAATGGTTTTAAAGAAAAATAATCAACTATGTAATCACAAACGATTTTGTTAGGTTATTTGGATAAGATGTTGTAAAAATACAATAAGGTTAGAAACACCGACGAAAAAATGTTTTGTTTTCGCCGCCACTTTGCTTTGGCATTTCTTTTCTATTTATTGTGCATTTGCTACTTAAACAAAATTTGAGAACATATCGTTTTTTCCTTAATTATTCGCTAAGTAACTTCTCTGTTTACACTAAGAACTTCTAAGCCCAAATTAAAAATGTTTATATTATGAATAGAAAATGATTATTTTGTAAAATACTCATTTTCTATTAAAAGTAACGAAAATTCTTAACAAACACAGTACTTCATACTGTTGCGTGCAGTATTATTTTTTTTTCTTCTCGAGCTGTTTACATGAAAGTCTGCTAATATCTGATAATAAAGAAATAACTTATAACAATAAAATTTATGAATCAAATCTATTATTATTTTTAAAAAATAATAAACTAATTTCATTAAACAAAATACAAAATATACGAGCATGTAACAAAAATACATTTTTATTTTATACCCTGGGCTATTTCAGCACATTATTCGCAGTAAGTTACTATACCTCACTAATAGTAAAAAAAACAAAAAAAAAAAAAAAAAAAACTGGCTAATTTAATAATTTTTTTTCTGGTCTAAAACTAGTACAAAAATAACAAAACAAAAAAGAAAAAAAGGAATCAATAAATAAATAAGTAAAGGGTAGCGCATTGACTACAAAAAAAAAAAATCAAATTTTAATAAATACACTCATGTCCAAAATTATCTTTACCAAGCATAAATTCAAGCATTTCTCAGAAACTGCTAACTATGAATTTGTAATGTTTTGTGGACTGTTACATAGTACTATGATACATAAATAACAAAGGGAAAAAGTAAGGGCATTGCACTTAATGTAAAATTGTAGCATGAAATAGGAAAAATGGTAATAAAATGTGGAAAAATAATATTAGAAAAAAGGGAATAACGCAAAGCAGAATTAAGCCTCACGATTTTAATACGGAATATGATCTCCCTTGACATCACAAAGTGTTTTCAGGCTAACAATAACGTTGTTAACCACAGTTTGGGGAATCAAGCTCCACTCTTCAAGTAATGCCGTCTTCAGGGCATTTACAGTTTGAGGAGGGTGAGATCTGTGCAATGGCTCTTTCAAAGTAGTCCCATAAGTTCTCTATCGGATTCAGATCAGGAGACTTTGCTGGCCATGGTATTGCTCAATGCCTTAACTTTCAAGGAAGTCGTTAATTTGGGCGTTAATAAACGTTGCTCGATTTGAACGAGCATTTTCGTCCATAAATAAAAAGTCAAGTGCGTAAGCACTTCTGAAAAGCCTGACACAAGGCTTTAGCACCGCATCTCGATACCTCTCGCCGGTTACAGACCCACTGTCAAAAACTTGTAGGGGTGTACGTCCATTGATCATTATTCCTCCCCATACCATCACATCAGTATGACCAAAATGGTCACGTTCCATAATGTTTGAGGGATGATTTCGTGTTCCTGACTCCCTCCACATCAAAACCCGTTTAGAATCACCTGCAACAATAAATCTCTAATCGTCAGTAAAAAGAACATGGCACCACTAGTGTTCCGCCCAGTTTTGATGTACTCTGCACCAATTCCGGCGTTCTCTCTTGTGCTGTGCGAACAGGTAAACATAATAAATACACTTGGCCTTCTGTCATAAAGGCTTGCATCTTTAAGCATTCTGTATACCGTCACCTGTGATGCAGCAGTTCCAGTGGCGTTTAAACGCTCTGAAGCTAATTGGCGAGTAGTAGATTTCCTGTTACGACGGGCAGTTAGCGCTAAATATCGATCTTCGGCAGCAGTTGTCATTCGTTTACGTCCTCGTCCAGCCCTTCTTACAACAGTTTCTTCAATTTTAAACTGTTTCCATAATGTGGAGACTGTCTGTCATGAAATGTGCTGACATCTGGCTATGCCCGTAATAGGCTGACCTGCTTTTAAACGGCCGATGAGTCGCCACTTCACAGATTCTTTCAAATGATACGTCGAAGTCATAGCTAACAGATTTGAGCCCTTACACGTTGAAATCAAACGTTATAACGCAGATATTTACTAAGTTACTCGTTTTGCTCAAAGCGCTTCGTTACGCATCGGATGACGTAAGCCTACATTTGCATGTCACAGACTCGTTTAATAACTTTTTATTGGATAATGCAAATAAGGCTTGTTTTTCACACATTTTCTGCAAAAATGGATCTCATTGATCGGACATTTCATTGAATATCGTTAATTTTGTATATATAAAGATAATTTTGGACATGAGTGTAAAAAAGTAAAATTTTTTGTCCCCCCCCTCATAATGAGCTAAATATATTGCAAAGGCAGCAAAATATAGTTTTAAATTTCTTCATACAGTTTATCGCAAACAAGAGAACTTAGATTGCTAGAGTTCAGATTTAGATTTCAGATTGCGAGGTGATCCAAATGGATCTGCTTACAGTTCCGAGGGACGGTTAGCGACAGCTTGCAGGATCAGTAGCTTTCTCGTATACATCATCATTTTTGTAAGTTTCTGCAGTGGTTAACGCTCTGCAGTGGTTAAGACATTTCAAAGTTCGATTAGATAAAATATTTCACCTTGTAATCTCTTGACATGTAGTAACATACTAAATAAGAGTTATTTGGGAGAAGAAAAAAAATCGTGTTTTTGCAAAAAAGAACCGAGATGGTTGATCAATTATGATTTCACTTTGTCGGGCGTGCCCCTTATACTTCAGTTTTTATTCGTACGTTCAATAATGGGATCTTAATTTCATGAAGTCATTTTTGGTTGGTTTTTCACACCTATAGGATGCATATTAACCTGCAAATGAATAATAAAAATTTATAACTATCTGAAGAAAAAAAATGCGAAAAAATATAAGGAAAAAATTGATGCATTTACTTCTATGAGCAACTTCCGATAGACTGAAATTTTTATAGATCAATGGCTAAACTTTTTCTGTAAAAAAAGAAAAAAAAAATGTAGCAGCGAAAACCTGAGACTGTTATTGTGGCAGATGTGTTTGTCTGGTTTTCGCTATTTACAAATCTATTTACAATTTTGACTTTTTAGCAAAGAGATTTCAAGTTAAATTTTACGTGTTCCAAAAAATATATCTGCCTCAAAGCCAGACTAACGTAAATCACATTTTCACTGCTTCGCGATTGAGCTTTAGTAAGTCAATAAATAGGTTGTTCTCGCTTTTTTTTTGTCGTTTTCAACCACTTTACGCTCCTATTTCTTCTATTATTTATATAAATGATCCTTGCAAAATTTTAACTCAAAATAGGAAGATTGACCTGCGCCCCAAGATGATTCTTGAAACCATAAACCTATTTTAAACACACAAAAAATTGAAAAAAAAAGAAAAAAAATAGATAAAAAAGAGCAAACAACAAAAAACAAAACAGCGGGATTTTGAATTTTTGTTATCAAATTCATTTTTTTAATGTTCCGAATTAACCAAGTAGTTCGATGCCTCGTAGTGTACCCTTTCCTATTCTACAACCCCTCATTCCCAATGATCTGTTCAGCTGTACGGTAGCAGCTTTGGTCAGATACCCTTAGTAGACATTTAGTTGTCAATGATACAATGATGTGTTCAAGTCCAGAAGCTGATCAGGAAGGGCCGAGGAAAGGGATATTATTAGAATCATGACCCGCTTCTTAAGGGACCAAATATTTTCTAACATTGCCTTTTTCAGACACAAATTTCGAAAAATTCGGCCCAGACCCCTGCTTGAGAGCTAAAATTGTAGTTTGACACCCCTCCCCCTTCCGATATAATAACCATTTCTGAAACTAGAAACTGGATCTACCCTTGCCAAAGCCTGACGCTTTTCGAATGCTGCTTGGCGCTATGTTTTTGAACTCATGCCAAGGAAATCAAGATTGAACTAAAATGGGTAAGAAAAACGTTGAACAGGTTGTTGTTAAGAATGTATATCAGTAGCACGTGTGAGTGAAACAAGTACATGATACGTATGAATGTCATCTTTGAAGGCATTGTTGTTGTTGTTGTTTTTTTTTTTAGATTTCTATTTTCAAGTATGTTTAATGATGTTTGTTTGTTTGAGCCTTAACGTGAAGATATTTTTCAATGCAAAAACTAGCTTACCAGAGAAAAGCAATCACACTTGACAGAAGTAACTGAAATATCACCCTTTCTAATGCATTTTTGTAGATAACAGCAAAATTGTGAACTGATTGTTTGTTTTTCGCTGATAGTGAAATATCTTTACTTTGATGTGTTACGTTTGAAGTTTGATGAAGTTTTACCAAAGTTATGACGTACGCTCGCAAAAAATAAGGAATATCTATCTCTACTAATAGTAAAGCTGAAGGTTTGTCTGTCTTTCTCTTTTTCTGTCTGTCTGTTACGCTCGTAGCGCCAAAACCGTTCGGTCGATTTTCATGAAATTTGGCACAAAATTAGTTTGTAGCACGAGGTTATGAACTACAAAGCGATTTTTTGAAAATTCTGTTTCGTTCTTTTTCTATTCTAATTCTTAGTGAAAATTCAATGAAATATTGAAGAAATATTTCATACACATTTTCAAGTCTTATCTTATTCGAAAGCTTGAAATTTTCTGCTAAAAATGATGTCAGTTTGAAGTTTCTACGAGCATTAGAAGAGCTGTAATAATTGTTTTTAGAATCCCGGAAATTCAAGGCTTACCTACAGCAAAGCAAGCCAAACGATTCTAAAATGGTTAAGCTCTGGTAAAATTTGTTTGATGAAAATAAAGATGAAATGAAATATTTTATCAACGGAAATCAACTTTTCGTGTTGTTACCATAGTTACGTTTTTATTTCGTTTATTTGTTTCGTTCTTTTTCCCTTAATAATTTTAAAAAATGTATTTGTTTTTGTAGCGATTCAAACTCCAAGCCTTATTAAAATTAGTCAAATGAAATATAATAAAACCGTGTGAGATGGCACCTGTCAATCAAGTGAGAAATCGAGTCCTTTCCTTAAAATAGGTAAAGAAGGAAGAAACTGACGCGTACCATTTTTGTGAGTTTAGAGACATTTTGGCGATCTGACAAGTTGTATAGAAGCGGGATTAATTCTTAAATCAAACGAGGTCAAAAAAGAGACAACATGATAGAAAACCATTCTAAATTTATCGTCTGCAAAACATATTTTACTTCATTATTAATTTATTTCAATATAAATTACAGTAAATGGCTTGAGTGAACGAATTTAGCTCTTAATTTATCGTTTGCTGGTTGATGTTTGTAGTTGTTTATTGTTTTTACTATCATGATGAAGAATAATGCACAAAATTTCCATTTTTTTGTTTTTGAAGTTAGGAAGGAAAACTTTCTTCTTCTTTTAAACTTTGGTAAGATTTCTGTTGGTTTCTGTGAGCAACAAAATTGCTCTTATTTTCTCTTTTGGCTTATTTTTGTGCAACTCTCCTTGGGGTTGCATTCGAATTTCCCCAAGGGGTTGTTTTACCCCCTTTATGGGGTAAATCAGTGTTAATTTCAATGCAGACAAAAGTGAAAGGAATTGGCGCGACCACTTGGCAATACATCGCCAAGCTTTTAGTCGCCAAGTGTTTGACTCCAATTTGGCGACATATCGCCAAGTTGACGACAAATTTATCGAAAAAAATTATTATTATTTATTTGGGTTCAATTTGGCATTGGCGATATTTTGCGAAAAATCCACTGAATGATGTTAAAATCGGCGATATTTAGGAGATTAATCATTGTAAAACATTTTTTTGCATTGCTTCGAGGAAAACTAGGGATGTAAATGTTTGAATTGTTATCTTGCTCTCTCCAAGCACTATTTTAGCTTTTAAGGCATCTACTAAGAAATTTACACGTAAAAGGAAGTAGTGTGGGGTCCATACCAAATTTTTATATCATTCTTTGAAGGAATTATAGTTGAATTATAACTAAAATCGAGTATTTTTTCTGCCATATGAATTATTTTACAAATGAACTTTTAATTGTATACCACGGGCAAAGCCGTGCGGGTACCGCTGGTTAAAAATAAAAGAAAAAAAATAGAAATTATATTTATGATAGTTGAACTCAAGTTCTGCTACAGAAAAAAAAACAAATTAAAACGAAATGGAACTCACGCCAACGGATTAGAACTTACGCCTTTCTCATTATACCGTGAGACACTCTATCCAGCCCCACCAATGCTTGTTGTTCGAGTGCTATTCCTTTCAGTAATGTGTAGTAAAAAACAGAAAACAAACCGTTTTCTCTGATATAAAAAAATGTCCGTGATATTTTTTTCGTCAGTAGCCGGCTTCATAGCTTTAAAATGAGGGGTAAATCATGGAGTTTGTTAAAGGAATCAAGAAGATCTGGCGTGGTACAGAAAACAGGCTCGAGGAACAATTTAAAAAAAAAGTTTTATTCATTTTTTTCCTTCACGAGTTTGAATCATTTTACCGATAAACTAGTAAAAATTAACATTCTTTTAATAAACAAACATATTTCACATACATTTTTACCCCCCCCCCCTCTCGCAAAAAAAGAGAAGAAAAAAAAAAACTAGTTTCTAGAGGCATCATGACAGCCTAAAAATATAATTAACAGCTCCACGAAAATAGATTTTATTTGCTCTAAAAACACTAAAAGCATTTCATGATAGATTAAGCGTGAGCTGGTTAATGTTTTCAAAATGCAAATAAGATTAAAATAGCTTTTATCAGATTAACATTCATCAAATTAAGAGCATCAAACGAAAATGACATGAGTAGCGAATAAAGGAAACAGTTTGATCTGATAAAGAAGAAATTTCCTTTTATAGATGTAATGTTAATGTGAGTATATATATTAAACGCTTATGGTTGAATAAGTCGTAAACAACTTGTTACAAGTTTGCTTCCTCGCGGAAGACATTTAAGAACATTTTCGGAAACCGGAATCATCAGGGGAAGTATAATTCCTCTACAAATGCAAATGTTTCCGTTTGGCCTTGACTAATCTTCATATTTAGATGTGTCGGTTGCATGAACTCATGTACGTTTAGAGAAGTTTCCCTTTTTTTTCGGAAGATATATAAGTATGATCCTTTAGACCATTGCAGTCATTTTACATTTTGGTACCGTTTGAGCAGTTAGAAATTTGCTATAGTTTTAGCAATGATTTCTCCCAAATTTCTAACGTGCATTGGATTGCTGTTTGTAATTGCGATTATCCTTTCCGGTTCTGAAAAAACATTTGCGGTGGCAGGTAATCATGGTGGTTATGGCGGAGGTGTGCTACCGATATTAGCTGCTGGAGTTGTTGTTAGACTGTTACAGCAAGGCAATAAGCATCACCACAAGGGGCATAAGTATCATCCCCATAAGCATCATCACCACAAACATCATCACCATAAGCATCATCTCAGTTTTGATGGCGAAGGTTTTGGCTTTGATGATGGTTTCGACTTCCAACAAAGTTACGGTGCCCATGATTTTGCAGAGCGTGATTTCGATGGTCAAGGTTTCGAAGGTCAAGGTTTCGATGGACAAAGTTTCGATGGGCATGGTTTTGAGGGCCAGGAGTTTGAAGGCCATGAAATTCAAGGACGTCATGCCATTGAACTTCCACGGCGCGGAAGCTCCGCAAAGAACATTTTGAAATACAAGTTTCATCCAAAAGGGAACGAACCTTGAGTTTAGCGTAGCTCTTAAGCATTTAATTTGTTTTCTTTTCATGAAATGCGCTTAAAAGTAGGATACTATGATTGATCAAGATTTTCGGTGTTACAATACAGCTGGTGTAAACTAATATGGCATACTAACGTTAGGCAGGTTGAATGTATTCAGCTACAAAACGATGAGAGAAAACATTTTGAATGTCATTGTAAATATGTGTAAATATAATAACTGCTTTTATCAATGTAAATAGATAAATGAATTTTCATGAAATAAATGTTTCACTGCCAAAACTGTCTCGTTTCGTAATTCGAAATATATAAAGTGATTGATCAAAAGTAACTATACTGGTATCACCAAAGTACCAAAAAGGATGATTTTGCGTAGTCTAACATGCACTTTTAAGCAATGTATCTTAAAGTTGTATTTTTAAAGCGTTTTGTTTTTTATATACATGTATGATTCCTTGCTGTTACGGAAGTACAATTACAATAAGTTTTTTTTTTTTTTTTCATATTTTTATTTGGGGCCAGGATTATATATCGTTTCTTTTTTTTTACAAGGAATGTTCTCCTTAAATGTCATACGTGAAGTCTCCAAAATGTTGAAATCATTTAGGTGAATTTAAATCGTTATTTAAAATGTAAGTCTTGCTGTAATTACTGTAAGAAATTGGAGTAAATTTCAACGCATTTGGTCTTTCTTAAAAATGAAAGAAATACCACACCCTATTTTTTTACAGAGTACTCATCTATTTCTATCTATCTATAGATTTTTCTATCTGCATGCATAAAATCAGATATATAGAGGTTTTATTAACATTGAAGAGGTGTAAAAAAATCATTGACATTTTTTGAGGGTAAAGTTTTTTTTTTTTTGGATAAAAGATAGGATAAAAAACTCCGAAGACCAAAAAGTTGAATCTCATTAAAAAAATGGAAAAAATCCAAGAATGAAAAGTAAAATGGCAGCAAAAGAAGATGTGTGTTCTACTCTTATTTTTGCATTTGGTCAATTTGAGATTCAGCATTAAAAAACATAATAATTAAGAAAAAAATAACAACAACATTTAAATGTTACGTTGGCAAGAAATGGATTTTCGTAAAAACATTTTCCAATGACACTTATTTTTATACAGTTACAATCCATGCCAAACTTGGTGGGAAGGGGGGAGGGGCTTTACAGTCTTAGAAGTTTTTGAATTTAACCTCTGTTAAAATTCATTGAAAATAAACTTGCAATCATTTATTTGTTTTTACGTGAACAACTCATGCCCAGTGATATAAGCCGCAAATTGAGGCAAAATACGAAAGCGCCATTTATCACTTTTCCATTTATCCATTTTTCGACACAATTTCGGAACTGATTTTTATCTGTTTTGAAAAAGAAAAAAAAAAGCAGTTTTTTAAAAACACTGATTAAAAATGTTTTTAACGTTGGTTAGTAATATTAAGTATTGCATTCCCCGAAAAGAAAAGATTCCACTTTTGATTTTAGTAGGATTTAGAATTATTTTGCATGAAATTTTGAATACCTTCTGTTATTCATCTATGGACCTAACAGCTGTTACCTATACTAGGAAATGCAATGTTATTAATCATTATTTGACTGCTCCCAAACCCTAAAAATCAAGTACTATTTAAATAGAACTGATAATTAACTAAAACTTTAAAATTTTCTCCAATTTTAAAATACAAGGGATGCCTATTAAATTCCTAAACTGGGGCTAATACAACCGAAAGCATAATAAAAACTAAGATATAGCTAAAAGCAACCTCAAATGGTCCCTCACAACAAAATTCAGAATCCATAGAAGTTGAGGACCGCAAACATATGAAGAAGCTTTATTATTTTAAAGTATCGCTGAACGGTTTACGTGTGGTACGAAAATTTTGGAACTTTCTGGATTTTTCCATATTAGACAGCTCATCGTTAGATAAATAAGAAATCATTGCTGATCCTGTGTCATCTCATTTTTTTTCTATAATACTAAATTACAATTTGCTAGCGTTAAGCGCCATTTGATATTTGCTAAAAATAAAGATGTTTAATGGATGACTAAAGTATGCATTACTTTGTATAACAGAATTTATAGCATACTTTACGTGGTATTAAAGGCGTCGGAATAATCTTGGTAATTTAATTAAATTTGTTGCTCATTTTTTGATGCAGTTTAATTTATGTTAAACTACATTGGAGCATGTATCCGGGTTACATAATCCACTAATGTTTTTAGGTTTTCTACTATCAACTCGTTTACTATAGATAAAGCAGTATCAGGATTACTGAGATATTTCTCCATGCGCTCTCAGAGCCAAGCTTAAGGAAATTATGCGTTAAATTATACCGTACCACATCTTAAACAAATATCTCCGTACTGTACTATAAACTTTAACAGTATTACAAACTTTAGGTAACTATAACAAACTTGATTCCGGTGAATTTCATTCCTTTAAATCTCTAACTTTTTTGACATATTTCTTTCAATTGGTCAAAAAATTCAGATGATGCACTTATTGATCCACGGGTTCTGATTCCGTCGCAGTGCAAACTCATTTGCTTACAGTTCACGAGCATTAATTTAGCAGATTATTTAATTTTTTGTATTAGTTTTCTTTTTAATATTTTGAGATTACATTTGAACCATTTAACGGTCACATGAGATCTCTGGGCTGCAGATTGAGTACCGTTGGTAAACAACTTCATTAGCTTCTAAACTGATTGTGAATACTGCGATTCTTTACCTATATTAATTTCACAGTTAAAAATAAGCACAATGTGGGGAAAAGAAATTATAGTCCAAGAACCCGTATGCGTCATACCTATGTCACAATATAAATATCCAATTCTTTTCTGCGTAACCGCACCCCAGCAGGTACGAACAGTTCGCTTAAATAATTTTACTTACTTCTCACGTAACTTAGGTTCCGCTGATTTGCGTTGGTTTTGGCAGGAAACAAGTAGCAAAATAGTTTGTCAAAAAATATTCATCATAGAGATATTTGACGTCAACCATCGCATATTTGAAAGACAGTTTACAGAGTTCCAGACATGCCTTTAATATTAACCTATGCAAATTTCCAGCTACCAAGCAGGCCCGTCATTTAGGGGGGGGGAAGGCAGGGGGGTGTCAATTGCCCCCCCCCCCCGGCTTTGAGAAATCAATGTATTTACATATAAATGGGAGTGGTTTTTAATGTTTTCCGATGAAATTACATGGCGTTTGGACCCTATGCCCCCCCCCCTAGTAAAACTTAAAATGACGTCCCTGCTACCAAGACATAAATTCTGCGTATCTTTAAAAAAAAAAAAAAAAAAAAAAAAAACAAGAATTACCATGTTTATACTGATTCGCTATTGGAAGCTATTTTGGAACCCCTCCCCACTTCCTTTTTTTACCATTTGAATTTTTCTAGATCCTCATAATTTGGGATTTGGAAACTAAAAATGTGCATAGATTAGTTTCAAAGGCATATCTGCACCTCTTAAAAATGTCCTCCAATTTGGAGATGGTGAAGACCACCAGGACACAAGAAATAGAATGACTCAATGATGCAATTTTGTGTCCCTTTGCTACCCATTTCCTGCCATAGCCAGATCGCTTTCAAGAGCGGATTCAGAGGGGTGGTCGAAGGGTCAGCTGAGCCCCCTGTGATGAAAAACAAATGTACAACCATTATCAATCTTGCTTTCTTTGAAACAAAAATTTTATCCATGCACTATGTATTAAAAATATAACATTTTAATGAAGAATTTCATTTGAAATTTTTTAAAAGAATTTTATAATTTAAATATTAATTGCGTATAGACAATCTATAAATAGCAAATTCATATTTTCCTGACAGTAAATTTTCACCGAAATAAATAAATGGTTAATTTAACAGAATATTATAAAATATTATTTGCTGGGCAATATCGTATGATATTTTAAACAAGATTTAAATTTTTCATGTTTCGTTTTCTTTCCACTTAACTGATAAAGTATAACACTAGCGTACTAAAACTTGACTCCCCGTACGAAAATTCCTGGATCCGCCTCTGATAGGCTCTACTGAAATAATAGCGAGTAGTTCTTACCTTTTGTGTTGTGCTTACGCAGAACATTTTAGCCATTTATACTATGCCGTAGATCTAATGCTTATTGGCTCTTGCTCTAATAATTTCATTCGCTAACGAACAGTTATTAGGTCATAATTATCATATTTAATTTTTCTCAGAAAGTGCAGAGTGGAACATAATGGGCGACATTTTAAGCATCAATTCATTTAAAAGAAATGGAAGGAAATGAATGTAAAACAATTGAAATTCTGTTTCTCTCAACTCCAACTTGTTTTTACATATTTTTCTGGCTGCGTAACGATTGTTTCGCAGACCTGTCTAGATTATTAAGTGTTACTTGAATAATCAATTAAACTCACTTTCTGATTGCAGGAAATGAAGTAGTTCAAAAATTTTTCAAGTGCATTAACGATGAGTTCATACCTACAAACCCACTGCATCACTTATCCTAATTCATTATTCGTTTCGGTCTTAGAGTTTGGGGAAGAACTTCTCTCTCTGATAACCCCGATATGCTTCGCTGAACAGCCGTGCTCTTGAAACTGAATTGCACGAAACGTCGCGATCTTTATCGATTTCTATTGCGCAATTAGAATGAGAGTGAAAGCCGTCATTGAGATGTTGGAAATAGTTTTGTACTATCCTTTTAAACTTCAAGGCCTGCGTACACTAAAATAATGAATGTAATAGAATCATTATCTTGCGCAACTGGCAAATCTTCAGCTATTTGAATATCTTGTTGTACAGCAGTTTAAAAAAATACAGATTTGTACAAAAATTTACACCGAACTGTAAAAAAGGACAGGTATATATATATATATATATATATATATATATATATATATATATATATATATATATATATATATTTGTACATGCAATCGACACGTACTGACAAGGTTGGAACTAGTTGCGTAAGATTAAATGCTTTGTGTTGTGACAAGGGAGAGTGTTCTGATCAGTAGTTATGGATACTATTGGTGATTTCCGTTTTTTTTTTTTTTTTGTCCTGATCAGTAGTTATGGATACTATAGGTGATTTCCGTTTTTTAGCCTACTTTCCCGTTAAAATGAGAAAAAAAAAAACATTAAAAGTGGCTTAAATCATTATAAAAATACCGCAAAAAAAAAAAAAAAAAGTCAAAAAGGAGTGAAAATATAAAACAAATATCGAAAAACAAAAAATTGGAAAGTAGATTTTTGTGGCATTGAAAATGTGTGCTTTGTCTGTTTGTCTGTCCCCCCTAATAACTTTTGAATGAATAGTCGGATTTAAACAAACGTTTTTTTGTGCGAAAAATCTCGGCAAGCACACCCCACTCTAGTATTTCACTTTTCAATATGAACAATTGTTTGTGAAACAAACAATTTGCGTTGAACCGTTCAAGCAACCTGTCTTCATAACTTTTATGTCTTAATAACTTTTGAGTTTTGAGTAAACAGTCCGATTTGAACAAATTATTTTTTGCGTCTCGACAAGGATACTTCATTCCCGTATTTAAATTTTAGATTTGAAAAACATTTTGTTCAACATTGACACGTTCAAACAACTTGTCCCACTTAATAACTTTTGAGTTAACAGTCCGAATTGAATAAACTTGTTTTTGTTTGAAAGATCTCGGAAAGGACAAAACATTCCCATCTTTCACTTTTTGATTTGAAATTTTTTACCTAATTTTGAGTAGTTCAAAAACTTAACATTCTATACATCCGAACTTAAAGACGGATTGCGTTCAAACAACTTTTGTTGGAAAATGCTCTTCAAGAAGAACGTATAGAACAAATATATGTATATTTTGAATAAGTTGCTTTAAGGACTCCGCTTCTTACTCATCTACTCTAACGGACGACTCCAACTTTTTGACTCTAACTTTGTTTCCTATCTAGGCAAAAATGCAAGCTCTCGAAACGGTTTCCTTTAGAACCTTTGACTCCAGGCCCGTCATTAAGAGCGGGGGGGGGGGGGCAATTCCTTCCCCCCTGGTTTTGAGAAATCAATGTATTTACATATAAGTGGGCGTGTTTTTTTTATGTTTTCCGATGAAATTGCATTGTGTTTGGACCCTTTGCCCACCAGTGGAAATACTTGAAGTGACGGCCCTTTTCGACTCCTACTCTGAATCATCGACTCCAGCTTCGCAGCAATGGCAGAGATGCAGCTTTGGAAAAACTGATTATGTACTTACATTAAAATTCCAAAACCCTTGAATCTGCCTCCGCCTTTCAACTCCGACCTCGAAGTATCGACTAACTCTGACTTAGAAAACATAACAGAAATGCAGGCTGGGAAAAAACAATGACTAATTCATACTTTAAAAGAAGAGCTGTGCAGACGATGTTTTATTTATTTATTTTTTTATTTTATTATTATGGGGTGCGTAGTAGACCTACCTCCTCGTGGTGCACCCTGGGCAACGTATTTATACGGCTAACTGGTCTACAATTTTTGGCATGCGTTCATTTCGTCCAAAGTTCTTCGGTGATAGGAGAAGGAAGAAATCGGGAGTGGTTCTGCAAGTATTGCAGTGGAATGCTGGAGGTTTGTCCCAAGCAAAGAGGCTGGAGCTAGTTCAAACAGTTTTTAAACAAGATATTGATGTTTTTACAATTATGGAGGCAAATCTTACCAATGATACTCTCAAGTACTATCCGTTCCCGGGATATAATTTGTACCTCCTCCCCAAGTACCGTCAGATTGCAAGTGGAATTCTAGTGGGAGTTAGGAATTCCCTAACCATGAACTTTAAAATCTGAAAAGAAATGGGGGAAACTGTCGACAAAAGTGAAATTACTGCAATAAAGGTTTAGAAAGAAAGAACTTTCTTTACGATTTACGCGATATACATAGCACCCGCTTGTAAGCCCGATCTATCGATTCTTGATATATCCCGGAAGACTATTTTAATCGGGGACATGAATGCGCACTCCGTGCGCTGGGGCTACCGAGATCGAAATGCTGCTGGAGTTGAAATGGAGGATCTCTTGGATTCTAGCATCCTCGAACTGATTTATGACCCCAACGATACCCCTACATTTATTCATTACAATGGGAGCTGTAGTACCCCTGACCTGCTTTGTAGGGGCCGTGGTGGCCCGATCGGTAAGGCATCGGACTCGTGTCCGGAGGGACCCGGGTTCGATCCCAGCCGATCAAAGATCCACCGCCTTGATTAATGGTGGCTGGGAGGCGTTAAAAATGTCGTGGTCACAAAGTCCTCCAAGTGAAACGATACCTCTGGGGGTGCTGGGCCTAGGGTTTGCTCGACCCTAGGTTCTGGTTCAAAATAAAGAACAGAGCGCCCTTCAGGGCCCTATCCCGGTTAAACCACGAAACTGTGGTAGGTACGGGGGACCCTGGAGGTGTGAAATGAAATGACCTGCTTTGTATATCTTCTGATCTAAGTACATCTACAACTCGTAGAGTCCTACCTGATTCAGGTTCGGGTCATCGGCAGGTCATTGCTTTGATCAGAGTGACAGGTGATAAAGGGCAGGCTAGTCCTCCCCCTATGAAGTCATGGAATTTCAAAAAAGCCGACTGGGAGAAATTTGAATCTCTAACAGAAGAGAAACTGCACATAGGAAGGTTTAACTTTTCCAACCATCCAAGTAAAATTATCTCTGACATTAATAGGGAAATCTTGACATGTGCAAAACTGAGCATTCCTAGAGGAAAAGTAAAAGAATTTAATTGCTTTTGGTCTAAAGATCTGGAAGGCATTAAGGAAAAACGTGATCGTCTAAGAAGAAAGGCCGAATTGACAAAAAATCCCAAAGATGTCATATCATGGAGAAGACAGGTGGCCGTGATGAAGAAAAGTGTCCTAGATGCAAAGAGGAAAGCTTTTGATGAATTCATATCTACTGTAGACTATAAAAAGGACGCTTTGAGGACTTATAGATTCATGTCATCCTTGCAAAATAAGAAAACCTCTTGCAGGAAAGAAGCAATTAATTATGGCGATAAACTGTTGACTTCAGATAAAGATATTGCAAATGCCTTTGCTCAATCTTATGCTCAAACACAGAGGAAGGGAGATTTTTCCCGCAAAATGGAAAGAACTTAAGAAGGAAAGACGTATGAAAAACTCTAATATGAATGGTACATATGTTGACAATGTATTTAATGTACCTTTTTCTATGCAAGAATTAAACACTACCTTGAGGTGTCTTAAAGTTAAAAAAGCCCCTGGAGATGATTTTGTGCATGTGGAATTTCTAAGGCATTTGTGTATTGCAGCAAAAGAAACTATCTTACACGTATTTAATCATATTTGGAAGACAGGAATTGTGCCCTCTCAGTGGAAAAGAGCTGTAATTGTTCCTATCCTGAAAAAAGATAAAGATCCTGGTCAAATTTCCAGCTACAAACCAATATCTCTTACAAGTATTCTTGGAAAGACTATGGAGAGACTCGTAGTAAACAGATTAAATTGGTTTCTTGAAGATAGAAATAAAATTGCGTACGAACAAGCTGGCTTCCGAAAAAATCGTTCAACGAGCGATCAAGTGACTCTATTTAGCCAAACAGTGAAGGATGCACTTGACAACAGGAATATATTGTCTGCAATTTATATCGATTTCAAGAATGCTTATGATTTGGTGTGGAAAGAGAAATTATATCAAAAGCTTCTTAATTTGGGTATTGGTGGTAGAATGTTAAACTGGATATTATCCTTCACTGATCAAAGAATTTGTAGGGTTAAGTATGGTAATAGATATTCTAAATTCCAGAACCTTCAGACGGGTCTTCCTCAGGGCGCAGTTTGCAGCTGTGTTCTGTTCAATATTTATATTAATGACTTGATTTATCGTCTGAAGAACGTGGAAGACGTTCATTGTTTACTGTATGCTGACGACTTAGTCATTTTGACCCAAGCACCAAAGAAAACTGCAAAACCTACGATTGAGAAGAGATTGGATAGAGCTATGTCCGTGCTCTCCGATTGGTGCAATGAAAACAACATGATAGTAAATTTGGATAAGACTGCACTCCAGTCTTTTTCACTGATGCACCAGGCGCTTCGGCCTGACGTAAAGTACAGAAATGATACAATTGTAACTACCGACGAATTTAAATATTTGGGCATTACATTCCATAATAAACTGAATTGGAGAGCCCATGTGTATTCAATAGGTAAGCGCTGTTCCAGTCGAATGACCATTTTAAAGCGTTTGGCAGGCTCCCTCTGGGGATGTGCCAGAGCTACAGTCAACAACACATATAAAGCCTTCATATTGCCCCTATTAACTTATTGTTGTGAACCGCTTATTTCAGCAAGCAATCAGGCATTAGATAAATTGGATATTATACAAAACCAAGCTATGAGACTTATTACTGGTGCTGTTAAATCTACACCAATTGATTCCATGCTATTGTTAACAAAAAATAGGCCTATTAAGAGTATTATAGAGGAGAAGTCTATCTTACTCTATGAAAAACTTATTCGTCTTGGTGATCCCTTCTGGGCTAACTATCAAATTCATACTAGAAATCTAAAGACGCAGTGTGGATTTATTCAAAAGGTGTTCGATATTTTGCAGGAGGATGAGCTACAAGAAAATCCACAGAAGATTATGAGGCTGATAAATCCTTTAGAGATTTACGAAGTTGAATTTAATCTTAATCTCCTGAATAAAGTTTTCAAGAAGGATACTGCTCCGCAAGTTCTCCGATGTTCTGCTTTGGAGACCATCTATACTGAATATCCGGAAGAAGACTGGCTGCATGTGTATACGGATGGGTCATACTCGGTAAGCTGTGAATCTGCAGGCTCTGGAGTCTTTTCTAAACTCTTCTTCATTTCTGCGTCTGCTGGAAAAAACAGAACTGCCTTTGATGGAGAGGTAGAGGCCATCCGTATCGCATTGGAGAAACTCCTGGACTGTCTTCAAAAATTCGAAAAGGTTGTCCTACTCTCGGACTCGCAGGCAGCCGTACAGGCTATTGGCTCCGTTGAAGCTCCTATATCTGTTGAGGTCCTACAATGCCGAGAATTGATGCGATGTATTAGTCAAAGAGACGAATACATTAAGCTACAATGGATCCCTGGTCATTGCGGCATTTATGGGAACGATCAGGCAGATCTTCTTGCACGCAAAGGTGCAGCAATGGTACAGCAACCAAATGCTTCTGGGCTGTCTTTTCACTCAAAAAAGCTCTTTTGGAAACAAAATTTGAATATGAAATTCGAAACCCTAATGCAAGATCGTGTTACACAGAAGACCTGGAGGGCCGAAGATCTCGCTAACATTCCCGATCGTCCTCGACGTGAAGCAGTGGCGATGTTCCGGTTAGTGACAGGACATGACTGCCTAAATGATCATCTCCATAGAATTGGCATTGTTGACTCTCCTCTTTGTTCTTTATGTGACCTTGGAGAACCTTTAAATAGATCTCATCTGCGTCGATGCGGGGCACTGCGCGGCTCTTCCGACTCCGAGACTACCCTATATTGGAGAGCTAGAGAACGCCTGAGGCAATGACTTCGGTCAAATGTTACTTTTTTTAATTGTTCGGTTGTTTCTCAATTGATGTTTTTTATAATTGTAACCTGCCTTGCCATTAGAAATAAAAAAAAATATTATTATTATTTTTGAAATTTATTATTATTATCGTTCTTTATGTTTTTTGCGAGACGATTTTTTCTAACAAAAATTATTCATTGAAGTAAACATTTTATTTTCTGCACTTTATGTACTCTACTTTCTGAAGGATATTTATTTAATTATTTTACTTAGTGGCAAGAGTTTTTTTTTTTTTTGGTGAAATGTATTTTGAAGTGCTTTCTTCTTTTACTTGGTTTTTGAAACAGATTTAGGACCTTTTCTATGAATGAAATATGTTAACTGCATTGTTTAAAAGGTGCTACGATTTTTTTAATTCTATTATTTATTTTTTTAGGTATTTATATCCTCAGATGAGAGAGGTAGATTGTTTTAGAAATGAGCTTTAAATGCTAAGAATGTAAACTCATGTTTGTGAAAATTGAAACACCATGAAGGACCCAGACATTAAAAATTTGTTTGACTCCATGCCATGTCGCGTAGCAGCACTTATTGCAGCGCGTGGTGGCTACACAAAATACTAATTTCAATATTTTTTTATTGTTTGTTGGCTTTCTAAGTTTAATCATTTATTTGTACCACTATCACTCAGCTGTGTATTAAATTTCATTCAACTATGAAGATTCTTTCATGGTGTTGTAATTTTCACAAACATGAGTTCATGTTTGACATAATTTTAAGTCTCAGATAATTAAGAGAATATTGATCAGATAATAGAATGTCGATCTTGGTATACCGGAAAGTAGGCTCGTTTAGTTCTTGACAGAACTTCTTGTTATAGTTACGATTTATAAGTGAAAATTTCTTTATGCGCGTTGGGCATTTTTAAAGATGGGGAAAAACAATTGAACACGTGACACTGTTTATTTTAACGTTACCGACACCACAGTATATAAGTATGTACACATATTGTGCATGTAGTACGTACGTAGATAAGCATGCATGCTGGAATTTTTTGAGAGGCGAAGAACACCACTGAATGTTTAAGAAGTACACGCACTCTTGTTCAAGTTTTAGCTTCTGTCAGCACTCCCAGAGTGTGCCAATGCTTCTTTTATTTTAACAGTGATACTATAATCAGAATGTGCACCATCCTTACATTAGAGGAAAAGTATTATAACTTTAATGCTTATAACTTAATAAGCATTAAATTCTTCTGTGTTATGGTTAACTCCGAGTGTTTTTTTCTTCAGTATTTATTTGATTTCAAGAATTATCAATGTTTTTGGTAATATTTAGAGATCAGGTATAAGAAGTTCTCACTATGGGGTATGAGAAAATATTAAGGAAAATACGGAATTTTGTATGTAACAAGTTTCTATTTCTTTAGGAAAAAATAAGTGAAAAAGAAGATGAAATTGATGTTGTGTGTTTTAACTGCACAAGGACATTCTTAAACAATCATGAGGCAAAATTCTAAGGTTGGAAGAAAAAAAAGGTTCAAATATGTTCATATAGATTAATTGACAATTGTAAAAAATAAAATTTTTTTTAAAATTGCTTAAAACAAATTTTTATATGCTTAAAACAAGATTATTTATTTTTATAAAATAAAAAATAAATAAATAAATGCATAAATAATGAAAAAAAAAAAATAAATATATTTTTGTGATGCTTCATTAATAGGGCAGGGTGTGCAAGCACATCTTTTCCGTTTTTTTTTTCTTTTTTTTTTAAATCAAAAATCCACTTAATTTTTGTTCATGCTTTTAACCTCTTATTATCATAATCTCCAGAATTCTAGAATTTGTTGTTTTTAATTTCATTAGTATTTTTCTTAACCATGTCAGCTGTAGGCAATACAAACAAAATGTGACATAAAATTTTTGGGTTACCTAATACAATTTTATAACAAATTGCGAAAATTTATTTGTGCCGGCACTTTAATATAACAATCGAAGAAATTTTGATGTAAATCGAGCTTAACGGCTTAAAATATTTTAAATTTTGTGAAAAAATCAAATCGTCAGAAACGTTTGAGTGTCGAAAAATCTAAAAATAATGTATATAGTTAATTTAAAAATAGCTTTTTGCGAGAGTGAAAAATATGCTTAATTAACTACTTGAAATTAAGTAATATGTTTCAAAATATTTTAAAAGTTGAATTAATAATAAACTGAATGTATTTCCAGCCGATGAATTTAGAACAAATTTATTTTTCTTTTTTTTCAGTTTAACTATTTTCTTGCACAATGTTTTTAAATGAGCATAGTTAAAGATGAAATATATTTGCGCCACTTCATCTCATTTTTCATCAGTTTGAAATCATCTATTTTTATCACCTCTTTCACCAACTAAGCGTTATTTTTTTCTATAGTTTCATATTTTGCAAATGTAGTTCTTTAATTCCCTTTTATGTAACTTTTGATGCTTATTAAATTAATGTATTATATTGGTTTTATTCATTATTATGTAAGTTGTCATTATTTTACTTCTGTATAACTTTTTTTATGCTTCCTCAAAAGCGGTTCAACATTCAAATGTATAACCTTTTGGATCCGGGCTGTTCACATAGACATTTTTCTTTCTACCAAGGTAGTACAACAGTTGAACCACAGATTTATTTTCCATTGAAAAGAGAGGTATAAACTGTCGTACCAGACGAATGAAACCTTGAAAAAAGTCCCGGCTCCAAAGGGTTCGAGTGAAAATTTCAACTCCGTCCTCTTAAGAGAAAAGACTTATGGTACAACATGTGTACCGCCCGGTTCCTAAAGGATAATATACCAAGAAAGTGTTAAAAACTGTGTAATCATTTACATTTTTACTTTTCTTCTATATAAATTACTTATATATTAAATAATAACAGAAAATGACCTGATTTAAACACTTTTTTTTGCTTCATGATGAAATTTTCTGTACGTATTAACGTAAAAAGAACTTGTGTCTGAAATTAAGTCAAAAAACAAATACACCGGTGCATTGGTGCAAAATGTAAAAAAAAAAAAAAAAAAAAAAAACGTTGTTTAACTAAAACAAACAGTTAGTGTAAACGGAGAGTTTTAAAAGTGCTGCGCGACAAGTAAACAAAAAGTAAAAACCAGTAATGTTGGTAATTGACAAATAAAATGTCTTAAAAGCAAGTAAGTTTACTTCTCGAAGTTTTAAAAAGCTACTGTTCCAGCTCTGAGCTGAAACGTTATAAAAAATACATAAATAAATAAATAAAATGTATAAAACCGATAATACTGTTTTACTTTTCTTAAAGTTCAAAAATCACATTAAGAAACGGTTGTTCCAAATATCATAAACTTCTAAGTTCTTGGGTATTTATCCCTTTTCCTATATATGTCTTCGTTCGTTTTGTTTTATAATTAATTACAAGCTTTTGGGAAAGTATTATAATTAAAAAATATAAATAAAACTTCTTAATCAAACATTTTTCTTACTTCTATTACGTATTTTATTCTCCACCTTACTGAATTTTTCCCAATTAAGAATGTTATACCTTTTGCGGTAAACCTAATAATAAAAATAATAAGAAATTTCACTTTGTACAAATCTGAAAACTATCGCATATGTAAGATGATGTTCGTAGTTATTTGCAATCATACTTTATTTTATGTATTGAAAAATGCACTTGAATTACTGCGGAAAAAAGTGAATTGAAGTAAACCATGCCAAAGAGTCTACGTTAATTAAGTATGACACAGTCATTGTCAGAGAAAAATTTATTGATTTAAGTAGATTTACTTTTCAATAACGAGAACCGGAATCGACGATTTCCGTCCCCGATTTCTTAATCTCCTTTTAAGACGTCGATTAATATTTAGTTTCCTCGAAAGAAACTGAGAAAGGAAGATTCAATCGGAAACGGAAGGATAAGTGGAATTAAAATGTTGCACTAAAACACAAGGTTCCTCAATAAATTTTTGTTTCCGATTACTCGCCTTTTTAGGTCATGCCTTGAATTTGCGTAAGGGTCACTTTAGTATATAAGCTTCAAGGTTTCTTTGGAAAAATCACAACTCATTTCGAATCAATCAGTTTCAAATCAGTTCCTTTGGAATTACACCAGTATCCAACATGGTTGCATCCAAGAAGATCATTGCTGTTCTTTGCATCTGTGCTCTGATGTTGTCATGTGTCATGGACAGCACAGTCGCTGCACCCTTCGGAGGAATGTTCGGTGGTGGACATCACGGTGGTGGTGGCGGAGTTGCTCCTTTGTTGGCTGCTGGTCTCGTCATCTCCCTTTTGCAAAACCACCATGGATAAAGACTGGTTCGTAACTTGTGTTTAGAACTGACGTGTAGTTTAAGATAATTCCTATTCATAGTTTCTTTCTTACACTGCTAAAGCAGTAAGCCATTTTACAAAAATGAAAAGAGCGATACAGATATCTTAATTGTAAAGTTTTGAAATGGAAGTGCATGCAATGTTTGCTAATTTATGAAAAGAGAGAACGGATTGAAAATTCAACTGTGTAAATTAATGTATATTAGTTCATCTAAACTCAAAAAAACCGTTGTTAAATCATGAAAAGCCAAACGTAATACTGTACAGTTAACAAGCTTCATATGAAGTACATCTAAGACTTTGTTGTCAAATAACATATTTGTAAAATATGATTTTGTATATTGTACATCTTAATTTTCATATTTGTAAATTTTGTATGTATGTGAATGTCAAATGAAAATAAAAGTTGTTTTCATAATTTAAGTTTGATTTAATTTAGTCTATTCGGATATTTTTCCAAAAATAAGGTAACATTGACAGGAGTAACATTTAATCGAACGAACTTGTTGACTTTTTTTAGTGTAAAACATTTTTTTGAATTCTCAAGACCAAAAGTTTCACATATGGGCCATTCCATGGTAAATTACGTTACATTTGGACCAACTGTTTGGTATTTAACACATCTGTGCAAACAAATAATGTCATACAAACCTTGTACAAAAGTGATTAATGAAAGCGGCAATCAAAAGCAAAATTAAAAGGGAAAAGTCTTTGATGTATTTAAATTTTACAAAATTTAGCAGCCAAAATTAAAGCAGTAACGTACGTTACACAAAGAGGGAATGGCATAACTTAACAAATAGTTGTAAGGCAATTTCTTCTTTGTTAAAACTATTATCAGTTTAAAGCATAGTTTATCAGTTTTTCGGTTAGTTTTAGGAATTTATTTTCAAAGATTTAAAAATTTAATTCAAAAATAAAAAAATGGGGCATTTACAACTGAGTAATTTACGTTACAAAATTCACTTACAAATATACCTTTATTACATGAAATAATAAATGAAATATACAGCTTAGTTTACGTTTAAATATTGAAAATTAACACAATTATAAGTTACATTCACGGAAATTAAAAGCAAGACTCAATTACCAATCTCATTTATCAAAACTATTACACAAGACTATTTTTTTAAATTCATATTAGCCCCTAGTTCAATTGGTTAAATTGTTCTGATCATGTTTTATTTCTTATAATAACTTTCATCTATCGTTTTCAGTTATTACCAATATGTTTCAACATTGACCATTACTTTTACTTTAAACTCTTTTTTTTTTCAAAAATTGTCAGAACTCCAGGATACAACGTATTTTCGTTTTTCTTCACATACCTGTCACCAGCTTTAATCTTTATTCTTTCTTCTTCTTCATTTAAATCCTAAACTACATGAAACCCCACAATTTGTCCTCTTGTATTCTGGCTTTTGAACTATACAGACTTATATGGGATTTGCAAATAAAATATATTTTGCCTCGGCCTCACTTTCGTGCAGTGTTGATAAACCTACCGATGGTGATTCATACACTTAATCTTGTTTCAAACTTCATCTTAAAGACAAATTATGCAATAACAGTTTTATGCCCCTTCTTGTGTAACTTTTACTGTTATGTGTCTTTTTTATTTGGAAATGATGTTAGAACAATTGATCAAATAGCCTTCCTTTTTGTACATTCCACTTTCTTCGGCAAAGGTGATATGTGGGCCTTTTTTAAAAAATCATCATCAGAATTGGCAATATATCCACTGATTCCGAAAAACGTGTATTAGTTTTAGTCGGACCTGGTTCTTGTACATCGTATGTTATTCAGTTTTGGTCTCCTTATCTGAAGAAAGACATTAATTTATTGGAAAGGGTACAAAGAAGGGCTACAAGGTTAGTAAACGGGTTTTCTAATTTAGACTATGATTCCAGACTTAGAATGCTTAATATGTATAGTCTTGAGCGAAGGAGAGCCAGAGGGGACATGATTCAGTTGTTTAAATTTATTAAAATGAATGATGTTACGGGGTTAGATTTTCGCACGGAAAGCAGGACAAGGGGTCATTGTTTTAAGCTGGTTAAATCTCAGGCTAATCTTGAAATTCGAAAAAATTACTATTTTAGCAGGGTAGTGGGAACTTGGAACAGCTTACCGGAAGAGGCGGTAAAGAGCAATGGAGTTAGATGGCTTTAAGATGGCCATTGATCTTCATTGGGGTCTTTAATTTGACTAGGACCAGTCAAGTTGGGCCCAGAGCCTGCTGCTGGTAGCCACATTTGTATTTGTATTTGTATTTGTATTTGTATACAGCTGACGTTGAGCATGAAGTCTGTTGACTAGGAGTAGTCTCATCTAGACTACTTACTTTTAACTCCGTCGCAGCAAACTGTCATTAAACACATGTCGATTAATATATCAAACAGCTGTTTTTCGGAATCCATTTAGACCATGGGCCATGCTTTCGATTTGTCTCTATGAGTTACCAAGCAGTTATCCAATTCGATATTGTATAATGGACCTCATCGGATCTTCTCTCATCCACGTATAACACGTTCGATTCAAATATGTGAACAGAGGCTTAGAAAAGAATAGAGGCTCTTTGCACAACTCAGGAGCAAAAATTTTGTTAATTTTTTTAAAAAATGTATAACAACCTAAAAGTGGAGCTCACTGGATAAAGAGGAAAAAAAAGCATATTTCAAGGGGTTGCAACTTGTAGAAAATGTGCTTGATAAAAATATTTGAATAAATGCTCTGAATTAGTGTAGAAGTATTTAAAAAAAAATCAAACTACCTTTTTAACCAGTCACTCATTTTATAACGTGATAAGTTAAAAGGCTTGGTTAAAATCATTTTCTTAAATTTGATCGCCCGTCCAATATAGGAAACATTTTTCGGTTCAATATAGGAAAACATGCCATTTTTTATCATTCAACTTCTAATTAATGAACAAGTATCGCAAACGAGTATGTAAATACATAGATGTAATCTCTATTAAGCACAGTTTATAATACTATAACAGCATTTTACCCCAGTCAGGCATATTACCTAACTTTTGTTGTTTTTAAATTAAAAATAAAATATTACGTGCTTTTCTTTCCCTACACTATGTGTACAATGTTTCCACCTAACATATCAGTTAATGGGGCAAAAAATCCAGAACTGCTTCTTTATTTTTATCATCAATTGAAAGACTGATATTTACTACAACCCACGACATGAATTTTCTTACTATACACAGAAGATTTACGTTCTCAAGTGAGACATAGCAATAATTTACACACTCCATTTACCGCAACTATCTTTATAGGGCAGTGATTTATGGATCCGTGTTTCAGTGTCAATTTATATGTGGACCAATGCATGTGAAACACATTTCCATCTACAAATTTCTAGTTTAGATTTTGGTTTACTTGTTGGGGGACGACTCTCTGGGATTAATCTATTGTCTTTATTTCTGGTGCTGCTGAATATTTGTCAAGCACTTCTGTGCTTGAAGGTATTTTGGAAAATAAATGTTCTCCATTTCATATTAATAGGTTTTCTTACTCTGTTTTGCAGCATTTGAAAATAAAACTATTAATTAGATTACGCATTTTTTTTTAAGACTATGTGTAAGTTTATGGAAAGAGAACATCGAAGCAATATTAAATTGATGATTAATCAACAGGCTAAATGAAATTAAATGTTTTTTTGCCCGGTTTTATTAATTTCAAGCACGATACAAATTTTAATTAAATAAAAGTAAAAAATAAGTAAATATAATACCAATAACCGTACGTTTGTCACAATACTCCTTTAAACATGCTTTTTTTTTTTTAAATGACCCAAAATTTGATTTCCCCTATGCAAAATGTTTCATGATAAGATTATTTTCAATGCAAAATACTTAGTACTTCCAGTGGTATAAGGAGTACGTATTTTTGTGTAATATAAAACGAAACAACTAAATTTTCATTTCCAGCAAAACATAAAGATGAGAGAAACACCAGTTATTTTGACTAGTAATATCGCGGCTTAAAAGTAAAATAATAATAAACAAAAATCAAAACTTATGATAAAATTGCAGACAGACCAGAAAATCATAAATTTGTTTTCTAAAATGTAGATTCTGTTGTCACACAACGTTAGCATAGACTGCTTTACCGCGTGTGATATATAAAGAAAAAAATATTTTAAAATAAAGTGTCAGGAAAAGTGGATGATTTATCACCAAATAAGTACATTAATCTTCACTAGATTTGGATGAACAAGATTGAAGCTCGTTTTTTAGTTCTGAGGGCAAAAAAAAAAGTGAATAGTTTCCTACGCATTAGTTAGGCATTTTTGTCTAAGAAAGTTCTGTTATGGTTTACGAATCATTTTTCATTTGGGGCTCGCCTTCTATTGAAATTTTACAGTAATAAAATTTGTTGCATAACTATTTTTTTACGGCAAAACTTCTATAGATCTTCGTCTAAATTACTTCATTTTCGTACATTTTAAAATAGCTATTTGAAGCGATTGAATCAGATTGCCCAGCTAAAATATTATGGAATATTTTAATTATGTATTTCTTGGCAACGTATCTTTCTAAAATCTAAGGAATGCTTTTAAATTTAATGCATTCCAACTAACTGCATATTTTTAGTATGAAAAGGAAAGCCGCTTCAATGAAATTTCTGTAAAATTAAGAACAATAACATCGTTAGAAAACTGTAACCAATTTATATTACGCATAATTATGTGATGCAATTTAACAACATAGTAGTTATAGAGCACTGCAAATTAAAAAAATAGGAATGTGTCCTTAAAGTCTCCAATGTTTCCTCATTTCTTTAAACACTTCCCTTACGATTTTTTTTTGGAAAATATTGCAAAAAGAAAAAAAAAACATTTTTTTTTTTTTAATTTAATTTTGAAATACAAGAAAATGAAGCAATACAAATAAAATACGTAGGTTTCAAGTTGAATTTTTAATTATTTATAGGCGTAAAATCAATTAGTTTCACCCGAGTTTTCTCGGGATAATAATTACCTGCAACTCATACGAGCCCGAGATAACTCGGGATAATCAGGCAAGCGGTAAAAAAAAAAAAAAATCCTGTATTTTCTACATACACATTACAAAGTTAAAATATTTTTTCATTGTAAGCTTATTTGTTCCTATCTTCATCCCCTTTCTTTTTAGCCATATTATAACTTTTTAAGACTTAAATTAAGCAAGTAGTACGGGTTTCTTTCACAGTAATATATTATTTTTTGATTAAGAAATAATTGAATGGAATTCCAAACGGAAGCTATAAATAAAACTTCCTTTTGTAGCTTTGGTCACATATATGTTCAGCCTTCTAAGAAAGAAAGCCCTATCTTGGAGGGAAAAAAATGAAGTAATACTAGGCCCGAAGACATACATTTTTAACCTTTTTTAAATTCTGTTATGAGGAAAAAAAATAGCTTACTATTAGAACCCTGCAGGAACAAAATTTAAAATTTCTTTCGCAACTTTATTTTTTAACAGATCTGCGAAACCAAATTACAGCAAATTTTGGATTTAGCGTCTTTTAAATTATGACGGCGAAATTGTCCTCGACAGATTAAAGCAGTGGAAACGTCTAAGGATTTTTTTCCCTCCTTTTTTTAAATTCAAATACACTAAAAAACTAAACAAATAACAAACATATCCTGCTGGGCAAAATTTACTCTAAATGACGGTAGCTAATAAAATCCAGCTTCAAGATACATACCGTTTAAACAGTATCATCCTTTTGAAAGATTCTGCACAGATATTTTATTTTTGAGCTATTCAACATTTATTCCTCTTTCTTAAAGCTCACTCTTTTGAATATTTTTTTTCCAAATTTTATTAAGATTTGAAAACCGTGCATGCATTTTTTGTGTATTTATTTATTTTTCAAAAAAAAAAAAAAAAAAAAAAAATATATATATATATATATAGTAGTTACACATTGTAGCTTTATATATTGAGTTAAATATTGAGTCAAATAATATTATTTATTCAAAAATAAAATTTATTCTGTGAATTAGAATTTTCTGAAGACACATCATAAGTAAGATCAAAAGCAATATCACTTTATAGCGCTTACATTAAATTATTTCAGCATAAAGACGCAGGAAATGAAATTAAAGTTTTTCACGAAAAATTAAATCTGTCATATTTTGGAAAGCGTATACTTCCTGTACCTTTCCTTTCATTTTCTTATTAAATTATCACGAAATAAAAGTTTTCTGAGATTTTCGAATTTGAAATTTTAAAGAAGAGTAACACTAACATAGCCCGTTCTTGATACGATACGTTCCTTCTTTATCCGACATTTTCCGAAAGTATAATTAAATAAAGAACAGTGACATGGATAATCGGATCCTCTCCTTAAAATTCCTTTTATATATTTCTTAAAGGTGGAAGTTAAAGACATTTCAGATTTTTGAAAGAATATTTTACTCAGAAATTATTTTTTTCAAATGTTGTGATTTCTGTGATTATTTGCCTGTTATAAGATTAGCTAATAAAAGAAAATTACATCATTTAGAGATAAAAAATTTTGAATGAAAAACAAATCTTTTAAATTCTTCTCCTGACTTTGAAGAAAGCGACAGACTGATAAGTAGTTATGCTGCTGCACAGTAATACGCATGCTTCTTTGTTTATTTGAGTTCAGCTTTTACATGTATAATTTTCACTTAATGCCATTTGATTTTCAATTATCTGATTTTTCATGCTTAACCTAATTAGCATTTTTGTGTTTTTCTTCCTTTTTGTATGTAGGGTAAAATTGATGGTATTTAAAACGCAATCACTACATCAAAACAAAGGTTTAGATAATTATATACGGCACGTTAACTATTACTCAGTTAAGTGGATTAAGGCAAGTTAACCCTTCTGTGGGAGACGGATACAATTGAAATACCATCAAATCTATCTTAAAAGGCACATGCTAAAATAATTTTTAACCCATAAACACACTTGAATCTTTGGGCAGCAAATAGCATGTATTCCCTTCAAAAATGAATTTAAGTAAATGTTATTCCTAAATACCTGAGTTTTTTTTTTTTTAAATTTAACTGTCTACATCTACATATTTTATTATTGCTTAAATAGGCCTACATATTTATGATCATGCATTAGTCGTAAATTTTTTCGTGATTCATCAAAAACGCCCAGACAATGAAGAGTTAGCACGAGGTGTTATCATTCATGTAACATTAAATGTTATTTTAATGTTACATGTCTCTTACGTTGCACATAATTTAATAAATCCCTGTTTCTACTCAAACCATAGTCACTATTTATTTCGAGCGTTTAGACTTCTCAAATAAAATAGGCAAAAATGTTACAATATCGAAGTGTTTATTTTGATATTTTTAGCTTAAATACTTTCATGTTCGTATAGCGAAAGCATTTTGCATAGCAATTAAGCACCTAAAATGCAAGTCCCGTAGAAAACCCATACCTAATTTGTGAAGCCTTTACAATTTCGTGAGGGTTACTAATGCTTCGCTTGCCTTATTCCAATTTTCCAAAAGAATGACTTTCTTCCTGCATGTACTTTTATAAATTTATTCAGCGATGTAAAACTTTATGTTCCATAAAATTGGTTTTTTGGCAGTTAAATCTGAATATGTGCTATGTATCTAGTCCAATTTAATACAGATAAGCGGGAGGAACTTTTAAGGTAAATTAGAAGGGACATATGCTCGATGCAGTCGCGATGGCTATTAAAATCTTATATCTATACAGCCAAAATACATATTTATGACGCCACTGGGAAATTCATAGGGATAATACAGTAACAAAATGCGTATTACTTCCCCCTGAAAGTAATGATTCGCTAGCTCTAATAAGATTTTCTCTCTTAAACTGAGATTTTATCAGAGATAAATAGGCATTTTCCTACTCTTCGAGTTGTTGATGTAAAAAATTAAAAAATACAAACGAGGAGTAGTAAAATCATTTTTTCACGCATTTGTTTCTCTCTTTAGTTGATATCCCATTTAACGGTTTTCTTCTTCTTTGTGTTTTACGTTTTATTTACCGAGTCGGTTATACCATTCCTTTGAAATATGTTATAATGAAAAATGTAATTTCCAGGATATGAAGTAACAATTAACTAAAAATAAATAAATAAATAAATAAGTAATGCACATGGTTGATAAGTGATTTTACGCCACGTGTGGTACAAGTAGACTAAATTTTCACTAACATTCACGTATGTATACGAATTTTTTATGGCTACAGGTTAAAAAATTAATAACCTTGGGCGCACACATTATACTTTACTTGCGTAGTTTGTGAAGCAAATTTTTTTTGTCTGTTGTCTTCTTAGTTGTTATTTTAAATAAAGTATTACTGTCACGTGTCAAGCGTTTGGTTAGCTGTTGTCAGTCATCTTTGAAGCCGAGTTGCCAAGCAAAAAATTAAAATATTAGGAAATTACTCCTAGACTTGGTTTGGAGTTTCAAGAATAAACTAAGTACCTTTTACCCTTGAAATTTTTTCTCAGGCTGTGAAACGTCTGTCTTCTGTGGAATGGCGTACAAGTAAATACAAAACGATTTCAATGTCAAATGTAGCTTTTCTTTCTGGGTTTGAATACAGCAACATAGAAACGTCATAAATGGCGGATAAATTTAACTAAGATGTGGCTTTATTTTGCGTCTTTTTTTAAATATAGATATTTGTTCTGTGAGTAAGTTTTCACATTTGCGATACAGCTGTTTTCTTTTTTTTATTCAATTGTTCGTGCTGCGTTTGAGCCTAAATCAGAATACCGATCGATGGTTCTGATTTATTGTTAAAAATCAAGTGCACACACTAAACATATAAATATTCTTACGCATAAAAAACTGGCAGATGCATATCGGTTTACCAGATATTATACAAAGACGGTTTTTCGTACAATTAAGGGAGTGGGAAAACTTGACCTCTCAAGATACACGTTTCTTCTTTCAAATTTCGAAAGTCTAACAATATACAATTATTTTGTTGATGTAGGACTTTATCCCCAAATATTAGATGATACATTCTGTACATGCGTTTGAGGTTATGCTTCGTTGTCAGATTTTAGAGCTGAGATTTTATTTTGCGCTGCTTGATTACAGAAGACTTAAAATGCCCGTTTTTACGATTTTAAAAAGAGATAAAATGTTGTGTGAAATCATCTTAGTGATATAAATGTGTTGCCCTTTGAACATCCGTGAGTTTCTTGCTTTGAGTGCATGTAGCGCGTCAGCGTTGTGTTCGAGACCACATGTATCCATTAGTCTGGATTTTTGTTGCCCCCCCCCCCCCCCAACCTCTGGAAAAGTTGACCATACATTTTTCTATAACAGTGTTTACATATACAGGTATATAAATAAAGAGAAGGAGAGATATAAACAGACATGGGTGGAGAGAGAGAGAGAGAGCACGCGGTTTAAGTAACTTCACGTACATCCATTGCTATAAATTAGACAACAAGTTTTTAAATAAAAAAAAATATGCATTAAAGTATTTTTCTAATTATGTTTCTTAGAAGCAAATATTAAGATTAAAAAATGTGTTAGAAATATTTAATATAATTCTTGCAGTTGGTCGTCTTTTTTTGGCAAATTTTACTAACATTTAATTATAATAAGAAGCTACAAAACATAAAAGCATTAAATATTTAATGCGGAGAATATATTTAAAATTTTCTAGTTTACCTCTAGAGAATAATACCAAAGCTAAAACAGAGCAAATGTTCTTTCATTACAATTGCACTTTAATGAAAAAAATCCCTATTTGCAGATTAGTTAATACAAAAGAATCCGCGAAACAAGTCTAGAGCGCATATAAACATGAATATTTAATCCGCTACCAAAAGTTGGAGTGCACATTAAGATTAAAATCCAAATGAAAGGGACAACACGTAAAACATGTTACACGAGTGGAAAAATAAGTACAAATAAGTAAAACAAACATAAATAAGTCTTTATTAATAGCATTTTTCAGTTCAACGAAGCGAAAGACGACTGATTCATAATCCTTTAAGCTCATTTTATGCCGATCTTCCAAATAACAGATGAGAAATACTATTGGAAGCTTTATTAAGATTTCTCCTTCTCTAATTCCTTTAGCAAAATATGTCACTTTTATTTAAAATACACCTGATTTTTCTGAAAAGTCAAAAAGCGTAGTTTTTGCGTATAAATAATAACAAAGTAAGTTTTTATTTTCTATCCATGACTGAGCAAACGAGAAAAATCGTAATAATAGAAGGAAGTCTATTTTTAACGTATTTCATAAAAGATATATTTATATGTTTCGTGCAATTTATATGCCTGTTATTTTTAGTCTTTAGCATTTCCCTGTTCTTGCAGTATTATATAATACAAAAAGCCAAGTTACCTTATCTTGTGCTTTCGAAATCCGTCGAGAGATAAACAAAAATGATGTGAAACAACTATCGGGTGGTTATGATCTACGTTTGCGTAATCATGATTTCGACTTTGATGATTCCAACTCATGGACAAGGGATTTTTGGACTTGGCGGTGATCATGATCATGATCATGACCATGGTAGTGGACTTCGGCGCTTGGTTGCTCCCTTATTAGCTTTGGGAGCCGTAATAAAACTGGTAAATGAGCCGTAAATTTGATCTTTCATCAAGTTAGTCTTTCATCAAGGTAGTTTCATCATTAACATTTTATTTTATTGTATGGAAAATTATGCTTCCACTAATGATGTTTCACTCCAGTGCTTGTAAGAAAAGATAACTATTAAAGAGAGAATTCTCTTAAATCTTCAATTGACAATGTTTATGCTTCTTTTATTTTGCTATTTTGACAAGAAACCCAACAATTCATTGAATGTAATCATGTTCAGTTTTATTTTTCTCACCCTTTGATATGTATTTTTCCTTTTATGATAGTTATACTATAGTCTATACATAGTTTTGATACGTTACCCACCTTTTACAGATAATGTATTAAATACAGTTGAGCTCGCTTATTTAGAATTTAGCTTACAATAATATTCCGCTTAATGACATGAATAATACATTCAATATAAAGAACCGCTGTAATGTTTTATTTTTATCCCGGATAATGGAATATCCCGCTTATTAGAATATTCTTCCGAGGAAAAACGGCTACTAGATTAAGCGGATACAACTGTATGTTAATAGATTCTAAAACCTATGTCACTCGATTTTTAATGAAATTATGAGCCATATAAACGCAGTCTGTAAATACAGACATAAATACCTTTTGAAAGGATATGATATATCTTTCAAAATATTTACTCTGAGTTGATGCAAATATGAAAAATGTTTCAAAGGCGTAAATATTTATTTTTAGTACCACCGATATTGTGTGTATCTTTCAATGATTTACCCATGTGATATGTAATGCATTCAAAGAAAATAGCAAGGAACGATTTTAGCAAAGCAACAGTAATAGAATATGAGTTCGCAGTGTACAATTTACTAGTGTATGTATTGTCAATACTTGTATTCTTTTAAATAAAAAAAATCAATGTAAATTCTATTATACTCATCTTTTACTTTAAGGAAATGAGTATTTAAGTACTTTAGTACACCTTAAAGTGTTACTGATTTTGCACAAAAATTTTCTGTTGTGCTATTTCATCTTTTAAAAAAATCCATAGCCCATTTTGTTTTAAATAATGATCCATAAGTTTCTATCAGATACATTTTGTATGTAACATTACTGTTACATTACTGTGTTTCATAACTGTGTTTCCGAACATTAATGTGGTTCATAACATTAATTGTGTCACATAACATTACTGTGTTTCATAATTTAGTGTCATAAGCAATTTGTACGCTTAATTTGATGTAGATACTTAGATAAAAATATTGCTCATCATCATTATTATGCATTAATTACGGAAAAAGTAACAGTATGATGTACTTTAATTAAAATTGCTAAGATATTTTAAGTTTCCGTTTGAATATTTTATGTTATGTATACCAAGTTACAGATTGTGAAGTAATCTTTATCATAATAATTTCCGTCAACTATAGTTAATAGCAATTCATAAAGTGTCAATGTTTTTAAATTAAAAAATATCAATACATTTTTAAAGCTTTTTTCTGTTGAAATTTTCGATGTTCAAGTTTTAGGCATTTTATTCTTAGTGGTATTCAAAACAAAAATTGTTCATCTAGAAACCAGCTCCAAAATATGATTCATCATGCGTGAAATGAATATATATATATATATATATATATATATATATATATATATATTATTAATATGTAATGTACAATTTATCAATTTGTTATGTAAGCATGTAAGAAAAAGCTATTTTGTTTTTCTATTTTCTTCATTTGATGCATTGTAAAAAATCTCAGGTTATGTATGTGCTAATAAAATATATAGTCTTCTTTATTTGCTTTTGTATATGTTTTGTACTATGATCAAAATAAACACTTAAGCAGTACATAAAGAGAAAAAAAACTTATACATTACCACACGTGAAATGTGTGAAACATTTTCATCACAAAATGTTTTTTGACGTACAGAGATACAACAATATAACCTTAGGTGAACAAAGCAACTCATCGCAATGCTCCATTTACAAATGTTATATTTTGTTTTTAATGTTTTTTAACTACATATTTTGGCTTCTATAGTTTAAAAAAAAGGAAAAAATATATACAGAAAAAAAATAATAATTTTATGAGATGAAAAGTATTTAAAATTTATTCTACGACTGAACAATATAATTATACTAAATTAAAAAAAATAATGACCCCATTTTGAACAAACTTAATGCGTAAATAAAAGGATAATGGCAGATAATCAAATGATTAAGTGTTATCTTCCCTTTTTACGTCCTTTTCTGTATTTTCGACAGGGAAAAAATTAAATTATTTATATACGTTCATAGATTGAGATGTCTTACAAGATTTTCAATAATTAGTATTTCATTTATTTAATAAGATGATTTCGGAAAAATGACATTTCTTTATTTTTTATCAATTTTATTTTTTGTTTGACAGGATCAAAAAGAGCGAATTAAAAACGAAGCATCATCAGTTCACTAAAAACTATGTTTTTGGCATCAACAAAATGTATTGGGCAACCGCATGTTCCCCTTCTTTTTTCGATGGTTTCTAAAAATCAAAGAACTTGGATACACATTGCTACATTTATTATAAAATAAATTTTAATGATACTTTTACATAAACTTATAGATTTAAATTTCCATTTACAGTCATAATATTAAAAATCAAACATAATATAAAGTAACGGGAATAAAAACATACATTAATTAAACAACCATAAAGAGTATTGCTATTAGAATACAAAAATAAACGTTTTTGAATATACTTATTGGTTGGTGAGCAATATTAAATCAATCCAAAAAATTGGAATATTCCGATGTTTATTCCTACACAAATTCGTAAAAATGTATCTTTAATTATTTAATTTAAATTTATTTTAGATTGTAGGAGAAATGTATTTTTAATTGTTTTGATTTAACGAATACGAAGATCTGATGCAGGGATATTATATGCTTGGAATTTTAATTTATATTTCATACATTATAGAAAATTAAAATCACATGTAGTGGTAATGGAGCAGTATAAAATAAAGCGTAATGAGTCAATAAGACTATTAATGTGTACTAGCCGACGATAATATTATGAGCTATAAGATAAGTTAGAGCATGTTGTTTAGAGAAAATCGAAAAGCAAATAGAAAAAAAAGCTTTTTTTTAGATATTTTTTGCTTCTCAGTAAATAGAACTACGCAGCATCAAACATAGCAGACATGTTTTAAAATACGATTTCCTTTTAGTCTTTTGAAAAAAAAAAAAAATCTTTATTTTTTTGCTGCTTGGTGAATGCTTCGTGCTTTTAAAATATATAATTTTGTATACATTTCAGCTGATATTTTCAGGTTTTTATTCATTCTGAATCTCATTGGAAACTAACACTAATGAGTTGTTGCTAAATTTTTACTATGTTTTATAAAAATAATCATTAAAATAAATTCCATCTACGCAGTAAAAAGTGTAGTAAGGGGGCTACGGGAAAAGAAACTGCATTTTGTGATAAAAGCATGAAATTTGGTAGGTTTGTAGACAATGTATAAAAAAACATTTTTAGAAGGGGAGTCAATCGGAAATCCCCCCAAACCCCTCTTAGCGGCCATTTTTGGTCCAAAACTAGAAATAGCTCTTTTTTGTAATTATTATTATTATTTTCTTCTTAAATCATTGGCTATGTCATTACATAGGCGTTTATTGTATTTTTTATCGCTTAAAGCTCCACTTAGAGACTAATTTTAAAAAGAACAACCCAAAAATGCTTTTTTTTTTGGCAAATCGATATTTTTTAAGAATAAATTCGTGGAAGTGAATTCCCTCCCGCCATAAATGCATTAATGGTTTAAGAATGTAAATATACATTAAATAAATGTTTAAAAAAGTAGGGTGCCGGTTATCCGGATCCTAATTGACCGAACCGTCCAATTATCCGGTCATGATACCTCTCATTTTATGACTAAGCACACATCATCGAAAATGTTCCCCAAGGGTACAAAAGCACAAGAACTTGAGGGAAAAGTAATGTCAAGATAGCATGATTCTACCAAAATACAATTTAAAGTTTCAATTTCAGAAATTTTAAAGTTTTAGTTTTAAATTTATTTTTCCTCTAATTTTTAGCCTAATTTCCCGTTAAAAATAAAAGAGACGAAAAAAGCATTAAAATTGGCTTAATGCATCTAAAAAATGTCGCCAAGTCCAAAAAATATCGCCAAGTAAAAAAAATATCGCCAAGTAAAAAAAAGTCAAAAAGAAACAAAAAAATGAAAAAAATATCGAAAAATTAAAAATTTGAAAGTAGGGTATTGAGATGGGGAATTTGTGTGTCGGTCTGTCGGTCGGTCGGTCGGTCTGTCGGTCGGTCTGTCTGTCCCCCCTAATAACTTTTGAATGAACATTCCGATTTGGACGAACTTTTTTTTGTTGGAAAGATCTCGGCGAGTACAGCTCATTCCCATATTTGATTTTTTGATTTGAACAATTTTTGGTTCAACTTTGAGCCGTTCAAACAACCGGTCCCGCGATACTAACTTTTGAATGAACAGTCCGATTTGAACAAACTTTTTTTTGTTCGAAAGATCTTTTCAAGGATACTTCATTCCCGTATCTACATTTTCGATTTGAACAATTTTTCATTCAACATTGAACCGTTCAAACAAGCTCTCACCCCTAATAACTTTTCAGTGAACCGTCCGATTTAAACAAACTTTTTTTTGTTCGAAAGATCTCGGCAAGGATACTTCATCCCCGTTTTTAAATTTCCGATTTGAACAATTTTTCGTTCAACATTGAACCGTTCAAACAAGCCCTCACACCTAATAACTATTGAATGAACAGTCCGATTTAAACAAACTTTTTTTTGTTCAAAAGATCTCGGCAAGGATGCTTCATTACCGTATTAAATTTTCAATTTGAATATTTTTTTCGTTCAACATTGAACCGTTCAAACAACTTTTCCCCACCTAATAACTTTTAAGTGAACTGTCCGAATTGAATAAACTTTTTTTCGTTCGAAAGATCTCGGAGAGGCTCATTCCTATATTTCACTTTTCAATTTGAACCATTTTTCGTTCAATGATGAACCGTTCAGAAAAAAATTTAACCTGAGCGCCTACGGAGAAATTTAAATTGAATGTTGATACTGAACTTCAAGGCGGATTTCCTTCAAACTAACTTTGTAAGAAAATGGTTTTGATAAATAATGTATTGTAAAGTACTTTACTGAATAATCTTCTGTGAGGACTCTGATTCCGACTCCGACTCCGCAAACATGGCGGAAATGCAGGCTCAGAAAAAATAACTGACTGGGCAGACGATTTTTTGTTTATTTATTTATTTGTTTTGTTTAATTTATTATTATTATTTTTTTTATCAGACGATTTTTTTTTGTCAGCAAAAATTTTTCATTCACGAGAGCATTTTATTCCTTATTTATATTTAACAACTGGCAACGGATTAAAAATGAAATTCAAGACATTTTATTAACGAACGACTTTTTTTTCTTTCTTTGATAAAATGTGTTTTGAAGTTCTTTGTACTTTTATTTTATTTATTTATTTTTTTTCTTTTGAAAACGATTGTGGAATTTTTCTACGGAAGAACTATAACAGTTACATTCTTTAAAAGGTGCGACAAAACTTTATTGACTCGTTTATTTACTTTTTACGTGTCTATTTTATCTGATGAAAGGGGTATATTTTGCTTTCAGAAATCAGCTTTAAGTGCTATAAAGATATGTTTGACATAATTTTTAGTTTCAGATAATCAAGAGAATATTGATCAGATGCTAATGCCGATGTCGATGTACGGGAAAGTAGGCTCGTTTAGTTCTTGACAGAACTTCTTGTTATTATTGTTGCCGATTTTTTTTCTTCAAATATGGTCGTTCATTAGGTGACGAATATTTTCCAGTGTGTTTATCTTTGATAACATGTGTCATTGTTCATGTTCCCGTAAATGCTATTTATATGGATCGAGATTAGGAAAGATGCTCATATTTTTATAAGTTACGGTTTCTCATAGTCTTGTGGTTTTGCATGTTCAAAAGTATTGTTTTAAATGCATTTATTTTAATTTTGTTTAAGTGTTAAAGTTTAAATGGTAAACTTTAATGGTTAAAAATTTAAATGGCATGGTTAAAGCTTTAATGGTTTAAAAGTTTAAATGGCAACCAGGAGTTATGTTTGGTAAAAACAACCCCAGGAAATGTTGTTTTTACCAAAATTTTTACAACAGATATTTACTGGATAAGATTTATTTTCTGTTCGAAATTAACTCCAAAAAAATCTATTGTGCCCTGCAGCAACTTTAAATGTATCAGTCTTGTACTGAGGTTATGAAACAATGTTCGAAATTCTGTCAAAACAGGCAAAAATTAGGCAATTATCAGACTTCGTAAATGTAGGTAGATTTAAATTTGAAGAATTATTTGCATCGGAAAAATTTAATGAAAAGAGGGGTGAGTGGCATAAATCTTGTATCTTGAGGTATAACAGTACAAAAGTCAGAAGAGCTGAAGAAAGAAAAAGAAAGGAAAACTTTAAAGAGTGCCACGTAAGTAGACATTTTGAAGAGGCTTCAGTTCAGCAGAAGAGAAAGAAATGCACTTCATCCTTTCCAGATTTGTGTTTCTTTTTTGATAAGCCTGGTGAAAATAGACAGGAGTTACATCTAGTTCTGACGAAATCAGTTGACAGAAAATACGAAATTGCTTGTTGGTGAAAGCAGACAGTACGCTCACTGCTGAGTTGGCGCAAGCTGACATAAAAGCTCAAGATTGCAAGTACCACCATACTTGCATTCGTAAAACTTAACTTGTAAAACTTTATCACTCATGAAGGACAGCAAATGATTGTTCTGAGGAAAATATTTATTCACGAATTGAATTAATTGCCCTACACCGAGTAATTTCTTACTTGCAAAATCTTAGAGTTAACAAAGGAGATAAGTATCCAATTTTCAGAATATTCGTTCTACTAAAATATTATTCTGAAGGAATAGAAGACTTATGCTACAACACAATTTATCAATCGAAAATAAATCTGCTAATGATGTTGACAATATCGGGCTTAGAGCAAAGATATTATCACACTTCGGACATGGACATATGCATGGAGAGAAATCAGGCTTTGAATATGTTTTAGTTTGTAAAGGTAAGTGAATCAATATGTGTCTCCAGTACTAGCAGTTTCGAAGATGCTCTCGCAAGTGACATGATAGTGAATTCCACTAGGACACGCATTTGAAAGTCAACTGTCAGCGTCGAAGGCGGATTTGAATAGTCAGCAAGAAGCTGTTGATCCTCTTCTTCCGTCCTCTTAAATAACTTATTATATGGTACTTTCAATATTGTTGGTCTTCCTTCTCAACCATTACTTGCAATTTGTCAGTTGTATTTAATATATATATATATATATATATATATATATATATATATATATATATATATATATATATATATATATATATATATATATATATATATATATATATATATATATATATATATATATATATATATGTATATGTATATATATATATATATATATATATATATATATATATATATATATATATATATATATATATATATATATATATATATATATATATATATATATATATATATATATACTTCAAACAAATTAACAAAGCAAACTATCAAGCATCAAATAAACAAGGAACAACCAATACCTGTTTATTTGGCCATTAAAGTACACGAACAGACTAGAAGAAAAAGTCTTGTTGACATAATGCATATTTTGGAATTTTTCATTTCTTACTCAAGGCTTCTAAAGATTTCTACTGGACTCTGCAAAGCATGTGTTAAACAAATTGATAAATATAAAACTACATTTAACTCACATTTCAGGATCTTTGTTTTTACACCGGCCGCGCACGATAATTTTTATTATAACTCTAGTAGTACAACAAACAAGGACTCTTTCCATATAACAAGCATTTCATTGTTTCAGCATGGCCATTTCAGCAGCAAGGCTCAAAAATTCCTCTTGTATTTCCCGAAATACCATCTTCTAAAAAGGTCGCTCAGTTACCACATCAGGTATATCATTATTTGTAAATTCAGCATATCTTTCAGTGAAGGAACCACCACAATCTAATTTTGATGGGTTAAATAAGTCAGAAATGCTTTTCATACAAACTAAATTAACAAATGAATTCTTGAAAGAGGTGAAATGTCTTAAGCGAATTTACGTCACGCAAGTGTAAAACAAACTGCTCTCAAAAACTTGTTGGTGCTTCAAAAATGGACTATGTGCACCAATGTGTAAATTCTGCAATGGAAAATGTTGTATATCTCTGTAAATTACTAGCCAGTTCAATTACGAAAAATCAGCTTGTATATAGCCATTACACATAATCATTGTATATAATTGCTTGCTCAGATTTATATTGAAATTCAGTTGTTTCTTTTGTTATAAAGGGTTACTTTTCAATAACAGCACAATATGATAAGTAGTAGAGAAGTTGCTTAATTAACACAGCACTAAACTTTTTATTATAGCAATTTTTTTTTCTTCTCTCATCTTTTAGAGAGAACAAACTCCTCAAATCGTTTAATGAGAAAAAAACTTGAAATTTGTTTTAAAGCTTTTTCTTTAGAATTTCGCAGTTGTATAAAAATATCATCGTGCCTCCCCCTCCCCCCTATTTTATAGGTGCAAGCGTAACTTATAATCCTGCTGAATGTGAGTGAAATTTCCATGACATTGTGTATTTTTTTTCAAAATGTTTGATGTTTTTTTTATTACTTTTTTCGTCCATAAAGAAAACTGGTTTTATTTTAATTAATCAAAGATAAATATTCATTCTTAAGGAACAATTCAAACGGTTTTTTAAGTTTTGAAAAAGTACTAGTTTTGCTTATGATTTTTAATTGCTGTTTTTATTTTTAGTTTTGCAATACATTTTTATGAGTAAGTTTTAAAAAATATGCTCGGGTTTTCCAAAGTTTTGAATTTTTGGGGTTCGGATTGCTGGGATTTTAATGCAACTAAATTGTTTTTCTTTAATATAGTGCTTTCAGATACATAGTTGGACACCCTTAAACCGGCCCCTGAAAACAATTTGGAAGAGTTTCATCAATTTCAGTTTTTTCGAAAAAAAACGAATTTTTAATGAGTACTATTAAAATTAATCGGTTTTAAGCTATTTTGACGGTTTTCTAATCTTTGTTTAACATAATTGAACTCTAATAAGATGATAAAAAAGGTGTTTTTTGAAAAATAAATAAGAAAAGCAATTTCGGACTTTTTGACCAAAAATGGCCGCCGGAGGGGTTTGGGTTGTGATTTCGGAATGGCTCCCCTTCTGAAAATGTTTATAAATACATTGTCTACATACACACCTACTTTCATGCTTTTATCACAAAATGCAGTTTCCGGCTATATTTTGGACCATAGCCCCTCTACTAGTGCAAGCAATTTTAACATTAGTAGTAAGATAGTGTATTAACGTGTAACAGTAACTGATATTTATTGAATGCATATCGCAAACACATGAAAATTAATGTACTTTAAAATTATTTGCTTAAATATAATTAATGTATTGCAATATATAGTTATGCATTGTAATATATAGTCAATGTATTGTAATATATTATTGTAGAAACTAAACGTGTAAAAGTCATTAGTGCTACACAAACATACTTAAAAATAATATTGTACGGAGAACATCCAACATAAAAATTGCTGAAGAAAGTCACCAACACTGTGCTTTGCATTCTTGCACGCGAATGAGAAAATATAGGTGGGGAAAACTTAAGCTGACAGCGTCATAATGCTGCACTTATGATCCGTTTAGCCTCGCTAGTGCTGTCAGGTTAGGTTTTTCCAAACTATAGAAAGTAACATTTTGTGCCTGATTGGTGATTTCTTTCAGCAATATGTCAGCATTTTAAAATGTCACTCGTGACATTTACTGCAATGAATCCTATTGATCTATATCTAACAATCACAATGAAAAAATAAAGTAAACTAATTCCAACTAGAGCTCCTGTAGAATTCCAGCTAGTGCGAAGTGAAAGCAATAGGTAATCTTAATTGCTTCGTCAAACTAATGTGATGGAGAAAAGGTATCACGCCATGATATGGGTAAAAGTGGAACTACATAAAACAGCAGCATTGGTGTAAACTAAGAGAAATGTAAATCTTTCTGAAGCTGAGCTTGACTAAATTGATTTTTTACCTTTGAAACAGTAGTTGGGGCGAAACAATATAGGAAGGACAACATTTGTGTTCAAATCGGGGTACATATTTTATAGATTTTTTTGAAAAGTTTTTCTTCTGTGGGTTGGAAATGACAAAATAAGCTCATGTTACATACGTGTCTCACATGCACATGAATGCATTTTACTAAAAAGCGTATATATATGCAATATGTGTTTAGAGAACTCTGTTGTTTCTCAATTACTTCTGCAAACTTTTCTATTTTATTCTGGAGAGTTCATCACACACACGCTATCAAAGGCGTTTTCAATTATAGATATATAATAATAATATATAATAGGGCAGTATCTTCTTATTTTTGATATTGTCAAAAATGGTTAATTATTTTGTTAAATGGAGCAATATTTATTCAAAATGTAATTATTATTTTGTGACAATTATTTTCTTCTTGCGCCTAGTCATTTTTTTGAAAAACGTTGCAGTCATTTAGGGTTATTTCTTGTTTTTTACTCCTTTTTTAGAAAAACAGTCCGAAAAATCTGTTCAGCAAAGTGTGCAAAAACTTTCTTTTGAAATAAGTAACAATGAAGGATTTACCATAAGCATTATATTTTCTGTACGTTGTAAATTTCTTATTATAAACAACAGTGTGTTTATAATATTTAGTAAAGTAACAAAATAGTTTTCTTTTGTATTCAAGATAAATTCGAGCCAGCTCCAAATCAAGTTTATCTTATTTTTTCTGCCAACTGGATGTAACTACATTCTGTATACAGTGTAATGTTTTGATTTTATTAAAAAAAATGCTAAATCGTAACTTCTTTATTTTGTTACAAAAAATGACAAACACAAACGGATCATTTTTAGAATTAAATTAAAACTCTTTCACACATTTTTCATCCGTAACAATATATAACTTAACAGATAAATATTCTTGTGGAAATAAATATTGTATTGTAAAACTTTAGTGTTTTAATTTTAATGTTGAATAAGCTACGTATTTGTTTTCACCCTTTTTTCTTCATCACCTTTACCAATATAAAGCTTTAAAAAAGCTTTCTCTTTGAGTTTGATGGTTAAACATAGTTGTTTTTTTCTGCATTTTTATTTATAATCCATAAAACAAAAAAATGTGTTTTTCTCTCTAAACATTGATTATTGTTTTTCTCCCTTTTACACGTAATATTTTCATCATCTTATAGAAGCTAAGAGTGCCAACAGAATTGGTAGCTAATGTATTATTAGCATACCAGCAAGAGATCGCAGCTATGACAGGTACGACTTATAAATTTAAGGCAGAGCTTGGGTATTTAGCAATAAGCTACCACCGCTTATTGCCCAATACATAAGCTTTGCCTTCAATATGAGCGATTTGATCTAGAAAATGCTTTGGGATGGCATGTCGATAAATCGTAAAAACGCTCATTACTCTTAAAATGATTATGCATACACTAGCTGCTACTGATTATTGGCCATTGAAATTGCAATTTAAACACCAGTGTATATTCTCTTAAGCAGTGTTTAAGAATAGTGTTTCACAAGTTTTACTCCTAATACCTTTTGTGAGCTTTAAAATTCTTACACTTTGACTATTCCAATCGCAAAAGACATGCTCTATGTAACTAGGAGCACTATTTTTAATCAATTCTTTTATTCGCGAAATAAATAAAAAGCGTCCCAAACGCAGTCATAAACTTTTAAAACCACTATAGTTTTCCACTGACTCTATACGTAAAAACTGAATTTTCTGTTTATATCTAAGCAATAAAAATAATATTTATCATGCGGTATATCACATGTCAAGTCATTAGAGTGACAGCCTGTAATCAGAAAAATCCTACAAATTTTTCTCAGGATTATTTGCTTCACCACCTAGTGCTCAAACAACAAGGCAACAGGACCATATTAAACAACGGCCATGATGTTTCTATTGTATTGAGACAAAATAAAACATCAGAATATTTGACTGCTCATTATTTATAAAAAAATATATACATGAAATAAAGTTCTTAAATTACATGCTAACATTCCTTAGTTTCATTGAAAATCCTATGTAATTGTAGAATTTGGCATAAAATAACTTTAATATGTGTACTATAGTTATTTTTTTGTAAACTGTGCTTTTAAAAATGGTGGTAAAAAAAAAATATTGGCCCGTTTAACCTGGCATGGCTTCAGTATCTGAATTGCCTTACATTGGAAAAAAATATAGCATTTTTACCGTTAAAAACGAGTTTTTCTTTACTAAAATAGCACGATTACGTAGGTTAGATTCCTTTTAAATAATTTTATTCAGTTTAGTTATATTTTAACTGCAGTTATTTTGCCAAAATTACATTTTATAAGAAAAAAAAATACATGCTTATATTTCTAACTGAATTACATTGGCAATTATAAAGTAAAAAGTTCTAAGAATTAAAAAATAAAAATTTCTGTACTAATTTTCAATCTGAAATATTTCTACTACATTATCTTCGATAGTAGATATTCCCATATGCACGAGAACTGGAGATTACTATAATGGAGATTGGTAGGAAACTTTGTATCAAAACGTTCCTCGGATTACTTTTTGAAACTGTGAGATTAGTTATTCATCCATCACTTGATTCAGAGCACAGAGTCAATGTTCTTTTAATGTATGTTTTAAGTGCATGAAATCGTTGGTTGGATTAGAGATTGACTCAGTAATAGGATGTTTTACAAACGAGGCTTTTCCTAGTGACGTTTTATTATTTTCCCCGGAAATTTCCCCCAACTTGGAGAGTTGTAAGACATATTCTGATGCCTTAAGATAATCGTTAGATTTCATTTTCTTTATGGTCTGATACACTAAAAATGAACTACTGTTTTTACAGAATAACACTGGCAGTCGTGGTTCCAAATGAAAACCGTAAAAAGCACGGTAATAAACTGCAAAAGAAGTAATTTTACAGTTTCTAACTGTAATGTTAGCAATTTTATAGTTTATTACCGTAAAATTTAGCTGTATTATACTGCAAAAACAACAGTAAAATACTTTCAGCAGAGGTTACAGTTTAAAACCGTAAAATTCCTGGTAATAAACTGCTAAATTAGCAATTTTAGTTTATTTCTTTAATATTAGCAATTTTACAGTGCATTATTATAAAATTAGCAATTTTTACAGGTTATTACTAAACAATTAGCTGTTTTATAGTGTAAAACAGCATTCATTTTTTACACTGTTTTGCGAATTTTTGATGATGTCGTACTTTTCAAGAGTTGACTGTTGAAAACTGATTTTTAATTAGCCACCTCGTTTAAACCTACATAGAAATCGTTTAAACGAACCTAGAAGTTTTAAAAATGATGCGACATGTTTTAAGATGAGGGAGATTGTAAAACTTAGATTGTTTGTGACAAAGGAAAGGAAGAACGACAAACATGCAATGAGAATATCAGTTATTTTTTACAACTTGGTTTTGGCTAATGGTTTCTTTGAGAATCCAGCTTTGTTGATGTAGTTGACGCAACTTCTAAAGCTGTTGTTGAGTATCTTACAATCCGCTTTTAGATGTAATTGTACGAAATAAGGAGGAGTACAGGTTCTTTTCTAGATGGTTAAACATCTACCATGTTCATTAATGGTGGCAAGGGCACGTTAAATTTAGGTCATAGTCACAAAGTCCTCCAAATGAATCAATATCTTTGAGGGTGATGACCCAGGGGTTTACAACGCTGTTGGTCTGGATCAATAATAGAGCTTTCTTCAGGGCCCCATCCGGATAAACCAAGTGTAGTGATAGGTATGGGGTCAATGGAATGAAGTGAAGTATTTAATACAAAATGTAAAGCCATCACACCAGATGTGTTACAAGTAAAGAAAGGCATCTTTCCTTGTGAGAAAATACAATGATATATAAATATATATATATATATATACATATATATATGAGTGTCAAAATATATCAAGCCATTCTGGCATTTAGAAAAAACCAGATAATCAATTACATCATGACTAATATACAGGATTAATACTGTAAGAAGTTTAATCACGCCATAATATTTACACTGACATACTAGGACAAGCATATGTTGATACACTGTATGAAACCGTAATCAAACTAGGCTGCAAAGTAAAGGATGTGGTAATTTACTTAATACATGTATTTTATGGTTTACAGTAAGATTGATTTTTAGTTCAGTAGTTGAAAGAAAGGGTCCTCTAAACATTATATGTTTATTAATTGTTAGTTGAACAATAAAATTCATGTAGTTATGGGAATTGATACATTCCCAAATACCAAGCTTGTAAGTGTAAAGCTTTACTTAGTTATCAAACGAATAGAATTTTACCGACGTAGAACGTTTCAGTTTTGAAAGTAACAATAGTCTGCAACTTAATCAAACAATCAACGCCTGGTTTGGGGTGAAATGAATCATTCACGGTTGTTTGCTTGTAATGATACAATTTATATCATCAATCACTTCGTTTATTTCCCCATTGTGTAACGAACTCATTTGAAAGCAGGAGACATATATCAACAGGGTTGAGAATTTAATGTATCAAACAAATACATGCATGAGATAAATGTCTGAAAGCAAACTTTTGATTCGGGTGTCGACATGAAATTGCATTTTAAAATGAAACTTAAAGGTTATTTGTTGATTTTAAAAGAATCACTCAGAACACAAATATACTGCAAAAAATGAAATGTTGTTTTTACAGTATACTACTGGCAGCTGAGGTTCCAATTTAAAACTGTAAAATGCACAGTAATCAACTGTAAAACTAGCAATTCTTTAGTTTCCTACTGCGAAGTTGGAAATTTTACAGTTTATTGCCGTAAAATGTAGCATTATTATACTGTATAAACGACAATACAATACTGGCAGCAGAAGTTTCAGTTTAAAACTGCAAAATGTACGGTAATAAATTGTAAAGTCAGCCATTTTAGTTTATTACTTAAAAATTGGCAGTTTACAGTTTATTACTGTTAAATTAGCAATTATACAGTTTATTTCCATAAAATTGATATTTTTTACAGTTTATTACTAAACAAGTAGCTGTTTTACACTGTAAAAACAAAATTCATTTTTTACGTGGTTAAATACATAAAAAAGGGTTAAAAAATACTTTGAACGATTAGTGAAAAGAGTAGGGTAATTTGCAAAGTAGAAGACTTTGAAAATAGAATAAATTTTTAAATATTTTTAGACAAAATTTTGAAAGAAAAAAAAATAATTAATTAAAAAAATGAATTTTGACATCTTGAATTCAATCGATGTTTTCCCAATGATGGATTGCGATAGGTACATGTGTTTATGTGTGCGTGTGTGTAGGACATGGGCCCCAGAAGGCGGTGGCCTTCCGTTAGCAGAGCCGGAGCCGATTGGTGAGTCACGTTGGCAGACTGCCAATTTGAAAGCGGGACTACCCGACGCCTGAGGCCGAAAAAGAAAACATATATCAATTTTTCATTGCGAAAGAAAAGGATTTGCTAGTCAAGTGTTTGTGTACTTTCTTTGTTTTTAGCAGAGCAAAGTATCTAAATTTTCATTTAAAAAATAATAATTAATCAATAATTTTTCATAAGCCATATGCCATTAGCGTGGACAGAAGAATAAATGCGAACAGTGAATATCAACTTAAATGATATTGAAAAGTACGTATTAATTTCAACACAAAATAATGTCATTTGCATTTAAATGTATCAAAGATTTATCAAATCAGTGAAAACCATATTAATAACAAGTTTATTACATGCTACCCATTGAAATGACAAAAAACTAACATACTAATCTAACATGCCAAAACACAGCCAACTCTCATTCCATCCAAGGACCTCAGTTTTGTGCATTTAGCACTCGTTAGCCTGCAATAGGAAGAAACCGAGCTAGAAGCAGAAATCCTCTTAAAGAAGCAAAGAGAGCCAAATAAAATCTGGTAGCCATTGTGAAATTAGAACACCAGCAAGAGACCGCACATTGGTACAGTATAACTCGTAAATTTTAAGGTAAAGCTAGGTAAAATGACTAACCTACCTTAATTTACCTTAAAAATACCTTAAAAATTAAACTACTACTCACTCGTTAGCTGTTGGTCTATTTCTTATTTCAAAACTGCCTAAAATGCATACAGTTCATTAAGACATAAATATTGGAAGGAAGGAAAAAATATTATCCAGAAAAAAAAACTACACTACTCTAAAACATTAAACTAATACTTAAATGTTGTTAAGCTAGTATCACGTATATACTTCCACTTAGGGGCGGCATTTCAACATTTTATTTGAGTTGGCGAGGTTGTTTAATGTGAAGCACCACACTAAGAAAAAAATACATATTAGTTGAAAGAAAGATTTCTTAAACTGTATTAATAATTAAGAAAAATTGGAGTTATTAAAGCAATTTAAATTTTTAAGACAACACCTTAAAATTATTTTAAAATTAGTTATCACACAAAATGTCGTGATTAGAAATTAATTTTTAATTTTTAGTCAAGTTTTAATCTGCAATGTTTGGAGTCAAGAAAAATCTTTCTTTTTTTTCCATCGATTTCCGGGTCTTGAGATATTTCCCAAACAGCTAAAGTTGAAATTCCTTTCTTGTTGAAAAAAGTAGTCTTGAGAATATCTTTATGGATGAGTTTTATCACTTTTTTTTTGAAAACTGGCAATCTTTTTTAGTTCCTTTTGCGCGTGATCGTTGATTTGTGTTATATATAAATTGAATTTACCCGTTTTTTAACAATCTGCAAAAAATATTTGTGGGGGCAATCGCCTCCTCTTGCCCCCTTTATTTGACGCACCTGCCTCCACTTGCATAACAACTTAAAATAACCACCTGTTTCCGAAGAGAAGAAAAAAAAATGTTTCTCGTTATTAGAAACTAAATATGGATCAATAAGCAGCTGTTAAACTGTGTGCGGGCATTAAAAATAAAATACGAAGACAAAACTTAATTTGTTTGCAAATTATTATATATTCTTAAAAATGAATTCTTTTGATAAATATTTGATGTTTTTTCGTCTTAAATATGATTCCAGCACTTCACAAATGTAGGGATTTTGCACGACACAAAGTTGCGGTCGATGCCCGTGTTAATGAAAAATCAGACTAATTTTCTTGTTTCTCTGAGGTTTTAGTTAAAATAGTTTGATTCAAATGAAGATTCATAACAAATCAAGTTTATCTATTAGAAAAAAACCTGCTAAATCATTTTGACTTTTTGAGGCCAAAAATCTTCTATACTTTTAAAATGGTCTATTTATTGTTTCAAAACTGCTTTAAATGCATACGTCTAATTAAATAAGGACACAAATATGGGAAGGGAGGGAAAAATATTACCAAAAACAAGTTTTAAATTTTATATTGTAACTAATCAACATTTTATTTTGAGTAGTTATTAACTTCTTCTAGCTAAGCGAATTTCAGTTTCAATGTTTAGTTATTATTCCAAACAATTACCTTCAAGCCCCGTTCTATATTTTATCGTTACGTGTTATTACTTTATTTCAGTTGCACTTAATGTATGTGTACATAGATAGATGGATACAATTTAAAAAAAATGGAGATTGAAGTTGGAAAACAGACACCCTTAAATACAAGTCAAATAAAAGACTTCAATTTCAGGAATAACATAACTCTTTGATATCCCCTTGCGGTTTTTCATTGCATATTCTCCGGGGTCGGAAAATTTTGAAATTAACTCTGGAAAAAAATAACATCATGTTGTTTAATTGCATTTTAGATTATATTTGATAAGCTTAAATATTTCAAGTAAATCATAGCGTATGCCACACGAGCAAAATTTTTAGTTTTGGGTAAGTATGTAATTAACTGTGACAGATGTTTCATAAATATTTCAGAGAATAATATTGCGTTTTTAATTACTTTTGAAGTTTTACTTTCATTTTTGCTTCAAAGCAGAAATTAATTATTTTTAGCAGCATATGTTTGGTCATCTTCCAATGTAAACAGAACATTTTGAATTTATTAGACTTTAAAATTTTCGGAGAGTAATGTTTTAGAGCTTTAAGTTTGAACAGTTTAGACACAATGCAAATTTTTAATAAAAATAAAACTATTCAGCGAAATACTTTCAAATTTCTACGATAGGTAGACAATATGGTCCCAAATACGAGTCTGTAGTTTTAAAGAATACAACTGAAACAAAAATAGGAAATTGCAAAAGACTTCTTTTTTTTTTTTTTTTGCTGTTGCAAAAGTTTAGACACAAGTCAGGTTTTATGCAAATATCTCTTGAAATTGATGGAGGAAAGACGGGACTTTTTTTTCGACTATAGAGTGCAGAGACTGTTTAGTGAATAATCAAAATACCCAAATCTCTAGTTCTCGTGTAAAGAACATGAGAAAGTTGGAAGCCAAAATTTGAAAATGAACGCACTTTGCTAATTTTTAGTCTTTTAAATCAGCCCTAGTATGGTAGTACATTGTTTCATTACTTCGTGAAGAGTAAATTCAGACATGAGTAACGATCAAAAAGGCCACGAAAAAAAATAAATTTCTTAAGGGTAAAGGAATTGAAAAAAAACGGATCGAACTGACATTTGCCCCTTAATCCTACTTCATACTTGACTACATAAAACTTCAACTTGAATCAAACACAGCAAGTGACAGCCTAAATAGAAGAAGAGCTGAATCGGGATGCATCAAAAAACAAAAAAAAAAAAAAAAAAAATGCTTGAGCCTTTTCGGAAAAAGTTTCCCAAATAAGCCGGATTTTAATGGGGAAAGCTTTGCGCCTAACAGTTTAAAAGCATCAATTGCAAATGCGTTTCCTGCTAACATTTTTATGAAATCAAATGGATTTCTTTTTACAAAAATCGCTTTACATATTACCTTTTCCAATATTACCTTACTTATAAGAAAAGTACGAAAAAAATGCAATAAAACTTTTTCAGAGAAGAACTAAGCTTATTTTAGAAAGACAACGCTGGCCGATGGAAATAAGGCTCGCTTTGGTCTGGAAGACCTTTTTAGCACTTTTTTTTTTATTAACTGTTATCATCACTATTTTAACTGTTATTCTAACCTTTTGTTTTAAGCATATCATTGTTTTGTAGAGTGTCTTAATGCTTTTGACTTATGTTTATTGTTTTCTTTATCTCTATCTCTCTTTTCTTTTTTTTAATTCATTTTTCTTATAAACGCACACGTTATTTTCATGCATTTTGTTATTCATTTTGAAACAAAAAGTTGGTCCTATTCAGATATATTTCTGTTAAAACATTTTTTATCAGTAAAAAAATTCTCCGGAACTTGTAACCGGAAAGTTTGTATTTTATACTATAAACAAAAGATTAGAGTCTCTTAATGGGATTTAACAGTAACCATGTCACACTCAATAAATTATATGTCATAAAACGAAGGACTTTAATTAATTGTTTTCCTCTAAAAGTCTTTCATTATGTAATATAACGCCGGAAATGGAAGCCATTGCCACCGGAAGGATTATAAACGGGGACTGATTGTTCTCATTGTTACTGGACCATAACAAATGACATAAAATCTTGGAAAGCAAAGTATATAAAGTTGCTCAATTCCACTTTTTACTAAACTATTTGTGTGTCTTTCTCTTAAAGTTACCAAAGGCGACAATGATTTCTGTAAAAGCATTTGCTGTGTTTTGCTGTGTGTTTGCAGTACTCAGTGGCTTTGTTTTAAACTCATGTAATGCCTTTCATCTTCACGGGAATCATGACAGTGGAGAAGAATTTTTGCTACCTCTTCTTGCCCTTGCTGCTGTCAGGATGTTGATCGAAGAGCCATGGTGATGCCCTTTTTTTTTTAGTCTCAACTTATCCCCGTTTTGTTTTAAACACGTGTGATTCCTTTCATTTGTACTAGAATGAGGGTACTGGCCATAAATACTTTGTATCCACGATTTTGCCCGGTGCAGTCATCATGCTTTAAAAAACACGTGGCGGTATATTCGTTGAAACTGGAAACCATGCTCATATCTTTAAAAAATAAATTGTACATTTTTTGTTGATTGAAAATTGTACATTTTGCATTTCATCAGATAATGCCAGTTTTTTTTGTTTGTTTAGTGTATAAATAAATACAGATTTTCATATCAAGTGTGGTAGTTTTTTGTTTCGTATTACACAAAACATTCTAACCTGGATTTGTTAAAGTATAGCAATATCATAAAGCATTATAAACTGCTTAAAGCTTTTGTAGCCATTGAGAAGCTTGTTTTCTTGCATATGCGATACGGCAATAAATATGAGATTTATGAAACTTGTTACTGTTAAGAAAAAAGGAAAATATTTTTAGCTGTTTTTACAAACGCAATACCGACAAAAAATTGAGTAATGTGCTCCGAAGACCTGTTTAATGTAAGCACAAACAAAAGCTTCACAGTTGACAATAGAATTTTATGCGTTGTTTAGTAAGAATAATTTCAAGAAAAGTGTTTTGTGTAGGCGATAATAGTCTGATTCTTATATATTGTGCATTTATGAAACAATATAGCTGAGATAAACAAAACAAAAGAGAATAACCAGGATATATAAAACCAAATTTTCAAACTTATGCAGGGCTTAAAAATAGTTTGGGCAAAAAATTAAAAAAAAAAAAATAACCCAAATGCACCAAAGCTGCAAGTTCTTTACATAACCCTAAAGGAAAGGAGACAAGCAAGAATCATCTACGTAATTACTTATTAGGAACTAAACCAAAACCTATTTTATGAACACTACTAGTGCAGTTAATTCTATTTTTCTATCAGTCAAATAGCTCTCACGAGCCCTAGAAATGTGACAATAAAAAATTTGAAATTTCATATTACATACGTGCAAATTCTGTACTCTGTATATGCTTTAAAATTATTTCGTAGAAAACTGACATACTTTGGATAGGAGATCATCATTCTTGCATTCATTTTGATTCATATTTTATTTTTTGTACAATTTGACAAGCTCTGCAAAATTTTTCTAAAGATAATATGGAAAAAAAATCCTTGATCTATAAATTTTATTAAGCGAAGAATAAAAAGTTTAATGCTGCACTTAGAAACAGCTGTTTTTCTTGATTTAAAGTGATGCTACTGCTTTCTCTTATTCTTTTCGTTGGCACATTTCGTAAAGGAAGGTAGAAACGTGCCCTAAAAATAAAGGTACAGGTAAAAGTTCTGAGCCAACTGTAAGCAGACGTTTTATTATAAAAGTTTTAAATTACTTAGCAATTTGAGTAAAGGAGTATTTTCATTACTGTTTTCCTCAAATCGATTGCGAAATTTAAGAATACTTTTCTTAAACTATCGAATGAACAAAACATACTTAAATACCTTACAATAAAATAAATATGAATTATATTCATATAAAACCATAATTATTTAAAGATATGATGCTTTTACATATTTCCAAAAATGGTTAAATCTAAAAAAAAAAAAAACCCACTAACACTCAACTATTGCAAAGTGATAAACATTTTGCTGGAACCTACCATTAGATAATTCAAGTTTAGGTTACACAGATGAATATCTAGACAGAACTAACATCTAAGTCCAAGGAGAGCTCAAGCTGCTTTTTTAAGACCTGATGTAATTGGAAACAAAAGTACTTCAAGGTCTTCTACTACTATTCCGCCGTGGGCAGGTAAAGGACAATAACTACAAATTTTTCGATTTTCATTTTTTTTTTGCATTTTTGAAATCTATGTTACATTAGTTTTATGGTACAAGCATCTTTTTTTGGTTTCCGATGAAAAAAAAACTGTTTAGCAGTAACTGCATTTTTCGTTGCTGTGGGCAGGTAAACGGCAGTATCTGCATTTCTGCAGAATAAACATAATATGAATCGCTGTGCAAAAATTGCATCAAGCCGCAAAAACCGTTTTCCTTTGTACCTAAACTGAGCGAAAGTAGGAGTGTCTTAATAGGAGGTCACGGGAGGTCATTGGTTGCACTTGAATGTTCCCAAGGGGGTGTTTTATTCCTTTATGGGGTGAATCAGTGTTAATATCAATGCAGACAAAGAGATATAAATTGGCGCAACCACTTGGCGATATATCGCCAAGCTTTTGGTCGCCTAGTGCTTGTCGCCAACTTGGTGACCTATCGCCAAATTGGCTACAAATTTGGCGAAAAAATTATTTTATGGGTTTGGGTTCAATTTAGCGCTATTGGCAGTATTTTGCGAAAAATCCACTGAATAATGCTAAAATCGGCGATATTTAGAAAATGAATCGTTGTAAATCATTTTTTGCATTGTTTCGTGGCATATTAGGGGTGTAAATGTTTGAATTGTTTCTTGCTCATTCCAAGCACTATTTTAACACTTAAGGCATCTACTAAGAAATTTACACATAAACGGAAGTAGTGTGGGGTCCATACCAGATTTTTTTTTCTTTCAAATAAAGTTTCTCTCCACTAGCAGACAATATTTTTCTCTATTTCAAAGGTACACAAGCCAAACTTGGCAGACGACAAACAAAAATGCAACAATGAAATGATTTTATTTACATTGTTTTGTTTTCTTTTAATTACAGTTGCTTTCATACTAACAGACGATAGTTTTTGCAGTTTAATCTCTAGCTGTTGCATTTTTAATAGTATTATGAAAAAAATCGTCAGCACAAGAAGCATTTTAAGCGCTCTTTTTCTCAAAGTGATTTCTTGTTTTGATGCAAAGTACAGAGCATTAGCTGATTTGTAGTTATTTTAAAACATCTGGTGTGAACGCCACACTAATTCCTTTTACGTTTAAATTTCATAATAAATGCCTCAAGTGTTAAAATAGTGCCTTAGAGTGAGCAAGATAACAACTCAAATATTTACACCCGCAGTTTGTCACAAATCAATGCAAAATAATGTTTTACAATGATTTATTTTCTAAATATCGCCGATTTTAACATGATTCAGTGATTTTTTCGCAAAATGTACTCAATAACGCCAAATTGAATCGAAATTAAAAAAAATCATTTTTTCGCCAAATTTGTCGCCAACTTGGCGGCGAACACTTGGCGACCAAAAGTTTGGCGATATATCGCCAAGTAGTTGCATTAAATCATATCACTCAATCTGCATTGAAATTAACATTGATTTACCCCACAAAGGGGTAAAAGACCCCCTTGGGAACATTCGAATGCAACCACAAGGAGAGGTGCACAACTAGACCGCCCTCAGAGCCTACATACCAAACTAAAAGCTTCTACGGTAAAAAGTTTTTGAGTTATGCGACAGGCATACATACATACGCACATACATACAAACATACATACATACGCACATACATACGTACATACAGACATCCCGAGAAAACTCGTCGTAATTAACTGCGGCATGGTCGAAAAGGATATTTCGGCTGTTTATATGTTAGTAGGTACATATGCACGTACTGATAGGTCGAACAAACTACTCAACATTCATTCGAGGGTGAGCAAAATCAAAATTTAGACCAAATTTTGAGTGAAATTTTCTTTGTGATCACAATACTTCCTTTACTAAGTAAAAGGAAGTAAAAATGGCTGAAGAATCATCAAGTTTTGCTTCATATTTTGCAAAATACAATAACATATCTACTCCGCATGTAGTCGAATATGTAACTACTGGACATTTAGTAGCATACTGTGCAGTTACTGCCGACTGCCAGTCAATTCCGCATGACATTTAGAGTGAAAAGGGCAGGTAAACGGCAGTATCTGCTTTACCTCTCTCTGCGCTTGCAAAATGAAAATTCAATCGATTACAAAAATATATATATATATATATCGGTATAAACATATAGTATCGCCTATGTTCGAAGTTCAATGTTTCAGAGATGTTTGTAGAAAATCAAAAACGCGTTTCTTAAAATATCTCGAAAACTCATTTTTGCAGATACTGCCGTTTACCTGCCCACGGCAGTATTGCTCTGATACAGAACTTCCTAAAGAGGTAATCCGCGGACCCCTGGGTGTGCGTGAGCTAATACTAGGAGGTCCATTTTGCTATCCTTCTAAAACGTAAAAAAATAGTTAAAACTGAAGGACGAGTTGTAGTATTTTTATTAAAAATAAAAGCATGGTTATAGGGGGAAAACTCTTGCTTACGTTCACACTGTGCGCAGAACCTCCCCACCCCCTTCAGCTCTCTACTTTAGCACACAATTTGCACCCTTTGCTTAGTTCAAAATGTTACGTAATGGAAACTGGACAAGAGCTCTAAAATATACACAGAACAAGATTTAACAGATTTAAAGGGGGGAAAACGTGAAAACATATTAGAATGGGGAAAAAATTAAATGTATTAAACAAGTTTATCTTAAGCGGGTTAGGAGGATTGGGGGCTGGTCAGTAACGATAATAATTATCAAGGGGGGGTTGTCCTTGGAAGTCTGTAGTTGGAGAACCTCTGCTCGAATAAATGAATATGCTCTGCAGCGTCCATATGGCTTGTAGCAAAAGTAGTTTTCATTACCCTTTTCCCAAAGGGCCAAGTCAGTCTACTGTTTAAATTATAAAACTTCGGTTTTACATTCCATTGAACCTACACAATTATGTAATTTAATTGAAGCGAATGAAAATGTTTGAATCACATTCGAACAAATATTGTTTCAATCTCTGCAACATAAACATTATTCTTTAAAGCTAATACCTGTTTAAAATACATTTCTATGGATATTTGTTTGAGTATTATTTGAGAAAATATCTTTTGTTACAATGCCTAATTTAAAATTACAATTCTAACTTCAAGCATGAATTAGATTACACTCACGTTATGGGAATATTACGCAGTAACTCATAAACTCGTAATGATATTTGTATATCCTTTTTTATGAGGTATTACAGATTTTATTTTTTTTTTAGCTTGTCAAAATTACGTGGCTAGTAAGCTAGTAAAATAATCATAAAACCAATAAAAATAGTAATAAATAGTATTATGAAAAAAGTGATTTTTTTTTCAAAATGTCCTTACAAGACAATGGAGCCTTAAGATTTAAACTACGATTAGTAAATAAACAAATACATAAAAATAAAACAAATGAAAATAAATAAGAATATTTTTCCTAGAATGAATGCCTTCGAGTAGTTTTAAGCTGACGTAATGAATTTAACAGAAAAGCATTACTTTTATTTAAGAAAATAAAACCCCTTCAAATACATAACACTACTCCCAAACTTGCCAACATCTATCATCAAAAAAAAAAAAAAAAATCCAAGTCTAAACTTGGAGACGCCTAAGACTTTTTTTAATGCCATTTTCATGTTCTCGATAGATGTTGACGAGTTTGAGTGTAGTTATGTATTTGAAGAGGGTAGTTAATATCTTAAACATACACATGAAAAAAAAGGATGTTTTTTTCTTGTGCATTTCATATTTTTAACTTGCATGTAATACCTTTTTCAAGTTATTTTCCAGAATTTAACCGTTGATTCCATTGCCATATGATTTATGTAGGTTCATTCCTTTGAAGTATAAATTTAAAAGCTTCTAGAGAAGAAGATATTTTGTCCGTAGAAATTGCGGTGACACTTTTTTTGAACGAGAAAAACACATATTCGAAAAATATATTCAAATATCTAAGTTACAAATATTCATAGGCGCCCATTTTCGGTAGCATTAGCTTCGTTTTTACCAGCTCCAAATTATATTATTGCTTAAAAATTTTAAGGCTATCTGTATTAACTATTTTTAAGTATTGTGAAATCATGTCTTCTGACAATTATATACTTATTAGTCACCATTTTTTATTTATTACCTAAGGAAAAAAAAGGGTTGACTAAAAAAATGGGAACACAAAATATTGGCTTAATTTGATTTAAAAACAAATAAACAAGTAAATAAGAGTTGCAAATAACTTGAGTAACATGTGTACCCGTTTACACTTCAAATATATTAAGAGTGTTTTTTATTTATTTTACTTGCTACTTGCAGATACATAGTCTTTACGTTAAAAATAAACTTGTTTACTTAGCGCTGATCATTTTGTCCAAGAAAATTATGCTAATGCTTTAGAATGTGTTTTATTAGGGACTTTGACTAAAACTACATAATCCATCGATGTAGGTAATAAAGCGCATACATTTTACGTAAGACATTTTAAAAATAAATATAATGTTTATAGCGATTTCGTGCATAGTTATTAAATCCTTAAGAACAATTGTAGTCAGAGCAAATCAGATAATTTATCTGATTTTGAAAGAAAAAAAATTTGTCCTTACCCCGTTTTTCTAGATTATTTAGAATATTTACAAAATGAGTACGTGTTTTTTAAGAGTTTTTGAACGTCATTTACATGCGTTGCTATATATGTATACACTCTGATTAACAGATAAATATATAAACAAAAATCTTGAAAATTGGAAAACTGAAGCAATGTAGTGCAAACACTCATTCTTTATTTTTCGTTAATTGTGTTTTAAGTATTCCAAAATACATATTTGTTTTTAATAAATACAGAAGATAACCATGTGAGATTTATTTTTCATAAGTAAGCAATACGCAAAACAAGAATTTTGTCATTATCGTTGAAAAGTTGATCAATTCGCACTTGGTTTATTTACTTTAATATTTTAACGCAAGAGAACCTAACATCAAATTGAAATGAATTTCAAGATTTTTTCTTGAAACTAAAACAGACAAGTTTCACTTCTTCTACCCCATTCATTACAAGTTTCATTTTTACGTTTTGTTTATGAAAGAACAGTCCATATGGTTGATGTTTTTATCTTTTAGTCTTTTTCCCACAACCATTCATAGAACCTTTAGCATTTTTTAAATGAAAAAACTTGTAAGGAAAAGTGCACAGGACTTTTAAAACACTCATATGATAAACAATCTTGAAAAGAAATCACATCAAGCGCATTTTTATGAAGAGAAAGTGCAGTCTCTTTGAGAACTATTTCCGAAATGGCTTCGGATATGACATGATTAGTGAAAAGGTAAAGAAGGAAAACTCTCAAAACACCGTTAAGAAATATGTTTTTATTTTTTATAAATAGATATGTACTCGCTGAACTGTGTATTTTTTATCACATTGCCTTTCCTTACAGCTTATTGATATTCTTCCTCTTCTTCCTAAGTAGCAGACTCATAAATAGCAAATCTCTATCATACGTTTCACTTCAGTGTTTCTTGAGTTATTACGTATAATTTCCTTGAGTATTAGTTTTAGATTTCTATCCGCTGGAGTATATAAGTTAGAAAAGAATTTCGAATCTTCACATTTGCTCTCAACGCTGAATAGTATTCCCTTCCCAACGTTCTTTGGAACTACCATCCATTCAAACATGCAATCTGCCAAGCTTTTCGTTATTTTGTTTGTCGCTCTTGTCGTGGTGCTCAGCACAATGATGGATGTGTCCACAGCCATGCCCATGCCTGGACACCATGGAAACAACAACCATGGTGGAGTAGCTGCCTTGTTGGTAGCTGGTGCCCTTGCCTCCTTGTTGCAACATCACCATTAAAAGTCATGACATCCGACTTAATAGTCTAATGCTCACGCGCTATGTAGTTCAGCATAATTAATGCTTTCGTTACGATGAATGACCAACAGCTACAATGTGTGCATAATGAAGTTTACTCCATTTACAACAAAAAATAACTTCTCTGGTAATTGTGCAAATCCGTTTTCAATCGCAAGACTTTTTGGACATATTTCACCCGTAAAATATTTTCGCAAAAGTTTTGAATCCTACAAGTGTAATAATTTCTAAAAATATTTGGTTAAAGACGTATCCTCATGTGATGTAAATGATTATAAAAGTGTCAGTAACGTAATAGCGTTAAATGTTGAACTATGCTTTGTATATATCAATTTGGTACCAAATTTCTGTACATACTTCTATTGTTTATTGCCGATTTATTGAATTAAGTATGCAATCAAAATAAGAATAATGTATAAACACACCGCTGTATATAAAATGTCATTTATAATTCATACAAAATTTAATAAATTTATTTCTTTATGAATGTTTATCACATTATTTATACACACGATAATTTTAAATTTTTAAATCTTTCACTCACAATAATTATAGTCTGCTGTTTGGTTTTGTTTAAAAATTTTGAAACTTTACATCAAAACGCAATGCAAAGAACTCTAATATTTATAAAAGACTTAAAGTTTTAAACGAATTTTTTTACTGTGTGAAGTTTCAGGTTTCTATTTTACGAAGGAAAAAATGGAAATATTGATTCAATCTGAGAGAACTAAAATTTTCTCAAGGCAGTATTATGCGCTATACAACATGAAAGTAAAAAAAAATCAAACAGGATTTTTTTATTTTTCGAAGAACATTTTTATTTTTCCTTTTAACTAAAAAACTTAACCCTCTTAAATAACTCTTTAGTAATTTGTGTTTAGTTAGGTTAATAAAATACTACTTAATTTCTATAATGTTAATAGTTCATTTTCAATAAAATATTTATTGCATTAAAATAATAATAAAACGTTTTTCCAATCATTTAATGAGAAACATCGTAACCATTTCAACAATTTATGAAAAACATCATAGTTTAAATTTTTTGTTACGAAAAATACTAATGTTTCGACTGAAAAAAATGCTTCTGGGTTTTGAGTTGCACCAAAATTGTCCCAAAGTTCATTTAAATAACTCGTGCATGATACTTAAACTGGTGAACTCATTTTTACTATGCGCATCTTAGAAGTTTTTACAGTATGATGTTCTGTATGATAATACTTAGCATTTTTAAGCTTTTTTACAAAATAAATAAATAAATTGAAAAAAAAAAAAAAACTATTACTTTCTTTTCCTTCAGAAAGTAAGAAAATAAAGTTTAATAAATGAACGGGTCGATAAATGATTTACGTTGCAAATGCAAGAGTTACATCATGCACCTAAAAAGAATATGCAGTATTTTCATCACAAGTAATTACATTGTTAAATTAACTATCAGTTTTATTACTGAAAATATAATTTTTTTCAACTCTATAATGTTTTCATGCACTTTACGATGAACTGAGTGCGAGATATGATGCTTCGCAATTCTTTTAAACCGAATTTGTACATTAATTGCAGTCATGTAAGCAAGTTTGGCAAAACTACAATGATGGCATTAATAAAAGTAACGTTACGTGTACCAAAATACAAAAGTGAATATTGCATGTTTGTTGAAAATAAATTTCAAATCAAGATAAATTATCGTTTTCCAGTTCATTCTAGGGAAAGTGGAACTAGCTCGTTCATTGGAATATCGGTTAAAAGAATATGACGCTTAATGTAATAAATTTTCAATGTACCAAACAGCTGCAATTCGTTATTTTGATCCCGAAAAATTAAATATTCGGTTTGTTAGAATACTTGTTCTTGGAATATTTCTATTTTAGTAAGCTGGGTAGACTGTATAATGTATACACTGCGAAAAAAATAAGCTGCGGTTTTTCAGCATAATAAAGGCCGCCGAGTTTCCAATTTAAACATGTAAAATGCACAGTAATAAACTATAAAACAAGCAATTTTACAGTTTTATACTGTAAAGTTAGTATTTTTACAGTTTACTGCCGTAAATTTTAGCTGTATTATACTATAAAAGCAACAGTATAATACTGGCAGCGGAGGTTTCAGTCTAAAACTGTAAGTTGCACGGTAATAAATTGTAAAATTTGCATTTTTACAGTTTATCACGGTAAAATTTGCAATTTTAGTTTATTACTGTACAATTTGCAATTTTGCAGTTTATCACTAAAATTAACCATTTTTATTTTATTACTGTAAAATGAGCTGTATTGCTATGTAAAAACAGCATTCATTTTTTACAGTGTATAATTCCGGATTGTATTTAAATGTTGCAGTTATTTGAAAATATACGGAAAATGCAACTTGGACGGATTGTTTCTACATGAGAAGAGTGTACATCTATTGACCATATTTAATTTCAACTATTGTTAAAAAGAAAAGTGATTTAAAAGTATCAAGTCCTTAATCGAGGTTTTAAAAATGGTTATGAAAACTGTAACATAACAAAAACAACAATAAATAAATAAACAAATAAATCTCTACTAATAATAAAGCTGAAGGTTTGTCTTTATTTCTTTCTTTCCTTCTGTCTGTCTGTCTGTTACGCGCGTAGCGCCAAAACCGTTCGGTCGATTTTCATGCCACTTGGTACAAAATTAGTTTGTAGAATGTAGTTTTGCACCTCGAAGCGATTTTTCGAACATTCCATTTCGTTCTTTTTCTATTCGAATTCTTAGCGGAAATTCGATAAAATAGGGAAGAAATATTTCACACACATATTCAAGTCTTATGTCATTCGAAAGCTTGAATTTTTCTGCATAAAATGAAGTTTCTTCGAAGTTTCTACGATCATCAGGAGAGCTATTAAAATTGTTTTTAGAATCCCGGAATTCAAGGCTTACCTTCAGTAAAGCAAGCCAAACGGTTTTGAATGGTTCTAAAATGGTTTTGCTCGAGAACAAAATTTGTTTGAAAAGAGACTAAAAAAAGAATTATTTTATCAACGGAAATCAACTTTTCATGTTGTTACCATGGTTACGTGTTCATACTTATTTTTGTTTCGTTATTTTTCCAGCGTTGCCATACGTAGTATTTTTGATACTACGGTAGTATTTTTTTGGCCCAAATAAGGAGCGTAGTATTTTTCTGGCAACCCTGTTTCCAATATACTAATGACTTTATTAAAAGATTTGGCGGATTTTTTTTTTTTTTATTTTCATTGATTTCGCATTTCAGCAACATTGATTTTGGCAATGTTTAGAAACAGTAGTATTTTGTCATTTTTATTTAGAGGAGGCATAGTATTTTTTTGTTTCAATTATCTGGCAACCCTGTCTTTTTCCCGGTGAAAATGCTTTGGGCCCTTACTTGGCGCTTTTTTCGAAAAGTCATCAACTGGCGCGTTTTTGCGTGTCTCGCGGAATTGAAAGCTCCGAGAGAAACTACGCAAAATAGCCAGGGTTACCACGCTTGGCGCGCCTATCGCCCATTTAGCGAGAAAAGGGTACCTAAAGCACAGATTAACCAAATATCGTATCAAATGCGTTATTGCATCGTTCTTTTTAAAGTGTTTCATTTCGGAAAATGTATTGTTTTGTTTTTAAAGCTAGGAAGTAAAACTTTCTTCTTCTTTTAAACTTTGGTAAGATTTCTGTTGGTTTCTGTGAGCAACAAAATTGTTCTTATTTTTTCTTTTGGCTTATTTTTGTGCATCTCCCCTTGGGGTTGCATTCGAATGTTCCAAGAGGGTGTTTTACCCCTTTTATGGAGTAAATCAGTGTTCATTTCAATGCAGACAAAAGAGATATGAATTGGCGCGACCACTTGGCAATATATCGCCAAGCTTTTGGTCGTCAAGTATTTGCCACCAATTTGGCGACATATCGCCAAGTTGGCGAAAAAAATTGTTTTCTTTTTTTTTTTTTGGACTCAATTTGGCGCTATTGGCGATATTTTGCGAAAAATCCACTGAATGATGTTAAAATCGGCGATATTTAGGAGATTAATCATTGTAAAACATTTTTTTGCATTGTTTCGTGGCAAACTAGGGATATAAATGTTTGAACTGTTAACTTGCTCACTCCAAACACTATTTTAGCACTTGAGGCATCTACTAAGAAATTTACATGTAAAATTAAGTAGCGTGGGGTCCATACCAGATTTTTATAGCCTACTTTGAAGGAATTATAGTTGAATTACAACTAAAATAGAGCATTTTTTTCTGCTATATCAATTATTTTACAAATGAACTTTTAATTTTATACCACGGGCAAAGCCGTGCGGGTACCGCTAGTAAACAAATAAAAAAAAAGCTGTTGCTTTTTTATTTGAGATTATTTTAAGTATAACTAGTATTATTCAACTATTATTATTGCACAGTTAACACAAGCTACAAAAGAAATAAAGGGGTAACAAAAATAGCTTTAAAAGTTAGTTTTTAAAAGTTTGCATGTAGTCAAAACATTTAAGGATACTTTAAAATACTCGCAAAACAAAATGTGCTTGTTTAGTAATTTTCAAGGAGCTCTTATTAGTTTTTTTTTCACGAGAAGATGAAACAATAATGCATGCATTTTTTAAAGCCACGCTTTGAACTAACGTATTACATGTATGTCATGCCATTTCCTAGAAAGTCGCCAGGATATTACTAACTGAATATTTTAACATTTTCAAGGAATCAGGTTTATTCTTTATCTTAAAATATTATTCAAAATGCACAATGGATTGCAATATGTCTCTAGATACCATAATAGCAGTTATTGACTAATAGGGTGCCTCGAAAAATACTGCTTTTTGATATCAAATTACAAATAGTGAGGGAAAAGTTGTCTTAGGTTACTGAGTCCGTTCCTTATGCAAAATTGGTTAATTTTATTACTTTTTCATAATTTTTTTAATCAATAAGAAAAAATTATCTTTATTTGAAATAGTGCCGAAAAGTGCTGTCTTATGGTATCCTTAGAACGTGTCAAAATTTTATATATGTAGGCCAGTGGCTTCAGTTACCTCTGAGGCCGTTCATTTTTTTAATACGTTATTTTCATCGTATTTTTAATCGGTATACTTAAACAAAAAAATGGAATCCTTAGTTTAAATACCGCCAAGAATACGCACACTCAAAATTCGGTGCAAATCTAGACAATACCGCACAGCTCAATTTCCGGTTCTAGGGCAGAGATTCAAAACCTGGGGTTAATTACTCCTTAAGAGGAAAATTTTATTTTCGGAGGGTTGAAATAATCACCAAGATTGGATCATTATTCAATCCCAAAATAAAATCGTTAAAAAATCATCCATATCAATATTAGTAATCGTTAATAAATCGTAAATGAACTGCATTGAGCATTTTTATACTTTTATGTGATATGCTAGACTTACGATATGTATTGACTGAAGTTACACAAAGTGTTAGACAAATTAGTGGAATTAAGCAAAATTACGCCAGCCGTCTAGTTATATGCTTCTAATTTTAACGACAAATTGCCCCAAAAGAGATGTTTTGTTTGTATGAATGATTAAAATTTACCAAAAGTAATTTATTCCTAATAACTAGTGGAACATCCTTGAAACTGTGCAGATAGCGATAAAGTGAAACAAACAGGCAGATAGACAGGCATTACTATACGGCTAATCAAAGGACCGCTCATCAAAGTCCTTTGAAATATTTACTAGATAGCTTGATTATAATTTCAAATCGTAAACGTATCTTATGAATTTAACGAACATTTTTATGAGATAATAATAATTCTTTCATGTTTCCATTCTTCCATTTTCTTTAAATTTGTACAGGAAAACAAGCTTGGAAGTTATGACGAATAATTAAGAAAAAAAAAAAACAGATGAAATCACAAGCAAATTCATGAATGATCAAGATTATTTTCAATTTCCACTTACTTTAATTTAACAATCATTTAAACCGAAAATGATGTCATTCATGAAAATATTCTATTTTGCTTTTTCTACTTCTAAAAAAATAAGCTATTAGTAATTACCGCTAAAATATGTAGTTTTTAAATCTGACTGTTATAATTTCACATGTTTTTTTTAAAAATTGTTCCTGTTTATTTTTGCTTTCTATGTAACAAAACATTATGCTTGCATTTTTTATTTTGTTCAAAAAATCGAACTATTCAGACGCTAAAATTTATCTAAAAGACCATGACAAGAAATTCAATATCATGCAGGTTAGTGTTTTTATTTAACGAGAAATCAATCCAGAACGTAACTAGTGCACTTCTCTATAAACTAATATAAACTTTTAAGCATCACCTATTTTTTTCCGTATTATCCCCACTTATTATTACCCTTTTCTTCAACAATTTGCTTAGTCTAACACTGCAACATTGATTAACAGAAGCGCAATCTGAATAACTAAATACATTAACTAACGATTTTTGTAAACAAAAGGAAATTTGAGGTGATGAAAACAAAAGAAAAATATGCACAATGACTGTTTTGGTGCATGTGGATAAAATAACAAAAACGTATAATTTATACAAAGATATATAACTACATTTATTATTTTCAATTTCGTGTATTAGCATTAGCGTTGTATTGGTAAGTAACAATCAGTTTTGGTTAAAAATATTAGTCTGATGAATGGGAAACCATAGCTTTTAGTGTTTTCTCACAACCATGAGAACAATTATCCTTAGTGTTTTTAACAACATTAAATAATAAACATGTAAAAATCATATAAGTATTAAGTTATTAACTCGTCTAGGTTGGTTTTGGGAAAAAAATAAATGCAATACAAATAACAGTTATCACAAGACATGTGTTAACAAAAAACGAGTTCCTGAGCGTTATGCTTGAAATCGTATAATTGCTACATAATGAGAAAAAAAAAAACTTGCTATCACCATTAAATATTGTAATTCAAATCAACATGAAAGTATCATTCATTCCCATCACCATTAAGTATCCGTAAAAAGCTGGAATCATTTGTTTGACGCAGCATAAGTAACTTATAATAGGAAATGAATGGGCACGCAGAGGCGAAAGTGAAAAAAAAAAAGAAAAGAAAAGTTGTAAAAGGAATCAAGAAAGAAACAATTTCACGCTCCACTGATCCTGAAACTCAGAAAGGGGTAAAAAAAAGAAACACGTTATTTTTGTCTTGCGGTTAATCCGTCAAACACACTTCCACCTTGTTAATCTATTAACGGATGTGTTATTACCGGTGCACTTGAGCAGCATTAAATTCGGTTCATAAAGTACGAGAAATCTAAATTTAGCATGTATTAAGTAATATTTAGGTAACTGTTTTCCGTTTTACAGATTTTGGTTTTGTATATAAAGCAAACTTTTTTCAATAACGGAATATGAAATTGACTTTTGTTTAAAAACGTTACGAGAAAAGTTGTTGGGCTATAACCATGCTTTCTTACAAGAATCTGTGCTTTGTTGCATGCATTTTAATCGTAGTGATGTGCGTATTTCTAGAAACTGCTCAAGCAATGCCTGGGCATAACAAAGGTCATCACAAAGGAGGAAATCAAGATCGCCATATGCAGCTTTTACTAGCTGGGCTGATTGCGAAGATGTTGCAAAATCATTGAAAATCTTACAATAAGATGTATTTAGATGGTAATATTTACTTCCGCACATATGTTTATTTCTTGATCATTGAGAAATTTATTGTCATTGTTCACTGTATTATATCTTTACACCGATATTTCATGTCATGTCATCTGTTTGTAACATAATAGAATTGCATCGACATTATCATTAATTTCATATTGTTTTTACATTAAATCTTTCTCTGATGTGATAATTTCTGTTTGAATTTTGAATAAATAAATGAATTCTTAGAATTATTGTAACATTATTTTTGGATATTTCTCTTTCCAAGTTCATTAAATGAAAATGGATATCATTATTTCCAAGTTCAAAATGTTTACAACATAATACCTTCGATTTGAAACATAAATGTTATGAAAATACGGTTCATAATAACTCGAATTTCATAAATAATTCTACTTTCTCTTTCATTCTAGGGGGGGGGGGATACTATTTTGAATACTATTTTCACTGGTTGGATACCTGGCCAGAAGAGTCGTATGTTCTTAAGACAAAAATTGCTAATTCCTAGTTTTTGGTTCAAACTTTGACTCTTATAAAATTAAAACAAAAATAAATAAATGAAATATAAGAAAAAAAAAACAGCATTTGCTAAGCATCTCGCTAGCATTCAAACCAGCTTAAATATATATCACATACTGATTGCGATGCAATATCGTTCCAGTGCTTAAGCTATTTTTATAATCTAGAATCTTGAAAATATATCCCAAAGTATTACGTTAATCAATACAAAGTATTTCTAAAATTACTGAAATCATTTTCTTGAAAAATATATGATATCACAAATGAACATTAAAAACCTTCTTAATTTATCTCTGAACATGGATTGGTTACAAATTCATAACGACTCGGGAATTTAAATAAACCTTTATCTTACATTTAGGGCAACTTGAAATTTTATTTTCTAGCGCTTCTTGCTACTTCTGTTAATACGTACAAAGGTCTTATGAAGAAGATAAACAATACAATACAATACAATACAAATGTAATGACCAGCAACAGGCTCTGGGCCCAACTAGGCTGGTCCTAGTCAAATTATAGACTCAAATGAAGATCAATGGCCCTCTTAAACCTATCTACTCCCTTGCTCCTTACCGCCTCTTCCGGTAAACTATTCCACGTTCCCACTAATCTGCTAAAATAGTTAATTTTTTCCAAATAGTAATTTTTTCCAAATTTCCAGGTTAGCCTGAGATTTAAACAGCTTATAACAATGACCCCTTGTCCTGCTTTATTGCCCATGTTTGATATTCGTAATATGCATGATATACGCATTTTTTCTGTAAAAATAAGAACCCAATATACGTAAAATGCCAATAAACCATTAATCTGAAAGGTTAATATGGAAGTATTGCCACACTCCTTCAATGCCTTGTAATTAGGAATAAAAATTAGTCAGATCTACGGATCAAAGAGATCTCTTGAGCCGAAGTATAGTGTCATTGCCAATTCAAGGGATTAGTTTTAGCTGTGCAATCACTTTTTTGAGTTACGGGGATAGTTTCCCTACTCGAACTTTTTAGCACCTTAAATTACAATAGGTTTCCTGCTCTAAATATTTTTTTTTACCTAAACCTCACCAATCATCACCGTACCTACACTGATGAGTGTTTAACCGGATGTGGTGAATGGGAGGAAACTAAAAACCAGCGAGCTACCAAGCTCCCGCTGGGAGACGTACGTAAACTGGGCAATATTTTACACAGAAAAACCCATGACATGCTTGAAAAAAATTGATATGCACGGAAATAGGCAATAATATTTCTATTTATGTTTTAGGCGGAAATTTACCAACCATGCCTGACTTTTAAGTCAAAACTTAGTGTAGGATATGTATGGAGCACTCTGTGTATGAATGCGCCATTTCCCTCGTAACAGGTTGAAAACTATAGTGCGTTATGAAATGATATACATTCCGTAGTTGAGGTTTACTAAATACTGCTATTACTAAAATTAAACTTTATCTAACCCTGTTTATTATTCTATACAAATGACTAATTGTTTTGGAGTACATTTTTAGGGTTTGATTAAAGAAATGATATCGCACGCCTAGAAGAATACTGTCACAACTCAAAAAGTCGAAACTCTGAATGTTCAGAGATGTACCCAGAGCCATGATTTAAAAGTCAAAAAGAAACGTTTATTTAAAAAGCATTATGAAAGCAAATGAGCCGAAATGATCTAACCTAATGTATGATAGACTGCACCATTACTAATTGCTTTAATGTATCAATTTCTTTTCCACGTCTTAAATTTCTCTGTTTTTGAGTTGTGACAGTATTCTTCTAGGCGTGCGATATGTTCTTATTTTTTCTAAATATCAACGATGTTCCAAATTTTTTGTTTTAGACACAGGCCGATAGTTCAGTCCTGGTGCCAAAAACACAAAATAAAATTATGTAAATTTATCAAACAAGGTACTAATTAGCAAAACCTAAATAAATTTACAGCCCACATAATCCGGAACAAGCACAATAAAATCATCATCACCTACTAAGCACCTAAGAAAACAGCAGGTCTCTTGACCGCCCTTGATAATAGGAATGCGTTTAAGTCCAATTTAACCAACATATTTTTTAAAAAATGTAATAAGAAGAAAGAAAAAAACAATAAAAAAACGAAACTGCCAGAAGAAATTTAACTTCCAATTAAGAGGGCATCACACAACGGATCATCAGACATAAAATAATATCAAACAATCAAGTTTACTATCCAGAAATATTGTCGTTGCTTTTTGTTTTTACTAAGTAAGTAATGCTTCAGACAGTTAGTTTAATTGTGTTCTTCGGTCAGGTACTATATAACTATCGGAGAAGAGCAGAGTCTTATCCTAAATATACGGGTGACATGTTTTTAAATAATGTCTACAGAAAAAACACACAGAAAAAACAGCATGTAATTTTAAAAATAATAACAAGTTCCCACTTTTTTGTAGTCTGGTACAGTACACATGTTGTATATTTGTCATTAAGTAACACATTCTATTTTTTTATATTTTGTATGCACAGTTGGTTGTTTTACACAGCTGCAAAAAAGCTTTTATAATATACTGAATTAAACCTTAATGTCAATGTAAAAATGTAGAAGAATAATATCAAAAATGCTAGCCTCACCATTTAATAGGGTTGTATTTTGATGCTTACGATTAAAAAAAACTTACAGATAAAATGATTTTAAGTAATTTCATTATACAATGAAAATTCGTTACAGCGATCTTCAAGGGAATTCAAATTTTGTTCACTGTAATGGATTTTTTTTTTTTGTAATGGAACTCAAATAACGTATTGAAATTTAATTTGCCACTGAAAATTTATGTATTTGAAACGCAGCACGTTGTTTGGACTAGTCGCAAACATAGTACGAAATAAAGTAGGATGTTGTATGGGTATTCGTTGTAACGAGATTTATTGTTTATTTATTTAAGTATAATACAAAACCAAATTGTAAAAGTATTTCAGTATTCAATAGGGTTTTCCTCAGAGAATTTGATTTTATATAGTACTAGCAGTACCCGCACGGCGATGCCCGTGCAAAAAATGTAAAGAAAGTCAACTGAATAAATTTAAATTCACTCCACCCTCTTAAGTAAAATTATTATATTCTTTAATTCAAATGTGCACCACGACCTTTTAAAATATATTGATGACACTTTTAATGCCATTTCAGTTTGTAGTGTTCAATGCGAGGATTATTTTAGTTTTAAAGACTTTTTTCTTCTTTTCGTGTGTGTGTGACGAACTTATTTATTTTTAGCGAAATTTTTACGTTTCAATGGAACTTTTGACACAACTGTAGAGCCAAGATTTTCGAAAACTCTCAATGACCACAGCAATATTGCCCTTGAAATTTAATATCTCCCCAAAAACAACAGTGTTGTAAAAAAATCCCCCGCCAAGAAAACCTTAAATACTCATCCTTAAAAAGTTATGATATCGAGTTTTCCCGCCAAGTTTGTGCCAAACTACAACTAACCTGTATGTATAGTTCTTTTAAATTGTTTTCAGTTTTGCCAGGCGGGAAGCTTTGTCTTGTGAGGTGGTTGCTTAATGAGTAAAAACTTCCCGCCTGGCAGGACTGAAAACAATTTAAAAGAACTATACATACAGGTTAGTTGTAGTTTGGCACAAACTTGGCGGGAAAACTCGATATCATAACTTTTTAAGGCTGAGTATTTAAGGTTTTCTTGGCGGGGGATTTTTTTACAACACTGTTGTTTTTGGGGAGATATCACATGTTTTTGCATTAATATTATTTCTTTGCCTGTTTTTTTTTCTCTTCAAAATTTACTTTGCATGTGTTTTTTTCCCTTCAACATTTTTCTTGGCGGTCCGACATCTGTGGTTTTCTTGGCGGCATGCATTTGGTGCAAAAGTTCAAGGATCTTCTTCAGTCTGGGATAAATTTGAAATCAATCACAATGTACCACCCGAACCGACGCAAAACAAAGCTAGTTGCTAACAATACTACGATTAAATTAAAAGTTAAAAAAAAAAACCCCAACCCTTACTGCCGATCTCATATTAAAATGAACTAAATTGAAGATCCCATTTAACATTCGAGCGTTCGCGCTGGGTCTTTTCGACCCAGGCGCAAGGATAAACACTCGCTGCTCTACTTCTATTTGAAAGAAATGGATCAGGTCCACTGTAGCTGCATTCAAAGTCGACCCCTTGAACTTGGATATACTTTTGAGATCCTTGATTAATATTTGTCAAAATCATGATTTACTACTGAATTATTCATTAAATATTGTTAAAATGCTCTTAAAATGTAATATGGGTCACTCTGACCCAGCGCGCGCTCTCGTGTATCGGTATGTCGCGCGCTTTCCGGAAGGTTAAAAGCCCTATGCAATAAAATCAATTACAAATATTTTATTTGTTAACAAATAGAAACTGGCAACAGATAAAATTATAAATCATTGAGTTTTCTTTCCTCGTGGCCCAACAATGAAAACATAAACGCTCAGATGTTGAACAGAGCTGGTAGATAGAAATCGGACCAATTTTAAGCATTAATAACTCCGGGGTGCGATGACCCCGGGGGTAAATTTTGGGAAAATGTCCTCAATGTCTCATCGAGAATATTCATACCAAAAATCAACACTAAAGACCCCCGGGGAGAAAAGATACGGAAAATAAAAGCGAGGGGGAGGGGGTGGGGGGGTCGAAAAACCCCCTATGCCGAGCTTTGGGACAAAATAAATGTGGGTGCAAAAGCAGAGCTCAATCCGAGTTACCGTTTAGTCTGGACCCCTGTCAAACAATTTTTAAAAAGTGCGAAAAATAGCGATTTTATAACATATATCACCCCTCCCCCTGAGGGTCCTGGATGTTTTGCTTTAGTATGTGCCGTCAGGGGCCGCTGGAGATTGAGTATACCAAAAATGAACTCTAAGGATCTTTATGGGGCTGAGATACAGAGGGGTGAAAACCCCGGTTTGGTTACTCGCGTAAACAGTCCTAGTCGCTCTTTTACATTTTTATTGGCGACGGAAATTTCTTGGCGGCTTGTATTTGGTTTTCTTGGCGGGGCGGGACGCTCCCGCGTCCCGTGATAATTCACCGATTTAACCGTAATTTCAATGTAAAATTGGTCGCCAAATCTAAATTTATTAACATAGGGAACCGATTGTATCAGGTAGATCAGCCACAGCCATTCTTCCATGATTTTAATGTGAACATTAAAAGGAAAGAAATATAATGTCTTTCGTACCATCTCTTTGAAGTGATTACAATCTAACAGTGACCCTCAAATAATCAAGATTTCACTGGCCGGGAACCTCCTCTGAAGAAAAATTATTATATCCTTTAGTTCAAATGCGCTCCACAACCTTTTAAATTCCACTTAAAGTCATGTTAAAGTTTAAATCAATTCGCCAAATAAATATAAGAGACAGAAAGTTAAGTAAGTAACAGGAGATATTAATTAATCAAATTGAATAAATTTTCAAGGCTTAAATCTATACGCAAATTTAAACCACAAAGTAACTTCAGGGACAAAAGAGCAGCTGATCAGGAAAATGGCTCTAGTGTTTCAGTTCTGCGTAGAGTTAGGCCTTGAAAATTGACTAAATTTGATTAATTAATATCTCCTGTCCTAATTAACGGACAGAAACGTGCTAAAACTTTTCTTTTTCAGAAAAAAAAACCCTTTCCAACGATATATAATGTTTTGGGGTGGGGCGAGGTTTTCCCCCCTCAATTATGGCGGATACACCAAAAATGAGACTAATTAATTAATTTAAAAATAACTAATTCGAAATTAAAAATTTGGGCTTCGAGGTGCACGAGGGCGGGGTACGTTCGAATTTTTGAGCCAAGTTTCAGGTCTGTGGGTGCTGCGGGGGCTTCTGGCCAGCGGTTACAAACATACAGACAAACGAACACCGTCATCTTTATATATATAGATTTATGAAACAATAAATAAAACATTTGTTCATTGTTTTTGTACGTTTTTTAAATATTTTTTAATGGTTATCTTCTGTTTTTCTTCCATTCATTTTTTTTCTTCTTTTTTTTCTTTCTGAATACCATTTCTTCCTTTCTATGAATTGAAATCAGTACCAGTGAAAATGTTTCAAGGTTAACTTTCATAGAACTGCAAACTCTGCAATTATGCCTATCTGAGGGGAATTCCCTTTTACCCCCTCTCTCCGCCGCTTCCCCCGCGCATATGATTCTGTACATAAATCTGTACATCTCATACAAATGTTGTATTGTTCGTATTTCCATTTTTAACACTTCTTTTTAAGCTTAAAAATTTCTAGTAAATTTCTTAAAGTGACAGCTTACATAATTTTGTTAGTTTTCTTTAGTACGAAAACTGGAATTGCTATAATATTTAAATTTTATTTATGTGTTTTCTTGGATTAAATATGTAAAATAAAATACAAAAATTGAGTGATTTATGTTTGGAAGTTTCTAATAAAATCAAATATAACAATTAAACTCGAAAAAATATAAAAAAAGCGGTGTTAGGGAATAAATTACATATGTTGGGTCCATTTGGACCCGAACACAGTATGCGTATGTTCGGGACGAACACAGCAGCAGGGTTAAAGGTTGCCACAAAACAACCAACTCTTTTCATTCACGGAGCCGAAGGAAAAGGTATGCATTTCTTCCCTTGCATGCACGGGTTGTCAACAAAGGGTGCTAAACAGATAAGAGTTTAAAACTTAATTCATGCTGAAAGAATGCTTTTGGAGAGCAGCAATTGCGAAATATCAAAGAGAAAAACGAAAAAAACCTGCTCATTATTCCAAAGAAAAAAAAATTGCACCTGATAAGAAAAAAATTGGCGCATAAGTGAAATATTAAACTTTAGAGCTATGCATAAACGAATGAAATTATTATTATTTTACTATGGAAAGAGCCGGGACCACTGAAGATCGTCATATAAGTGAAAAAGACGCATTAGTGAGGCGGTGCATAAGTGAGAGTTCACTGTATGATCTTTGTTTTCAGATATTTTCATTCCCCAACCACCTGCCCTGTTTTACTTCAATACTTCTGTTGCTTTAACCTGACCCTATGTTTGGAATCCAGGACAATATTATTTACTTTAATTGACTTGGCTAGTTAGTTAGTTCACGAAATATCTAGTATTCTTTGAAATGACTGACTGAATTATAAGTCGCACTGTGGTCACTAACGATCACTTATTTTGCAAAATACAGTCGAACTCGCTTATAACGAGCACGAAGGGACCGTAACATGTTGCTCGTTAAATCCGAGTGCTCGTAATAAACGGGTCCTTGAGGCTGGCGGGCAACCAGAAGGGGTGGGGGCTTGTGGGTCAAATAATAGAGTTTATTTATAATTTAATTAATACTTCGTTAATTAATTTAATTAAATACTGTTCTTTAGTTAATGACAATTACTCCCCCCCCCCCCAACCAGCAAAAAGTTCCCGGATGAGCTATAGTCTTAAAAGGGAGAAACAATAAACGGAAAGAGAAATAAAGAAAAAGATTCTTACCGAAACATTTATTTTTGTTCCTCAACCTACACATTTAAAATACACCCCCCTTTCTCTGTAAGCAATCAGCCCACCTGTTATACCGGATTTGCGAACTCTCCTCCTATTGACACTGGAATGCTGGTGGAATGTTTCATACAAAAGTATTGAACCGATGGGGAAAAAACAGATGAGACAGGAATAAGATTAGAAAGATGAGAAAAAAAGACTGCGAGACAGAAAAAATTGCACGTTAAAACCGGGTCTTGCTCGTTAAAAACGAATTGTGCTCCATAGACATAACATTGATCCAACCAAATATTCTCGCTTCCCTCGTTAAATCCGAGTTCTCGTTATATCCGAGTAAGTATCTTACTCGTTTATATCCGAGTTATAAACGAGTAAGACTGTAATGTAAAATATTTTCAATTTGCAGTGCCACCTATCTAACAATATTTCAACTAAGTTTCAAGACATATCTTCGGATTCTGTCAAAAAATAAATAGCTCCAAAGACCAACAAAAATATATACAAGTAATTTTCAAAATTTGATAACTTTATTGTAATATAGTGATTTTTCAAAAATATTTCTTGCGTTTATAAAGTGATAAAAATTTCTGAATTTCATTTTAACTAGTACCGTAAAATGGGGTTAATCGGAACACTTTTCAGCTTTGATTGTAAAAAAAGCAGTTAAAAGATTTTTTTTCAATTTGATTTTCTGGGTAAAAACTTCGGTCTTGCTTTACTTTTGATATTCCAAGCAAACACAAAACATTTTGAACAGTTATTATTAAAATATATAGGAAATTATGGGTGTTCCGAATCACCCCGCTGATAGGGGTCAATCGGAACACATGTTAAAATTTGTATTTTTTTCCATGAAACCTGTAATAGGTCTCACAAACATGAGTAATATTGATGAGGGAGAACAAGAACAGATAATTACTGTCAAATAAAAGTATAATTTCAATACCAGTAAACGTTTATAATTTGTCAAAATTCAAAATAATTTTGAACTTATGAGAAATGAAAAGTAATTTTAAGAAATGCTTTTGAATTGAAATACAAAGATTTAACACGAATGGAAGTCACTCATGTCGTCCACAAATATGTACTTGTCCTTAAAACTAGCAATTGTGACTTGGCTTAAGTTTTTTCATAGCATCTTCTGGGATGATCTTTGCCTTTTCTTTAGTTTCTTAAAATCTCTGGGTTTCGGGGATTGTCCTGAAAGATTTTTTCGCTTATTAATCACTGTCTGTGTGCTTGCCTTTTGCTATCTCAAGTCTATATGACTTTCCTCCTCGTATTTAAATAAAAAGAAGTCTCCTGGAGAAAAAAATCTTATGAAATCTGCAACTTTCTGTCATTCTAAGATCTAGTTGCTCACGAGAAGGGATAAACAGTAATAAATCCTTGTCCTTGTCTTGATTAGAGAAATTGGGGTTAGAATCTTGATTTTTCAAACAGTTTCCTTCAAATAAGTTTGAATTGGAACAACAGAACAAAGTGTTCCGATTCACCCCGCAATTTTTTTTCCAATGGCATTTTTCAGAATTCTTCATTTTTATGACACAATTTATAAAAAATGTAAATTCTAATGTGGTATTCTGTTGTTCAGATACATGTATAATTGAAACATACCACTCTTAGGTTTAAAATATAAGAAGGTTTGTTCTTGCATATGAAGTTTTGCAGTCTATGCAAATGTGATGTTTTCTAGCATTCCACGTACAGCCCTCCTTAGAAGCCAGTAGCGTTGCCAGATTGACAAAAGTAATTTTTTCCTACTTCCTATGATCTTACTTTTCTAAAAAAAAATTAATGGCGAAAAATACCCAATAGTATATTTATGAAGAATTTCTTTGTACGGTCTGGAAGTTTTGTTCCGATTGACCCCGCTGTTCCTATACACCCCATTTTACGGTAATTAAAATTTTCTGATGTCCAGTGCAGTCTTTATTTAGCTTATATTAGGCCCGTTTTTTTTTAAATGTTCAATGTCATTTGTCAAGTGCACGCGTGACAAAGTGGATGGTAGCAATTTAGCCACACGGTTAATTACTACCATTAAAGAGTATAATTTAGCTATAACACCAACAATCGCTAATTCTGTGCTAACTACATTCTCTTAAAGGGGGGACTTACCCCCCCCCCCCTTCCACCTGATCGTCCAAATGACGGATCTGCCGTTATTGGAGTTAGCACACACACTTTCAGATCATGAACTGAAAATGCTCCATCATGATGAAATACTGTACCGATCAACATTTTGACTCTGAATTAGTCTCTTTGAATGCATTCGTCAACATCAATTACGCTTTCCGCGTAAGTAATTTCCGTGACTGATTCTACTCTTTTGCCCGTTCCGATGGGTCACGCGTCCCACTTACACAACCACGCCCATTCAATCCCAGACGTTTTGGATAAGGTGCGCGTAAGGCAGCAGATTCCAGCAGCTAATGGTAGCTAGGTAACAGTCCAAACAAGTCGTTCTTGGAATCAATGAAGGATAGTTTCAAATGGCTGCAAATAGAACGTGCAATGTGGATAGTGTTGAATGACATAATTTAAAACCATATGGTATGATCACTAAAACCAATACTGCAGACTACTGAGAAGCATGAACTACAGCAGAAGCAAGTAAACGTATCAATAAATAAAATTAATAAATCATAAAAAATAATTAATCATATCGAATTTTCAAATCATCCTGTGAATTTAAAAAAAAAGATTCTAAAGATTATTATGAAAATAGGTAGCAGCTTGATTAAGAAAATGCACCAAGGCAGCTTTCTGCTTAGTCTGATATCATTTTCCTAGATACGATAAGGAGAGGAATAAATTAAAATAAAAATAAACAAAGCAACAACGCAATAACCAACATGTCTAATGAAAGAATCCCAATTTGAGAACAAAATCAATTCACATCGTTTTCCCTATTTTTACTTCCAGCCCCATTTGGATACAATCCGAAGATATTGGACGCATGCGCAAATTCGAGGAAGGTTTCGCGTTAAAAAGTAGTTCGAATTCTTGTGCTTAGTTTTCGTCAACTTTGCTATGTATCTCCTAGTAGTCATCAGTGATTGATGTCACTTTAGTTTGCAATACTTTCGTCTTTGCGCCAAAAGAAGTGTACAGTAAACTTCTGATTATTCGTGGAATAGGGTGGCACGGTAACCGCAGATATGCGGATACTCCAAATACAAAGGATAAGATACTGGTATATGCAATTGTTGAAAAAAGCCATTACCACAACACATTCATTTAACATATAGCCAAAAATGTTTGCATTGAATGTAAAAAATATCTTTTAAAGTAAAAAACGACCAATAACGTATTTGCAGTTTTCTGCATTATGTAAATCATCACCATAAAAAAAAAGTGAAAGACAGCGAACATTTCGAACCGCGGATAATCCGACCACGAGTTATCGGGAGTTTACAGTACTTCTGAAACAGAAACTGTTTGAATAATAACAACCGAAATTTTCCGAATCAATGACAAGAAAATACAAGAAAAGAAAATCACCAGCCCCAGCGAAAAACAAAGAATATTTTTACCAACTGATGTTTTAGAAATGGTTGTTAATAGAAAGCAAGTAACTCCCTCTATAAAATGTTACTTTTCGACTTTATCTCCTTGAATACATAAATACTTTAACTATAATTAGGGGAATGATGCTGTAATTTCATTTATGCTACATCTCTAAGAAACATCAAGTCAGATGCTTCTTTTTCGCCGAGCATGTAACTTCTTCGTGGGTCGATGAAGTGAAAGCTAATCCTTGAGGCAAGTTACATCCTGTTTGCTCCGAAGTTGAGGACTGAAGCTCGTAATCCGTAAATAAACATTCCGTCAGATTAACATGATTTGCAAAAGTTTCTTTACTGCGGCATATTATCATCGAAGGAGTTTTGTAACTCCTGCATCGAAAGTAAGGTAGTCGTATGTTAGATAACTTTTAGTTGTAAGGGGATCTCGTTGGCTGAAATTTCAGCAATTTACAAATATCTGCAAAAGAAAAAAAAGGAAGATATAACAATCAAACCACTTTTATAGCTAACAATTTTCTTCTTGACAATTTTAAAAAGAGTCATTTCATTTTTAATAACGTAAAATGTGCAACTGATTTTTGAAGTCTTTTTAATTGAAACTTAAAGCATAAAGACTAGTTTTTGGTTGAATTTGTAGATATAAGATATACATGACTCATATGCGTCATTTTTATAAAGCATTTGAAGCAAAATAATTAATGATATTAATTTTTGCAGAAAACAAAAATACGATTGACGTAACATTTTTGCTGCAACCCTGAAACGTACCAAATGTTAGGCGACTAAAGTTATTTCCATACTTAAAAATCAAATATTTCATTGACATTTTCAAATTACCTAAACTTACCGATAAACATAAAGCATTAAAGTTTAACTCACACATCCAAAAACAGCTATTCATTCATCCTTTAACAACGGTTACTTTTTTCTGGTGGGGAAAACAGACAGGTATATGGGGGATTCTCTGTAAACTCGTAAATTGGCTGTCCGGACAAAGTATTTTAAAAATAATAAAGTGTAATAAAGTAATCATCGCTCTTAATACAAGTAAACCTTAATACTTTGTAGCCCAATTGTATTTGGAGTGATAACAATTCAATTTTTTTTTCTAGAAATTATCTAAGCACCAAAAACACAGTCTCCCGGATGTCCCAAACTAATTGTTTAACACGTAAAGGCAATATTTCAAAAAATCTATTAACGCTACATAAATTTGGCAATTAAATATCCAAAAATCGAATAATGCAACTATCTTTTTTGTGTTCTAAAACTTAAAATTGTCATGTAAATTCTGCCCGGAGATTTTTCAAACAGCAATTCTGCCACAAATTCAAAGCTCCAATAGAAAAAAATCTGTTACTCTTGCAAATGTTTTTTGTCATGAAGTTTAAAATAATCAGTATGATTTTGCTGAAATTGCTGAGAACGGAGTTAAACGCCACTTTGTTTAGTTTGAGAGCCACATTTGTAATGAAAGTATGCATCAGGGTCGTTGTGAAAACTCTGGGAAGTGGTTTTATTAATGTCAATTCGCTTAATTATGAAACATATTAGTTATTATATCCACGATTTGTGCCTAAATTTATAAGTAGTTTCGTAACTAATTATGTTCCAATAGTTTTGCAGATATTACCCAACAAAAACCAAAAACAGACACCTGGCACCGTCCCCTGCCTAGTTATACTAGACAGGGGACTTACCCCCTATCATGATTTATCAGAAAAACACAAACTTCAATTGACCCTCTTTCAATCCAAAGTAATAGATTCATTTTCTGAGCAATAGTATTACAATTATACGAACATTTCAAAAACCATGCCCGGACAGATTTCGTGTGAAAAATGACGAGTTAACAGAGAATCGTCCATATGGGTCATTTTCACCATATGCTTACATTTCAGAATTTTTAAGTAATTTTTTTAACTTGTTATTTTCTTTTAGAAACACTAACAGATGTTTTGTCACATATTTTAGGTGTGTGAAAAAGTAATTGATTGTACACTTTGATGCACAATTAAGTATTCAAATGCTGTTGTAAAACTTTAAGTTGCAAGGAATAGGGGAGACTGGGGACGGTTGTGACGCGGAGCGGTTGTGACAGTCGTCATATTAGCTAAACCATAATTAATACCTGGTTGAAACAAAGAGAGAGAGTATCAAAATGTTTGTCTGAATGTGTGTCAAAACATTGTGGTAGCCATCGAGCGACATTAACGCTAGCAGAGGGGTTGGTTACTTTTTAACAGTCAAAAGTAAGTTTTTTTGTTCGATGTCTTTTAGTAATTCCTGTTGAATGGGTACAGATACAGAAATGAAAGTTTTCTCCCCGTTAGTAGTGAACCTTAATAGTGAAATAGCAGTGATTACTTTTTATGTAGGCTATTTTGTGTTGCCATGGCGATTGCTGTTTTCAAAAGTTGTGGATTGGGGTCGGTTGTGACAAATTGCGTGGGAACGGTTGTGACACGAGTAAAACATGCTTTTATCATATTTGATGCCCATAATACGCTTGGAGAAGACAGAAATAGGGCAGTATGACCTAATGAAATATAAAGAAGCTTATAAAGAAGTGAAACTTTTTTTTCTTTCGGATAGCTTTGGAAATGCAACGTTAATCGTAAGTCTTTGCTACGAAACATTCATTCGTAAACGCGATGGAGCTGGCCGGCGCTGTCACGATAAAAACAACGTGTGCATAGGTTATATTGCTCATAATAAAGTGCTTTTGAGCTTACATATACGCTGAAAGCAGATATGAGAGTAAAATGGCTACTGAGAAATGGTTCCGTTCATTTATGAATAGAAATGTTTCACGCCTGTTCGTGTAGCTCATGCCACTAGCCTTTCAAGAGTAACAAGCTTCAATAAAACAAATAAATGTGGAATCTTTCTTTGATACTTGAGAATTGTTATGAACAGACACGGTTATGACCCACAGGATGTGCATAATGTTGCCAAAACAAACGTTACGAAATTCCAAAAACCTGATATTTTTGTAAAACTTGATATAAGGCTACTTCAACTGAACGAGACACATTGTTAAATGTGAAACTTTTCCAGATGAAGGTTATGTTGAATTACGTTTAATATTACTTGAAATTAAAAGTGATCTAGATTGTTTTGCGGTATTTCTGAACTTGTCACAACCGACCCCAAGCACTGTCAGAACTGCCCCTGGGGTGGGGTCGGTTGTGACATGTTTTCCTTTTTTGTTTAATTTGGTCCTGTGAGTTAACTATTGTACTTAGAAAGAAAATTTTAGTGTTTATAAGCAGGCAAATAAACACTTTAACATAAAAACAACTTTAAACCAGCTCACATTCATTGCTAAGGGATCTATGGGGGAGCAAATGAAAATTGTCACAACCGTACCCAGTCTCCCCTACTGCCGTCCGTTACCATACAAACTCAATATGAAATCTCACTTTTAAACTATATCATAGCCCCTAGAACCAACTGCATTTGAAATTATTTGCGTCCCTGAAGCTTAAAACGATGTTTGTGATCATTGAAATGTTGATCAAAAACTGAATGGTAACGGACTTGACATTTGGTAACGGATTTAACCAATAACGGACTTGACATTTCAACCAAAATGTCAAATTTTGGCTAGGTTGTCGAATTTAAAGATCGAACAACAATAAGCATTATCTGAGAGTTGTATAATAAACAATATTTCGGGGTAAAAGTTGAGAAAAAGTCAAAATTAATACTAAATTCTTTGGTAACAGACTTGACAAAGAATAAAAATACGCTCCTGGAAGAAATCTTGGGCGAAACGCTACAACAATACTTCTCGACTCAGGAAAACAAAATGGTACGGAATAGTTACGTAACTAGTTTGTTAAGTTTACTGAATACGTGTTACCATCTTTTGACTGTAATAAGTACCTTTTTTAGATAAAATAATCTTAGGGTAACGGACTTGACAAGAACTGCCGGACAAAATATATTCATACATTTCTCAATGAAAAAAATTACTATTGTCAATATTTATTATGAATGTCATACACTAATAGTCAATATATAAAACTAATTTGTAGTATATACTTTTTTATACAGTTAAGTATATAAAAAAATAGCTGAACTTGAGAAAATTGGAAATGGACAAGCGTTTTTGTCTTGATTCTCGTATTTAAAGACTTATATAAAAGTAAATAAATAAATTTCAACAATTTTTTGAATGATAGAATTTTTTGGGGGTATTTCTTGCAGAAAATAATTGTTCGCATTTAATTTAAAATATAAGTTATGCTTCAAAATCGTCCTTTTAATCTCCGGACAGCAAATGTAAGAAAATTTTGAAAATGACCCATATAAGCCTTCTAAACAAAAATTGTCAAAATGTCCCAAGTTAAGGTCCTGGATCAAGTATGGGCATTTGTGTACTTTGTAATTTTAAGACCTTGTTATTAAAGTTCTTTGTTTGATAAGAATAAAGATAAAAGAAATACTTTGCGCATTTAAGAGTAAAAATAAGACAAAACCAACTAGAAAAAGACCAAAGAATTAACCGAAATAATAATAATAATAATAATAAAATGCACTAAAAATATCCAGAAAAACATATATTGTATTTTAATAGAAGCAACTCCGAATTTTCTTTTATTGCCGTTGCCAAAATAAAAACGATTGCAGCAGATCTATAGAATCAAAAAAAAAAAAATTATCTCGATGAATATTTTTTTCACACTAAATAAAAATTAAAAATAAATAAATAAAAGAACGTATGTTCGAATTGGAGTATTTCGTCAGTTATTGAAGAGGGGCGTGTAGACGGACCTATAGGCACACATTTCCTGATTTTCAAATTAAAACCAATTAATTTTTTTTTCCAAAACGTACTCAATAATTTGAAATAAAGTTTGACGTGTTTTGTGTCTAGGAATATTTTAGCAGTACATTAAACCTCCTTTTATGTCTTTTTTTATTAAAAAATAATAATAACTGGAAAGTATTCTAAAAAAGAATTAATAGGATGGGATTTATTTTCTCAGAAATTAAATAAATAAAATCTAACCATGTGTGTGTATGCGTACATGCGTATGTGTCCAACAACCGAAATAGAAACATTTAAGCAGAAAGATATTTTTACGTTTGAAAAATTTAGGTAGATTTTGCTATTATTATTTTTCTGTAAGCCAAAAATATTGAACTTGCTTCTAAGAAATATTTTTCAAGATATCACTTGCGATATCCGCTATACTAAGCTGGTATACCCAGAAATACTTCTAAGACTATTAAGTAAAGCAGATTAGACGAGGTAAGTATTTTTAAAAGCAGATTATGGCAGAATAAACTCCATGTTAGTAGAATTATTTCTTTCTTTTAGTATAAATAACGAAATATAAAACACGATACAATAAAAGTTTTTCAGGTATTTCGTTATAAATGGAATAGCACGAATTATATGATCAAGACAAATTAAGCCAGGTTATTAGTTTTAACCAAATAATTCTTGTTTATTATAGATGGATGCTTATTAAATTTGCGATTTAGATAAAACATCAGATGGAAGTAAGATTTTATTGTAATATGATAAGGTAAGCAAATAATTAAATTCAGCATTTAAAAAAAGGAATTCATTTCTGACAAATTAAAGTTTTTGTAATCAAAAAACTATCCAATGTTTTCAATATTTTACATAAGTTTTAGTTCACCTCGTCAATTTTTTTTTTAATTTTTTGTTTTTAATTTAAAAAACTGTTAGATGGATTTACATTTAAACCTTTGTATACCTTTCGCAACTTTTTATTACATTGATATGATGTAAGATTTTTTGCTCGCGCGAGAAGTGTCTTTGAAAAAAAAAGACACGATAATGAAACTGATTAAAGGTATTTACATTTAGCGTAAAAAAAGAAAGAAACTTGCAACAGGTAAAAGAACTCATGCCGATTTGTATGTAAAATGACACCCTGAATCTAGGACAACTAATATGCAAAATTCTGTCAATAATATGTTGAGAAATAAAACAGGAACATTTCCCGTGAAAAGTCGGAACGGTCGAATTCAGAAACCTTAAAAATTAACCATTTTGTCACGACATGGAAGTCATTATTAGGGTTAAAAACTCTTAAAATGTAGAAACTTGAAGACCCCGCCCACAAAAGTAATGTCAGTCAATTTGAAATTTTTAATGCATTATACTAAGCATTAGGAAGCACTAAGTAAAAGCGATTCACGAAGTATTTAATAATCTTGTGGAAAGACGTATATGTAACGAAGAACAATGATGCATTATAACTAATAGCGATCAATGAATTGGAATTTATCGCACTTGCGTCATAGACTGAGTGAGAAATGATGATGTTGATAAATTGAAGCGGAGAAAATGATGTATTGCATGAATGTATATTACCCCTTTTTCGCTTGAAGTAAAGCTTCTAATTTTCATCGTAATAATATGCTGTTTTCTTTTTTTTTCAACATCATAAAATAATTTAGGAAAACAAATCATCAGTATAACATTTAACACAATTATGTCACCTTCTTTAAAAAAAAAAAAATTGCTTTCGGACTCCCTTTTGATGAAACATTGGAAACGGGTGCATTTAAAAAAGTTCTTGTGAAGTTATCCTGAAGTATACTGTGACCCTGTTAAGATTTAACTTAGAGAATGCTTATTTTCACTTGGGTAGACGAAGAAAGTATTGCGTGTGTTCAAATGAAACGGTACTAAACGATACTGTGGATCTAAATTACGACTTTGTTAAAAGTATTCATCATAGGCTTTAGCAGAAAGATCCCACTGATTAACAGAGGGATTCGTTTTTCCTAGAATTTCTGCGGCCATGACGAAATGCAATCCTTCACAGTGTCCTTGAAATTGTCGTTCAAAATAAAGCACTTTCATTTTAGATTCTTTTTCAAATTATCAGACCTACAAAATTCCGTCTTTAGATTGCTCTAAACCCCTTAGGTTATTTTATAAGTACCCTGTACAGTGTATATCGGGATAAAATATTATGTAGTTTGCATGTATCTTGATACTATCACGTCACATGGAGCATATACACTGTAAAACATAAACAGTTGTTTTTACAGTATAATACTGACAGCTGAGGTTCCAATTTAAAACTGCAAAATGCACAGTAATAAACTGTCAAAGTAGCAATTTTACAGTTTCTTACTGTAAAATTAAAATTTTTACAGTTTATTGTCGGAAAATTTAGCTGGATTGTACTGTAAAAGCAACAGTATAATACTGGAACAAAGGTTCCTGTTTGAAACTGTAAAATGCGCAGTAATAAACTGCAAAATTAGCAATCTTGCAGTTTATTACTGTAAAATTAGCTGTATTATACTGTAAAAACAACTTTCATTTTTTACAGTGTACCTTTAAAAACATCAGTGTTCGACTTAAGACTTTTAATGCAATAATTTAAAAAGAAATGTTTATGGTTTTTATAACTCTAAGAGAAAATAATGGCTTGGTTGTTACAGACACACACTAAAGCAAAACAATAGTATTATACACTAGTAATAAAATGAAACAACACTGAAGCAATTTTTTGAAGACTGAACTGCAAAATATTTTCTGAACTAAAATACTAAAAGCATGAGAACATGTTTGGCTTGTCAGCTAAGTTATGACAAGAAATAAAGGTTAGCAATGTTTACTGACGAATGAATCTATAGACATAAGTAACGCAGAAGTTTCCATCTTTTTTATGGTGAAACGGAAAGAAAACAACTGGGAAATCGGACAGCCGAACAATACCGTGGTTCCTCTTTTTTTATTGGAATGATGAATTGGACAATAACACTTCATGTTCTGAATTTATTTTGATGAAAATCTATACCTCCTGAGTTTGTGAGATGAAACTAGTATTTGCGGAAAATCATTTATATTGTTAGGTTCATATGTGAGGTTGTAGCAATTATTATTTTATTAATTATGATTGAGTATGGCATTTAAATAATAAACAAAGATGTTTCCTAAATAGTTAAAAAAATAAAACCATGTATTTCTAAATGCTAAAATTCATTTACTAAATTTAAAGACCGAAAGATATTTGTTATAAAATTTATCTTAAAAATATATACAAACGTGTACGAGTTTAGAAATTCATAACAATGAATAAGCTAAATATATGAACAATTACAAGTATAAAAAGCGGGAAATATATTAACTACTGCAGATGCCGTATGGATAAAAACATCTTATCTTTACTGATGGGTGAGAGAGATATCTAGCTCATAATAATAATTATCAACATGTCGTAAAATTGATTCAGGGTATTGCAGTTTTGGTTAAAAGACTATTCCCTTTAATTTAATACATTTTTAATGTACCAAATCGTCACTTTTTTCTTCTTTTTTTGAGCACAAATAGTAAAATATTCCTATTATAAGAATAATATTTCGTGGCAATTTGAATATCCTATTAAGGGGACTTTACGCAATATCTTTCTGATCGTGATAAATTTCGTAGAATGGAGTACAAAAAAAAAAAAAAAAAGACAAAATTAAAAAAAAAGTAACCTATGGACTGTTAGACATTTTATAGTAAACTACAAATAAATGGCCAAAAATTCAAGGAAATGAGACCCCTTAAACTATGTTAATTTATAATACTTTTTTATCTCCCTGTTTTCTATTAACATCTTAATCCAGGTGAAACGCTCAAACAAAAGTTTTAATACATTTCTTTAAATTGTTTTGAACGACATAGACACGTAGGTCATAACCCTACTACAACAAAAAGAAACTTACAAAGACAGATATACGAAGGACTGTGACTTGATCTTTGAAATTCCTGTGAAAAACTGCACTCGTTGTTTTAAAGAATTGTTTAAACCTCCTTTCACGTTTCAACGCTAGAAATGATAGCTTAAGGCCTCAAAACACTATTTATAGGTACTCGTATTGCCATTACAGCTTCGAGCGCCATCTGTTGCCCCTTTTGTAACTTATTTTTCAAAATTCTGTACATGATTTTTATGACTTTTACAATGAACATACTGTTTGTTTCATTTCAGAATCGTCTTTTGTTTTCGATATATTAAATTTGGAAATCAGGGAGTCTTTTGCTTAACACCCTGTAGCAGTACACATTGAGTTAGATATTTTTTTCGCGCGTTGTAATATAGAAGCCAGAATCATCTGAAACTATTATTGCGTAAAACTTGGAAGTAATTAAACAGTGAGTACTTAGTATTCGCTGCTGTATTTTTAAGTTTGCTCTTTCGTTGCCGGGTTTTTTTAAAACTGTTTGTGATTTAATAATTTAAAAAAAATCGAATGTACTTGGAAGAAAACTCAGGACTATTCCGAAATGTGAATAATTATAATTAAGGAGAATATTCAAAAACAAATTGGTTATAAAGAAAAAAATTTTGAAACGGAATAACGATAAAAAAAATTATTTTCTTTTTAGAAAAAACCACACAAAAGTAAAAGAAAAAAGGCTGATTTAAAAACCTTAACAGTAATGTTCTAGCAGAAAATCTAAGAGAAAAAAGTGAAAGAAGCATCATTAGAATGAACATCACGCAACTATTCTCAAGAGAAAACGATATAAGTCTTCTGAAATAAGATTTATCTTTTGTTTGATTTTTGTAAAGTTTATTACTTAATTATTAAACGTTCGGACTTTTTTTGGATTAAATCTCAATATTTTTATGAACCCCTCTTTGTCTTTTTATAATGCCTTCAAGCGTAATTAAGATAAGTTTTATGATTTTCTTGCTGCAAATGCCTGATTTTATTTCCATTTTAAAAACTGATAAAAGTAAAAGTTATTAACTTGGACTAAGTAGCGCGAAGTTTAATTTCCACTCCAGCTTTTTCTTTTTTATTTAAATTGTTAAGATCCTATTTCATTTTTACCGAAACATTTTTCAGAACAATTTATAACTACCGAAATCCCATGAATCTTTTTTTGTGTATGTTTAAAGAGTTTGGTAGATTGATTCATTTTTTTTCCTCAATAAAAATGAGTTGTTTCTTTCAATTCGTACGTCAAATTAAAATTATTCATGTTATTTTACGTATTGTTATCCAAATTGTTTAAAACTCGCCACAATCGGAAAATGATGCATTAACCGTAGAAAATGAAGTTCTTTTCTTTGTTAACTAAGAGGGTTGCTCAATGAAGAATCATCACAAATTAATAAAACCTGATTATGTGACCTCCAAATGTTGATGGTTTTGTTCAAAGTAATTCCGATTTCATGCAATTCTCCAATCAAATTTTTTTTAAACTCTCTTCAAAGACATGCTGATAGCCATTTTTAGACACATCCTGAAATATCGCTTCCGTTTCTTTCGCCATTGAAGCAAAAGGAGAGAACTTCCGTCCCCGAGGTTTTTTATTGACTTTGAAGACATAAAGAAGTCATTAGGAGCTAAATCACAGCTATATGGCGGCCGGGGCGCAACAACTAAACCTCCACACCCGCTAATTTCAAAAGCAACGAATCGTTTATTCATTATAAGTATGCGAAGACGAAACTATATGTAGTTGAAAGGTTGCCAAGATTTTTTCTGACTTCATGAACCTTAGACTTCAACCATCTATTACTCACGTATCCAACAACATAGACAATATATTTTTCTGACCCTTAATATTTTATTTACTCAGAAAAAAGTGTTCTGTCTATATTGAACACCGTAGGGAATAGTATGGGAACACTAAAAGGTAGAAATGGGAGGTGGTATGCACTATTATGATCCGTATAGTTGTGTTGAATAAACCGTTATGTTAAGACTATGCTTAGCTTCAAAATGCAAATAACTCTTTCTAAAATCAGGTGTTCATGATAATTTATAATTGCTTAAAATACTAAATTCACGTCACATGTTAATAACGTTCACCCATCAACGGGCCTTTCATTTAGGGGGACAAAGGGGGGTCAACTGCCCCCCTGACTTTGGGAGATCAATGTATTGGCATATAAGTGGGCGTGGTTTTTGCCACTTTTTGGTGAATTTTACATTATGTATGTACCCTTTGCCCCCCCCCCCCTCCCCAGGAAAATTTCGAAATGATGTCCATGCCCATTAACGCAATTTCTGGCCCTAGCATAATTTTTGGTTCAAAACTTAAAAAGTGCTATTAGTTTTTCTTTTTGAACTGCGATTTGAAGTGTTGTTATTTTTTTAAGATTAGTTAAGAATTTAAAACGTTTGACTTTTAATGTCATTGGCGAGTCCATTTTAACACGACCAGTATGGCGTAATGATCAAAGTGAACCAACTGAACTGGTGAAACTTCTTAATATCCGATTCAAAGCGGTGTTTCCTTTTTTTAATTTAAATTAAAAAAAGAGGAAAAAAAAGAGAGAGAGAGAGAAAAACATAAACCAAATTTTTAATTCAATTATCATTTTGAGACGTCTGCACCACAAATCACGTGTGCCTTCCCCTTGTAGGCAACTGAATATCAAAGTGACATTGTCAAAAAACCGAAAAAGGTGTCCACAACGAAGTTCTTTTTAACGTGCTATGCTAGGGGCTTACGTGAAATGAACTTTTTTGGAGAATCTGCAATACGTACGTAAGTGCTAATCTATGAGTACTCATTTATGTTTTCATTATGGCCATATCTAATGTTTAAATTTAAGTAGCTACTTTCATTTATTATTTTGATGTTTAAATTGTTAAAATAAAATTAAGTAATTTAAATCAAAGTGTGATTATTTGTCTATTGCATGATATATATTAATTTAGAAATTTAAACACAGTATGATTCACCTATATAATATAACTCAACTTGGTTTAAATAGTGAGATTCTGGTGAAGTTTTAATTAATTCTTTTCACGCAGCAATGTACTAATCACTAATGAATTAGAGCACCATATCAAATTGGTGCAGTTTTGGCTAATACCTTCAAGCACCAATGTATCATTAATTGGTACCGTTGAGGATCGCATATCAAATACTTTCTGTTGATGTATATTACAGAAGAAACACATTTAAATATAACGTTCGCAGCTTTGAATAGCAAAGTAATTGCTTCTCATCTTACCCTACGCAGTGTGGCTTTAGATCCCACAAACCACATTGCAAAATTTGCGTCTGATTTTAACTTTGTTGCTGTTTGATGTACCTTCATTGACTGAGTTTTTTTTTTTTTTTTTCAATAAAAAGTTGCTACACTTGAAAAAGAAGGTAAAACTTTTTACGCGACTAAAATAATGCTGCCATGTGTTGAATAAACTGAATTAGCTATTGCATTGGCAGCTTTTAGATAATAACACATTTTTTTTTCAATCAAACACACGTCCTGCAAATATTTCTTAATATTAATGTTTAATAGCTTTCATGACTTTATATGCTCAAATTTAAAACTTAACATGATTTAACTATTCATTTTAGAAAGTACGATTCGCATTTGAATTAATTTATCACCCCATCTTCATCTTTCTTCAACAGAGAATCAACCTTTGATGTAAATTTTTCCTTCAATAATCTAAAAATACAGAATTTGCTGAACCGCTATTTGAGGGAAACTAAATAATAGTCCGACGGGAAGCGCCCTCTATCGGCGACGTTATCTGATCGATAGTTGCTGCTTCTATGAGTCAATCTAAAAGAAAATCACGCAAGCAAAGGAAAAGTGCCACCTGAACGGTAGAGGGTGTTTCTCTCCCTCCCATTCGCACCTAAGCATCTGTTGTCCCTTTACATTTTTCAGAGAAACTGCTTACTTTTACTTTATGGAATGGTTTCCTTTTTTACGATTTAAAAAGCATTTTTTATGTGAAAACTGAACTTTTTACGTTACACATACTCACACAATCATAATATAGATAATTGTTTCATCATTTTCGATTTTATTGGTTTCAAAGCAAAATAATTATTCCTTAAGACAGAAAAAAAAAAGTCATAATGGTTCTGGAGTTATGGTTATCTTACCATCTTCACTTGTCAGCAGGGCTTTATTTGTAACCGAAAGTAAAGAGAGGGAGCCGTACATTTTACAGAACATAAACAATCTGAATTCTGACAAAAAATAAAGTAAAATAAGAGAAAAAGGAACAGAAGAATGATTTTTTAGGAATGGAAGTTTATAGAACTACTTTCATATGTATAGAACTACTTTCATAATGCGGAGTAGGATTCTATATACAATATATATAATATTTGAAGTTAAAAATCAACGTAAATAAAGCACAAATAAGGTAGAAAGTACAGCAAATAGCTATTTCAAGGCTACAATGGAGCCCCTTCCTCAGTGCAAGAAGCTCAGCAAACAACATGAAAGCTGTAAGAGAACTGAGCGCGAAGCACGTGTGCCCGGTATTTATAACAAATGGATGAGTGCGCTTGAACTCACGACAAAAGCGGGAAAACACCGACCAATCAGCGATCAGCGAAACGCCAGGAGAGCGAAGAAAAGGGGGGAAGACAGCAAAGGAAAGTAGGGGAAAAAAGCGCGGGAGAAAACACTAGAAGACGAAATTATAAAAATTGCTTCCAGATGTCAGGGAAAAATGGAACACTGGAAAAATCATTCACCAGAGAATTGGAATTTTTCCAAATATGGTATAAATACCGGGGCACACGTGCTTCGCGCTCAGTTCTCTTACAGCTTTCATGTTGTTTGCTGAGCTTCTTGCACTGAGGAAGGGGCTCCATTGTAGCCTTGAAATAGCTATTTGCTGTACTTTCTACCTTATTTGTGCTTTATTTACGTTGAATTTTAACTTCAAATATAGTTCAGCACAAAGCTTATTTGATCATTTTTCATTTAATATATATAATAAACTGAAATTTTCCTATTTAGAACTTACTTTGGTCTGGCTCTGAATTGTAGATATGTGCGAAACTTTTTCTGACGAAAGAAGAGAAGGTGAGAAAAAAAATTATAATTCATTATTTTTGTAATTCTTAATTAAGGTATTGGTGAGCTCCAGAGCCTCAATATTAAAGAATGTCCTTCCTGCTCACCCCTTACATTATACTTATTTTCTACCCAAAGAAAAAAAAATGCAGGATCCTGTGAGCCCTCCTACGTGAGCCATTGTGGCCTGACAAGTTAGGTGCCATTCTCGTAACTGGAATGACCTGGACTCGATGTGAGTTGGCCAAAAATCCCCCATGCTCGCTACTGGTAACTGGGTCACGTTCAATATGTCCGTGGCCCCAAACCCTTCCAAATTAGTAACTCTGGTTGTCCCGAATCAAGTTTGCGAGACTCCTGGTCTGGATTAAAAAAGAAAAAAAGTTCTCTTCACGGCAGCACTTAATTGGTTGAACCACTTGTTGTGGTAGGTAAGGGGAAACCTGGATTGTGGGTGAGATACTACAAATTAGTCCTTTCTTGTAACTGGCGTTATTTATTGAACTTAGCCTTTTATCTGTATCCTTAGCCGTTTATTTGATCCGTTGGTCATTTTTCTAGTTTTAAACAAAATTAGGCTAAGATTTTTTTTTCTTTAGAAAGATATGAATGAATAACACTATACATGATGTTTAATTTACTTAATAAAGAGTGACCGTACTGAGTTAATTGCGAAATACAGAAGTTTTTGTCACTATTTCCAAGTTTAATGAGCGTATTAACCTAAAGGTTAAAGGTCAACGGGTAGGGGTTTTTGGAAATAGACATGGCAATTCTTTCATGTTCACTCTACTCAAGTATCCATTAACGAAGAAAAGAAAAAAATGGTTGATTCATCGAGATTACAAAGAATATTTTCGAATTATATTTCCATAGACAAAATAGAAGAACAAAGTAATGCGGCACGGCTTTATCTAAGCTTCGTAGATCTTATCTTTTTCAAAAATAATGAAGAGTAAATAATGTTAATTAAGGTTAATTAAGTTGAAGACACGTAAGATTCTAGTCAATGTAAAAAAATACCGTGAGCCACTTTCCGAGTTTTCCTTAATTTTTATCTTACCTTCCAAATGCTTAATTAGGAATTACATTTCATAATTCTTTAGAAAATATGATGATTATCACATTTATTTTTCTATTTCAGTTAAAATGATTAAGAAATATTGTAACTTTTTTTTCTGCAAACAAATAGTAATATCCGGCAGTTAGATTTATGGCATCCATATTTAAGCTTATGGGAGTATTGTATTTATATTGAATTATGGGATAGATGCAACAGGGATAATTTAGACAATTCTCCCAAGTGTTAAACCATCAATTGGGAACAGCTTCAAAAGAACTGGAGGGAGTAGACCTCTTCTAGATGCTGAAATACTCTTCACACTGTTAACTAAGCCATTACTCTCCAAGACGTATATGCAGTCAAAGATTGTGTTGGACTTAACTTAGCAAGATACTTTTCGGTAGTTTGTTACAGAATCAAGAGACTACATTATCACCCAGGTTTGGAATCATTAGCTTGGAATAGCCGCGTCAAAGTTGGAGAAGTATTCCGTTCAGGACTCTAAAACTGTCCTTGCACTTCTAGCTACATTTGAGCAGCATCCATTATCATACTTTCAGGATTGTAATTAATGAAGCTATTAATAAAGTAAAACAGAAATTAAACTTATTTCGCAAATTAGTTTTAAAAACATAATTGCTTCGTTAAAAAGGGCATTTCAGAAAAACTTCACTTCGTAATTAATTGTTGAGTTTTTGTTGGTTCAATGCATTGGATCTATTTTAAATTTTAATTTTCAACGAAAAACCAATCTTTTGTTCAATTCGCTGATATCTTAAAACTGCGTTTCCATTTGGAAGTATGATTTTTCTAGTAATCATTCTCATATTTTTCATCCTGCTCCGAGTGTTTTTAGTATTAAGTAAATGAAGTTTTTAAAATTTTGAGTATAATGAACGGCACAGCTACTTCCAGCGTTTCCTTTCGCTTACAGTGGCCACACTGTAAAAAATAAGTGGTTGTTTTTACAGTATAATACTGGAAGCAGAGGTTTCAGTTTAAAATTGTAAAAGCGAAGTTATAAACTTTAAAACTAGTTATTTTACAGTTTATTACTGTAAAATTATCAATGCTACAGTTTATAACCGTTAAATTAGCTGTATTATATTGTAAAAACAACAGTGTAATTACTGGCAGGATAGGTTCCAGTTTAAAACTGCAAAATGCACAGTAATAAACTATGAAACTAGCTTTTTTACAGTTTATTACTGTAAACTAGCAATTTTACAATTCACTACTGTAAAATTAGCAATTTTACAGTTATTACTGTAACATTACTGTAAAATTAGCTGTATTGTACTGTAAAAACAATATTATTTTTTTACAGTGCAGATAGTCGAGAATCGCCTAATCAAGAGCTTACTTTTCTTTCTACTTTTTTTTATTTTTTGAAAATATTAATGGTGAAAATAATTTTGCCGTGTCACATTTCTTCACTCAGATTGTAACTAAAGTGAAAAATATACTCACAATTTAAATACTTAAGCATTATCAACTGTAAAAAAAGTAAATTATTATTTTATATTCAAAAATGCAATTAGTGTTTTTGTATGGCATTGCCAACTGAAACACAGTGATTAATAAGAGAATAAGTGAGACGTTGTACAACAGATAGTATAGATATTATCAAAACATAAATGGTTCTAAACTTAAGACAGAAAGAGACATTTTTAAGAACGTGGAATTAAAACGAGAAAACAAATTTTAAAAATAATTTTCCTTTTTGCGTTTTTGCTGTAGGTTATGCCTTTCATTTATCAAGCGAAGATAAAAACTTGAGAAAAGTCTTAGTCAGAAAACAAAATTTCTACAGCCATGCAAAAAATGTATTGCTGACATGTAAAGAGGACAAAATAAATAAATTTGAATAGCGACAAGCAAAAAACAACCCTGTGCGGAAAGTCCAAAAGGAAAAACAGTGACACACAAAGATATATAAACAAAATAAATTTTTCAAAAAAACGCATAAATGTATGACAAATGTCGAAATCGAGGGGAAGTTTTGGAAATATTTTAATGCAAAAGCAAATACACTTTGGCGAAATGCCAATTTTTGGAATTTATAATAACGTAATGCTTCATTACTGTTGGACTACTTTTGGCGAAGCGGTCCTATAAAACTGAAGTGAAAATATAAATGTTAAAATTTTTCTACTGACTTTGAATGTCAATGTTCATATTAAAGTTATTGTCGCGACCATTTTATTGAGAGAGCACTTTAAGGAGAAAAAATGGCTTTGGAACTTTCTTAAATTATCGTCTTCTGGGGCCGTTTACTTATCTCTTTTTTTTCCTTGCTTTTCTTCCTAATGTCAGTTTTTATTGGCTATCAACGTGAAGTGTTTTTTTCATTTTGTATTATAATTCTTTCGGCAAATAATTTTCTTCATCGAGAGGTTGTTGTTAATAATTCTCGTTTTTAATCTGAAGCACTGCATTTTTCGAACTAAATAGTTTGCTAATTTTGTTGTGCACTATAAATTTTGTGCTTAGCTCCAAAAAAAAAAAGGTATTTTTAGTGTAACTAAATAGCTGAAATATCGTTTAGTTTTTCAAAATGGCAATTGATATTCTCTCATAATTTTGTGATTACGGTTTTCTATTATACGATTTCATTAAACCATTTTCTATTGTAATTCATTCGGTAAATAATTTACTTCCTCAAAAGATCGTTGTTAATAATCTTCTTTCAGAATTTAAAGCACTGCAAACTAAACAAGTTGCTAATTTTGTTGCACAATACAAATTTGTACTTAACAAAAAATAAAAAAAAAATTTTTGGTTAAGAAAAAGATCTGATAAATCATTTTGTTGTTCAAAAGTGTCTGGTATTCTCTCATAATTCTTTGTTTACGATTTTCTGATCTTTGATTCTATTAGAATTATTTCGGGACTTATTTGTGTTAATAATTCTCGTTCAGAATCTGAAGCACTGCATTTTTCAGACCAAATAAGTCGTTTTTTTTCGTATAACTAAATGTCTGAAATTTTATTTATTTGTTCAAAATTGTAACCGTTATTATCTCTTTGATTTAGATCACTTTAGTTTTAAAGTACTATTCAGTGTAAAAAATGTACTTTAATTCCAAACTCCTATTGCTTTGACAAATGAAATGTTTAAAAAATCATACATCTGGAGCTTTGATCAGTATTATTTTCGAATAATACTAGACTACATGTCCTTAATAACTACGTAAAGACAAACATGTATATTATAGTCAATTAAGTGCAAAATTTATGACTGATCCAAATATACTTTTATGTTAAGCGCACTGAAAAGTAAAACCCTTCAGAATTTGTTTTCAATTTTTTCTAAACTTCCCTTCAAAACGTATTTTACTTGGTTCAAAACCGTTGATTTACATTTTTTTAGTCTTTCGCACAGGATACGTAAACTCTCTGACTTACGGAGTATATTGTAAAAAAATAATTTACTACCTAGAGTGCTTGCTCCCGTATACTGTACAAAAAGTACAAAGTTTTTTATCAAACTTTTTATGTCATTAAATTTCAATATATCAAACTTAGGGTGCATTGTGTCAAGGTGTTAAGGGTGCAGATATCAGAAGAGTTGGGGTTATAAGCAGCAAAATTATTGGTCTCTTAAGCCGTATTGGCAATCTTAGTAGTAAGATAATGTAAAGGCAGTACATTCCTGATTATCCGTGGGATATGGTGTCATGGTAACCGCGGATAAGCAAATACCGTGGATAATCCGAAAAATCTCTGAAAACCGATACTAGTGTATACGATTGCTAAAAAAAATCAACAACACTCACAACGCGTACATTTGAATCAAACAAAAATGATAACGTTGAATGTAAAAAATATCTTTACTTGCTAAAAATGAACAATAATACACTAAAATTCACTGTCAAAAAAATGAAAGCAGAAGTGTGACATTTCCTCGGATGATCCGAGCGGCGGATAATCCGATAGCGGATAATCAGGAGTTACTGTTTCTTTCTCTGCAAGGCGCTTTTATGAGTAACCCCCTCCCTCCACGATTAAAGTCTCGCTGCCGAGTAAAATGTGACATTTCAAACCTCTTCACGTATTTTTAATCATTTAGGCTGCCACTTTCACAACATTACTCTCTTCAATGTTTTCTTTTAAAGGTAAAAAAGGGGACAATTGGGTTGCGGAATTAAAGATATTGAATTTCTCAAGTCCAGGATTACAAATGCTTCGTTTAGTGACAAAACTCAAATGTTGAACAAATCGAGGCAAGAACTGGAACGCTGCTTCGACAGTTTTCCAGCTCCTTAGGGTATTCCGATGAAAATTTAATGATATAAGTACTTTAATAAAAATATATATCTACACTCTTCATACAATGTATTCAAACAAACATATGTCCAGTCCTGCTTTTACGCAGTAAATTTCTGGAAGTAACGAAATAGTGTGACCCCCCCCCCCCTCTACATTTAAGGTGGCAAAAATCTGGCTTTAACTTATGCTAGATTTTTCGACCCATCAACAAATTTACCGATAAAAAGTAAATATGTTTATCAGAATCTAATTGAGCCTTAGTTAAACGCACTAGTTTTATTTGAAAAACTGGAAATTCTTTAAAAATCGACACATGTGTTTAATAGGGTGGAGCGAAAAAAATGAATTTTTGATTTTCGTAAATGGGTACCTTTCATTTACTGTGAATGGGGGGGGGGGGGGGGGGGTGGGGGGGGGGGGGGTGGGGGGGGGTGGGGGGGGGGGGGGAGGGGGTGGGGGGGGGGGGGGGGGGGGGGGGGGGGGTGGGGGGGGGGGGGGGGGGGGGGGGGGGGGGGGGGGGGGGGGGGGGGGGGGGGGGGTGGGGGGGGGTGGGGGGGGGGGGGGGGGGTGGGGGGGGGGGGGGGGGGGGGGGGGGGGGGGGGGGGGGGGGGGGGGGGGGGGGGGGGGGGGGGTGGGGGGGGGGGGGGGGGGGGGGGGGGGGGGGGGGGGGGGGGGGGGGGGGGGGGGGTGGGGGGGGGGGGGGGGGGGGGGGGGGGGGGGGGGGGGGGGGGGGTGGGGGGGGGGGGGGGGGGGGGGGGGGGGGGGGGGGGGGGGGGGGGGGGGGGGGGGGGGGGGGGGGGGGGGGGGGGGGGGGGGGGGGGGGGGGTGGGGGGGGGGGGGGTGGGGGGGGGGGGGGGGGGGGGGGGGGGGGGGGGGGGGGGGGGGGGGGGGGGGGGGGGGGGGGGGGGGGGAGGTGGGGGGGGGGGGGGGGGGGGGGGTGGGTGGGGGGGGGGGGGGTGGGGGGGTGGGGGGGGGGGGGGTGTGGGGGGGGGGGGGGGGGGGGGGGGGGGGGGGGGTGGGGGGGGGGGGGGGGGGGGTGGTGGGGGGGAGGGGGTGGGGGGGGGGGGGGGGGGGAGGAGGTGGGGGGGGGGGGGGGGGGGTGGGGGGGGTGGGGGGGGGGGAGGGGGGGGGGGGGGGGGGGGGTTGGTGGGGGGGTGGGGGGGGGGGGGGGGGATAAAGTAACAATTCTGTAAAATATTTCACTTTTGCGCCGTCATCTTTAGTCTGCGCATTTGGCCTAAAGTTTTGAAATTTTAGATTTTTTTTAGATTTTTCAATTTTTTTAAAAAAATATTGCAAATGATAAAACTAGTGACGGGTGGTTATTAAATGGAAGAAAAAGGTTTGAAATACACAAGAAATTTTTAAAAATCATTTCAGATTATAATTTCAGTCTGCGCATTAGGCCCAAAGTTCATCAAATTTTCAGAAATTTCCGATATTTTCAATATTAGCAGAAATTTTATAATTCAATATTTCCTCTCAATATTTACTAAAAGTGTCTTCAAAACATTTTCTTAATCATTTTGTTGTTTTTTTGAACTACTCAACTTCATGCTTGCTCATTGAAATTACCTAGGACTCACCACGAGGAAGTGGCCGTACTTTGGGTGCCACTCGCGCTCCCCTTGCTTCCAACCGATGAGAGCACACATTTACATTTCTTAGATAGACAAGTCAGAAACAATAAATTGTTTCTTTGAGTAGGAAATTGTTTACATTGGTTTTGATGGATGCACTACAAAGACAGGAAAATAAAGGTGTAATACGGAAACTGGAAGAAAAACTTGGTAGACCTCTGTAATGGAACATTTGCCAATTACATTTGAGTGAACTTAATTTGCTGCATTTTTTGAAAAAGCTAGATGGACCTACCAGTGGACCAAAGTGATTTTTGGGCCTGTTAGACGAAGCTAAACATGTTATACTTTCAAATCAGTTCAATATGAACCTATGGAAATTGTCATTGATCAGATTGATTTTGACAATAAAAATGGTTCAAGTGCTGAGTAACAGTAACTTCATGAGATGAGCAAGGTAGTTTTGACTGGGAAAATATCCAAAAAAATGTGAAACAGAAGTCCAAGACAGCTTTCCCTAGTAAGATGTTGACTACAGCAAACAGTCTTTAGACTATAATTTTTAAAAGAGTTCATAACTTTCGCGGGTAAAAGTGTCTTTGCTCTTTTAGGATGAAGTACAGACGTTACTAATTTAGCTATGAATTTGTGTGAGATTTTAAAGATTATCTCTCCGGGAAAAAGCAGAAAATTGTATTCACATCTGTTCAAAACAATGCATACTTTGCACCCAAGAAATATGCTGTTATCAAATGTATGTATGTTTGTTCCTTATACAAATCTAGTTTTCGTCGGATTTTCAACAAACTTGGCACAGAGGTTCCCTGATGCATTAGAATTCACATAGGCAGGGGTTTTGAAATTAAAAAAAAATCCAATTAAAGCCCAAAATTCAAATCTTTTGTCTCAAAATGGCCATTTTCTTATAATTTTGAATAGATAGAGTAATAGAGATAAGACTTTAAGCACACAAATTGATAAAATTTAACACATTTAAATAGGAGTATTTTCCTACAAAGATTACGATCAACAATGAATTATCCATTTAAGGCTCAACTATTTCTTTTTAGCATGAAATAAGTTTTTATATTCCCATGCGGATAGAATTCATTCAAATATTTTTTAGAGCTATGTTGTATTAATAAGCACCCGGGCAAAGCCGGGAAATAATCTGGTTAGTTCATAAGAGAGAGCATATAAAGAAACTTGTTTTAAATCGTATTCTAAACGCTCAATCTAGAAAACAAACAAGCAAACAAGTGAGAACGCTTCAGATCCCAAAAAATAGACAAAAATCTATTTTCATACATTACATACATAAGTCAAAAGTCAGTATACATCTATCATGATGTGGAAATTACAAAGCTACCTTTTGCAGGTAATTTAACAACACAATATTTACAAAGATTATGGAAGCTGATAATTTAAATATGATTTCTGAATGCGCTCTTTCTAAACTGCCATTCAAGACTCAATCAGTTGAAAGAAAAGTCAAATAGGTCACAAGCTCTTCAAAATTGGTATTTAATCACAGGAAAAGAAAAAGTTTAGTAAAAACGAGGATATCTGACAGAAATATTTGATCAATTTACGACACAAAGGATCAATTTAACTGTGAAAGACGTATCTAAGAAATGTAAATACGTGCTTGCATTGGTTGGAAGGAAGGGTTCACGTGTAGGACTAGAAGTGCGGTCACCTCCTCGTGGTGAGTCCTGGGTAGTTCCACATGAGCTAGCGAAGAGTTGCAGGGTTCAAAGTAATAAAAAAATGAATAAAAACAAGTTTGAAGACACTTCAAGTGAATATTAAGAGGAAATACTGAGTTAAAAAATGTCGAAAATATCAGAAATTTTGGGAAATTTGATGAACTTCGAGCGCATTGCACGAACTGAAATAATAATCTAAAATGGTTTCAAAAAATTCTTTGTATATTTCAAACCTTTTTCTTCCATTTAATAACCACCCGTCACTAGTTTTATCATTTGCAATATTTTTTTAAAAAATTTGAAAAATCTAAAAAAAATCTAAAATTTCAAAACTTTAGGCCAAATGCGCAGACTAAAGATAACGTCGCAAAAGTGAAATATTTTACAGAATTGTTACTTATCCTCATTCACAGTAAATGAAAGGTACCCGTTTACGAAAATCAAAAATTCATTTTTTTCGCTCCACCCTAGTGTTTAACATATGCGAACTGTGATTTACTACATTTTTTTATATTAACTGAAAACAGTTATCAAAATATATGCTAAACTAGTTTTCTCAAAGGTGAGGAGTACACTGACTTCTACTTGTTTATTTTTTTTTAGCTAACTAAAAAATTTATCTCAACTGTAATTTTTCCTTTGAATCTGAGTTTATATATCCGAGTCTATCTATTTGCATTTTTATTTTTTTGCTTTTTTTAACTGGAAGCAGGTTTGAATTATTTTCACTCGGTTTTATGCAAGATGGAAATAATAATATTCTTAACAAAAATCTTAATAAAGGTAAGAATTGCACACCGTATAGTTGTTCATTAATTTTAATAAATCACAATATTTTTAACTCTTCAGTTCAAGTTATTATATTCATCCCTTTGATTAATACTATATATATTTAATTTTCTACAATTTTATTTTTTCTTTGAACTTGAGTTATCGAACCCTCTCATATCATTTCCTTTTAAATTGCAAGGTATCATAAATAATGTTCCACAATCTTTACGTATTAAAGACTTTTGCTGTTTCATGAAAAATGAGATTTCACAACCAGTGTCAATAATATAACTAATTTTCCGACCTATAAGCCAATGTCAATTCGAATGTTCCCTGATCATTCAATAAAATGTTTGCTCGTAAAAAAAGAAAAAGCATATTTTATCGATATTTGCGTTTCAGGATAAAACGCATTTGATTGTAGCTATGTAAAAGAATTGCATATTTTCTTGAAACCACTGCCGTTTTCATCTGAAGTTTCAGCGATTCTCTCCCATTTTTACTCCTTCTATCGAGCATTAGCACAGCATCCCGCGAGATGGCGCTGACATCGACTAATTCCGACGTCCACTCTGATCCACTGCCTGCTGGGGCGCAAATCGTTCGGTGGTGGTACGGTGAGCAGGTTCTCATATTCCAGAGCGATCGGGGGCTAAAACACTCAGCCCTTCCACACGATTTTGCTTCAATACCAGAAAAAAACAAGTGCCCTGTGGTGGAAAGATTTTTTCTGTGTTCTGGATTGCGTTCAATGTGTGAATTTTATGGTGCTTCTAACTAAATCTTTCTGTGCGGAGTTTTATTGATTTAGTTAAGCCTCTCGAAGAAATTTAGTAGTGCCATGTGATTTAGAATTTCAACGAAATTGTCTCATGCTTGGAGTTGAATTTTATGCAGTGGAGTTTCGATGTGAAATCTGTTATAAGTACTTGATGAATCAAGGATTTGATTTGATGATAAGCTTTTCAATCTGATATTGCATACATAATACTTGGGATTGGAACTGTGTTTTAAAAATGCTATTCCCGATGCTAATGTTAATTTTTGTTGCTTTGTTGAGAGCAATTTACAGGCGGTTGCGATTTTTGTGCAAAAATAACTCTCATTTTAAGTCCTATATATTTCGTATAAGCTTTTATTGCCCGTTTTTGCTAAGTGAATGAAAAAACCCAAAGGTTATCCTCAATAAAACCCCAATATGTTCAAGCAATTAAATTGCTATTAAATTAATTAGTAAAGATTAAAATTAATGTTACCTGTTTGTTTTGTTTGCAAAATGTGTGCTAGTTTTGTGAATACTGAAAGTAAGCACAGAAGTGTTTGATCAGACTGCAGTTTTAGTTATTTTCAATTACACTTCAGTAGCAAACATACTCAGTTTTAAAGACCATTTCGAAAAGTTATTTTAAACGAATAATATTAGATGATCCTTTAGGTACTGTTATGTTTCAATACATATTATAACTTTACCGTTGATTACGTTTTTATCTGCTAAATTTACTGGTTTTAATTGAATTTTAAATCTTCCTATAGATTTCAAATTCCCGAAATTCGATAAGTTAATGCATGTTTGCATATTTCCTGAGATTAATCAGTTACAAAAATTAATCCCGTAGTGTTGCTCAACACCGAATTTACTATGGGTAGAATGAATATTTAATCGTCTATAAAATAATATTAAGGAAATTTTAATAGAGAAATCCAAGAACGAATGCGTTGATGTCCATTTCTTATTTTTCGATCATGTCTAGTAAATGCATTTAGCATTGCTTTAGGAGTTTTATCCAATCATGGAGATGAACAGGACCGGCATGATGGTTGGCATGGGGGTAAGTGGAAGGCCTCCCAGGAAGCACGGAGGACACAGAGACTCAAAGTGCAAGAGGTGTTGCCGTCGTTTCACCACTTTCCTGTTCTCCCACGTGGGGCTATGCGCCCTGGTCATCGGGTATAGCATCATGGGGGCCTTCGCCTTCAGGGCTCTGGAGGCACCCTACGAAGAGGAGAAGGCCTTCCAGGTCAGCCAGTTGAGGCAGGACACGGTCCGGAGGCTGTGGGAGATCACGGACAAACTGAATGTTCTTTACAAAGATAACTGGACACGAATGGTGTCGCACGAGGTTAGGCATTTTCAGACGGAGTTAATAGCAGCTGTCAAAGATGGATACGATGGAAAGGATGGTGGTAGTCAGCAGTGGTCCTTTTCTGGAGCTTTCCTCTATTCCTTGACTGTCATCACTACAATAGGTATGTTGTTCCGAGTTTAAGCTTTTCCAAATTTTATTTGTCTCGTTTTTCATGTAACAAATTTAAAATGCACGGGTAGAGTACGCATGGAAAATGGATGCATGTGTAATAGGCAGTACAAGGGGAAATATACCATTTTTCCATACCTGACATCTAACACATTTCTTCAAAAAGGAATAATTTTAAATTATAATGAATACAATGCTTTATTTAAGAAATCACGCATACGTTTGTATTTTTTAAAAAACATAATTTTAATAACTACATTTTAAACCTATTGCTTTAAATAAACTAATATGTTTTTACAAGAAGAGCAGCGAACTGTTAGTATAGAGTATTCAATGAGCCAGTAAAGAATTACGACATACTGCTTGAACAATTATCTTGACGAACATTCTTCTCTAAAAATCGTTTTATGTTACTATTTTTTTTTTCATTAACAGATGCAATAACTAAATTTACCTTATACATTGACAAAACACATACATTTCAGCTAATTCGTGATCGCTCCCACCCAAGCAGCATAAAAGAGCTTTGCTCTTGCACAAGTATTTCTCACGATCTGGTATCAGTATCGATAATATACGTTTTACGATAATATACGTTTATTTACGTTTTTAATAATTCATAATAGGAAAGTAGTTTAAGATTGACGTAGAAGTATTTACTTTGAAGTACAACTAAGTCTAAGTATCGTGGATTTTTTTTCAAATTTAATGCGCTCAGTAAGATGCATTCATGCATCCAGAAGTTCTTGTTCTTTTGAACTCAGAAATTTCAAATTTAAAACGATTGTACTAAGTTATGGAACAAATTGATTTGATGAGAAAAAATACGAAGAGGTACCAATGTTTGAACTGTGCGGTTAGCAGTTGATGCAATTTTGTAAAAGAAATCATTTCTCTAGTATCTGGCATTTCGTAATGAAGCTATCGCTTATCGGCAACTAAATGACACACCTCAAAAAAAAAAAAAAGTATTGTAGAGATTCAAGGTTTTAAGATACATTTATTTAATTGATTTATTCTTCAAATTGTACAAATACGCACAAAACAATTATGATGTTATGTGTACTACTTGGTTTTTGAAATCGAAATTAATTCTGCACAGTTAAAATTTGAAAATAAATATCCTCGTAATTATAAAATAGTATTGAGTAACTAATTTCCTAACAATTATACTGTTTATGCGACACACATTTCTAGTTATGTAAACTAGAATTTTACTACCATTGTGGCAAGATTTTAATTTAATGATTGTTATGTGTTTTGAAATATTTAGTCGAGTTATATGTGAGTAATTTTTCACATTCTCTAGTCAACAAGATTACTTGTAACAGACATTCGCATTAATATGATCTTGCTGTGTGCTTAAAAACGATCATTTTGTATTTATAGTTGACTGTAAGCAATACGAGAACAGTTTTTACACGTTTGATTTTGCTTATTAATTCTTTTAAACAGGGCTTCCAAGTGGGGGGGGGGGGGTAAAAAGCGTAGTAATATTTCAGGTCTTGAAAAACTAAGACTTAAAAGTAAATCTACACACAATGTACGCTATTTACTTGTGACATGTATATATTTCCCACAATACTTCTTTTTTTTTTCGAGGTTTTTTTGTGTAGTTTTTGTCTCACATATCAATGCGGAAAAAGATTTTAAGCATTAGCATGCGTAGAATAATCAAAAGGAAGCAAGGCATTAAAAATAATCTGAGGTGCGCTTAGTTTGTCAGTTAAAATCTAATATTCAAAATCTCTTCATTAAGAAGTTGGAACCACTTTTTTAATAGATGACCTTACATTCCCCTATAATAGTATGCACATAGTAATATTAAATTCTTGAGCCATATTTTCATTTAATAACCAGTTTCAGTTTCGAATTCCAATAGTACTTCGTAATTGACTACATGTTGTGGAGGAAGGGAAATGAGGCTGAAAAAATGAAAACTTCTGCTTTAAAAAGTGCTGAATAGTACTTCAGCATTTTTCTTGGACTATAGTTTTCTATAAATTGTATTTGGTTGCGCATTTATCGTCCTCAAAATGTCATAGAAAACTTTAAAAAATTATATAAACGTAAACAATACATTGCACCCATAGTGTAAATAATGCACTCTTTTTATAATGCTTCATTTTTACAAAATAAATAAATAAATAAATAAAAGAATGTATTGGATTCATAATAGTTTTATTTTTTTGAAATTAAACTAATTAAAGTGCTTGAACTGACTGTTTTTGCAAATATACATGTATGTTCGTACATGAAGTGTGTTCGTATAAATGTTCGTATGTATGTTCGTATATATGAACAATTTTTTTATAACTGATGTAAATTAAGGGGAGAGAATTTAACAAATGACACAAATTGGTTGCATTGGTTAATTGACTGCAGATAACTTTTTGGTGCTAATTGTTTCAAAAGCTCCTCTGAAACCAAACGTTTTTCTAGCTAATCGTTATCGTCTTATTTATTAAACTATGAATAAAATCAGACAATAATAAGTACATATATGGATTCCGATAGAAATCGTTTTTACGGTCATTTTTTCAACGGAATAGCGCAGGCGAATGAAGTTTTCATTCGTGAGTAAATATAAGGAACAAAATATAATTTAGCATGCGGATGGATTTCAGTACCAATGGGGCTGAGAATTGCTTGGCTTATCCGCATATCAAACGTTGCTTTTCCAGTCTTTTAAAGGTAGCCCCAAAATTTACAGCAGATTTAAATTAAAGGACTATACATAGATTTTTTTTGTCAACTTTTTCTTAGTTAATACAAGTACGTAAGTTACGCTTTTGTATGCAGTAGCATCCCGGGAAGTATAAGACTTCCACGTTGCATTCAAACGTTGCTTTTCCAGTCTTTTAAAGGGACCCCAAAATTTACTGCAGATTTAAATTAAAGGACTATACATAGATTTTTTTTTTTCAACTTTTTTTTAGTTGATGCAAGTACGCAAGTTACGCTTTTGTATGCAGTAGCACCCCGTAAGTATAAGACTTCCACGTTGCATTCAAACGTTGCTTTTCCAGTCTTTTAAAGGGAGCCCCAAAATTTACTGCAGATTTAAATTAAAGGACTATACATAGATTTTTTTGTCAACTTTTTTTTAGTTGATGCAAGTACGCAAGTTACGCTTTTGTATGCAGTAGCACCCCGGAAAGTATAAGACTTCCACGTATTTGTTGATATATTAGCACGGCATTAAAGTGTGAAACGATTGAATTTAATAGAAATATGAATGTAAAAATTGAAGATGAAAATAATCTTTATTCCCTCACTTCTGTTTCTAAGCGAAAAATAAAGTCACCAAAGTCAGTAATCGTTTTTCTGGGCTCTTGTTTTCACCAAATCATTCTCAAGATCTCAACATTTTATTTTGATCTATACAAAAATTTTAATGCCAAACAGTTTAGTGATAAAGGACGAGTGGAATCACATCTCGACGATTTTTCTATGAGAGACAACACACACTTAATTGATCCAAGGTCATGATTTCGAAAGCGCTAAAATATCCATGTATCATGAAATCCTAATCATCTTTTAAACCGTTTTACTTGATTGTCATCCTGTTGAAAGACGCTATATTTTTGAACGATGATAGTGGTTGTTCACAGTCGCAATAAGCTTTTGGTAGTTAATTTTATTGCTTCAGAATATCTGCAAAGTGCAGAAATGACCACTCTTTTTCTGGTTACGCATCCAGAAATTTTTTTTCGATTATTCTTCTTTGCTTTCTTAGCTTAAAAAAAATACTTAAACTGAACCCTCGAAGTTACGATCTTATTAGAGACATGGAAATAGTTTTACGTTACATATTAAACCTAATTGCTACCTTTGAGTTAGCATTTATTTTTGTGCACCATCCGAATTTAAAGGCTTTTGGTCACTATTCTGTTGGATGTTTATTGATCAAATACTTTCCGCGTCAACGTTTCTACATTTATACTAGTGATATCAGCTGCCTTTTGTATTATTTTTGTCTTTGGTGCGTTCCAATTATTCAGCTTTTTTTTTCAACAAAAGTTAAATAGACTTTTTTCTGCTACCGCATATATTTTTATTTTAGGCAAAAGCTTTTAAATTATTTCTTTCACGCTTTTTTTTTACTCAAAGGTAAAGCGTGCACAAATATAAACATAAATTTAATATACACGCCAGATGTTTTAATCGCTTAAATTGTACATGCAAAAACTGCCTGGTCCTTTATTGTGGGGAGGAGCGTGAGATAAAATAGTGTATTACGGCGAATATAAAAACGTAAGAATAAGGCATTTCGGAAATTAAGACTAGCGTGATAATCTTTGTCAAAAATTAACATGTAAACGATTTACGAGAAATTGCAGTTTTAAATTCACACCCAGTTTGAGAATATATGTATTTTAAAATGTACTTGCAAACTCAGTATTCATTTCAAATATTTAGCGAAAATATGTTTCAGCTATGTAGTTAGCTGATATCAATTATTTTACCATATACCTGTCCGAGGAATAACTACAGAATGTGAATTCCATGACTGTAACTTTGTTGCTTCATATTTGTTCTGAATCTGCGTTAATCTATTCTCTAAGAAAAAAATATCTAATTCGTTTTTCTCCTTTTCTAATTAGTTTAACAAGATAAATGAAGGTAACTGGGGCTGTAATGATTCCAACCGTGGACAAAAGTTAATGGTTTTTCTTCAGTCCTCAAACTATGAGAAAATTTATCTGTATTTCATGCTATATATTTCGTTAAAACGTGTAAGACATAAGTAAAATCACCAAAGTTTAAGTGTACGTAATGTAAAAATAGAGCTATTAAAGAACAATAGCTTTAAGTTACCACAGACAGAACCTAAAGAAAAGCAGAACGTCGAAAATTAATGTATTTCAGTTTTAAAAGAGTATACAATTTTGATTGAGATACAGAGTCTGTTTTATTAACCTTTGGATCTCTTAGTCACTTATGATATATTTCTGGTAAAGTATTTGAATCGGGGGGAATATATAACATTTTCTTAAAAATATTTTTTCTCATGCATACTATTTAAATATTTATTTATTTATTTATTTATTTGTTATTATTATTATTATTATTATTATTATTATTATTATTATTATTATTGCTCAATTTCAAATAGCTAAAAAAATTCATGTGAGCGAAAAGAATTTTTTTTTTATTTGTTAGCTTCTTACCTTATTGGTAGCTGCGTTTTGAACATTATTTTAATACGAAAAATGTTTTAGAACCAGTGCAAAGATTTTTTTACAAAAGTTTCAGGAGATATTTGAAAATTTATGAACAGCAATTTTTTCTTCTGTCTTTCGGTCTGAAGAAATAACAATGCTAGAACTGGACCAGTTTCATCAAGATTCTTAAAACTTGAACTAAAAAGAAAAGTGCAATGAGTTGAATTAAAGTCTTAGTTTCTGTTGCCTTAAAAAAAGAATGGAAAAAAGCTAAAAATTATCAAAATTTACAAAAAAAAAAAAAACACAATAATAATAATTTGCAAAATAAAAATAAATAAATAATAATTAAAAAATAATACTAATAATCTGAGAAATAACAACCAAAAAAGAACGAAGTATAAATGAACAATAAAAAGAGGATTAAATCCGAAAAGGATAAATTTAGGTTAAAGTTCAGTTATAAGCAAATTTAAGAGTTGCGTTATTCATTAAATTAAAAATAAAGTTGATTTCTTTTTTGTTTAAGTTTAATGAAACACGCCAGGTTTGTTTATTGTAAGAATGCTTATTGAGATATTCAAATTAAATATTTTAATCTTCCTAAAACGCAGAATGCAGTTATTGAATTTATTCAACACAATTTAGAATGATTTCAAGCACAAAAGGCAAAACTTTTCTTAATCGAACCCCAAGAATATTTTCTTCAGACTCTTAGGGTGTTACAAGTTTTCTTATTCGAAATGAAAACTATGGACTCTATTTATGTTGGCCCCGGGCGACAATATAGCCATGGAGAATTCCTTAAAGCATTCTTAAGATCATCTTTTCCATTGCAAACATTTCATCGTCTTGTATCAACAAAGGAATCACGAGGGCAGCTAACATAAACCGTCGTAAAGCCGAGAGTTTGAAGTGGTCGTATGCATTTCCAATTCCCTTCGGTATGGAGTGGAAAATGGAATAATTCGTGCGTGGGTTCTTCGGATGAATTCCCTTTCCTGATTTCAGTTGCGCAACAAAGAATGAAGTGTTCAATAACAATCGTATCCATTATCATGGAGATGTCCGTGAAATGATCTTAAAATTTGAGTAGGTGTAAGTAATTGAGTTTAGGGTTGTAGAGTGCATTTTGTTATTGGAATGCTCTGAATATGAGTATAGTGGGGCTGAAGTTTAACAGAAACATGAATTTAAATTGCCAGCTTTACATATTCATCCTAAAAGTTGAACACATGTCAAAACTCGGATGTCATCACTGCTGATTTCTTTTCAACTAATATGAATTGGATTAGGTAATAAAAACTAGGCTAATGGACTTAAAATGCATTTTGACACTTTAATGTGATAGCCCTTTATTATTTATAATGGGATTGAGGGTTTAGGGAAATACAATGTACAATTAGCCGCTTGTTTTCATTTTAGCTCATAAAGAATCATAATATGCTTCTGTTGAATTAAAAAAAAATTGGAAAGGGAAACAGTTGAACGTTATCCAAATTTACAAAAAAAAAAAAAATAATAATAATAATAATAATAAAAACAATTTTGCAAAAAAACAGAAAATAAATAAATAATTTAGAAAAATAGAACCTGAAAGAAAAAAACAACTAAAAACGAACGAAGTATAAGTAAATACTTAAAAGAGGATCCGAAAAGGATACATTTAGGTTAAAGCACAGTTTTAAATATTAAGTATCAAGTTTCTTTCTTTTTTGTTTAAGCCTAATGAAACACGTCAGGTTTATTTATGGTAACGATGCTTCTCAAGGTCCTCAAATTAATTATTTTAATCCTCCTGATGCAAAATTAAGTTATTGAATTCATATGACAATTCAGAATGATTCTAAACATAAAAGGCAAAACTTTTCTTCATCGAACCCCAAGAATATCATCTTCAAATTCTCAGGGTGTTACAAGTTTTCTTATTCGAAATGAAAACTGTGGACTCTATTTATGTTGGCCCCGGGCAACAATATAGCCATGGAGAATTCCTTAAAGCATTCTTAAGATCATCTTTCCCATTGCAAACATTTCGTCGTCTTGTATCAACAAAGGAATCACGAGGGCAGCTAACATAAACCGTCGTAAAGCCGAGAGTTTGAAGTGGTCGTGTGCATTTCCAATTCCTTTCGGTATGGAAGGGAAAATGGAATAATTCGTGCTTGGATTCTTCGGATGAATTCCCTTTCCCGATTTCAGTTGCGTAACAAAGAATGAAGTGTTCAATAACAATCGTTTTCATTATCGTGGAGACGTCCGTGAAATGATATTAATTTTGAGTAGGTGTAAGCAATTGAGAGTAGGGTCTCAGAGTGCATTTTGACATTGGAATATGATGAGAGCTATGATTGTAGTGGCACTGAAGGTTGAAATAAATATGAATTGTAATTGGCAGCTTGTTTACATTTTTATCCTAAATTTTGATCATATTTCAAAACTCAGCTGTCATCAATTGTGATTGTTTTCCAAATAACATATATTGAATTACGTGCTAAATAACTAGAGTTGATGGACGTAAAGTGCATTTTGACAATGGAATTTGCGTAAATTTATACTTATAACTAAAGGTTAAGGGAAATACCAACTATAATTGGCATCTTGTTTGTTTATATTTTCATCCAAATAAATAAAATATTTCAAAAGCCCGACATATTATTTTGAGATTTTTTCAAGTAATGCAAATTTGAATACATAATAAATATTTGCATAAAATTTCTCAGAATGCCTTTTGCGATTGGAACCTGATAACAGCAATATGTTAATTAGGAAATAGTATTAAAAAAGGTATATATGCGTTATAATTGGCAGCTTGCTTATATTTTCACCCTAAACACTATTAATATTTCAAGATTCGGGTGTTATCTTTTGGGGCTTAATCCAAATAAAGAAAACTTCCTTACATTGTGTATATATTTCTCTAGGATACCCTTAGCTGGTCTTTAGAACGGCTATCTGTAATAATAGAATCAAAACACTATCCGAGCTCGCTCAGATTGTGTATCAGGTACTATATTATTTCAGTCTAGCAGGTAAAACTTAAACAACATGTATTGTTTGTTCGAAATTATTTAGCCTTTAAAGCTCTCTACCCTCACAGACTGAAAATTTTAATTTATTTTAATTAATACAAAGCTCATGCCACAATATTTTATTTCACAGCGTAGACCAACAAATTGTCTGACAAACATTTTTTAAAGGTTCGTGATTAAATTTCCATATTTACTGTTTTATCAACATTTAAGGCGACAAATAATTTATTCTTAGTAACATTTTCATTAAAATTAATACAGATTTCGTTCATTTCCGCTAATTTTCATCAGACATAACCTCAAGCGACGAAAATAACTAGTTTTAATTAATAAACGATATGGTTTAGTTAGCTATTATTGAAGGTATAGTAGAAGAATGTATTCTTTATCACCTAATAAAATATCCATAAATGCGTAGTTTAATAAACACATTTAGAAAAAGTGTTCTTAAGAGTCAGAAAGTTCGTTTATGTAACACATCATTTCTATTTTTTCATGTAAATACTACAAGGTTCTTGAAAAATAAACTAACATAAGTATAAATGAAAAATGATCAAATAGGCTTTGTGCTGAACTATATTTGAAGTTAAAAATCAACGTAAATAAAGCACAAATAAGGTAGAAAGTACAGCTATTTCAAGGCTACAATGGAGCCCCTTCATCAGTGCAAGAAGCTCAGCAAACAACATGAAAAGCTGTAAGAGAACTCATCTCTCAACTCATCTCATCTCACTCAACTCATCTCTCAAGCTGTAAGAGAACTCATCTCAGTTCTCTTACAGCTTTCATGTTGTCTGCTGATATAACATAAGTATGTTGCTCAAGTTTGTCACAAAAAATCAAGACTCTTGTCATTATTATTATTTTTTACTTTACGAAGCATACATTTTCCAAAAATTTGCTGTGAATTATCTTGCACGTAACATGCAAATGATGTAATATAAACCTTAAGTAATACGTTGCATTTAATTTTAGACTTTCGGGACTTCTAGAAAAAAAAGGAATAAAAGCATTAATATACATTATATAAGATATGCATATTGTAGGTCATTCCATAGTGACTAACGTAATATTGAGAGCTGATTTTGTAACTGTTTTTACTTGTAACTAGAAGGATAAAAAATGTTTTTTAGTTATGCTGGTGGATTTATAATGCACATGGTATCTATGTATCATTTCTGTAAAGAATTTAAAACAAAATTATTAACAGTAGATATTTTTTCAACCAAAATAGCAGCGTGACTAACGTAACATTTTTGAAACCCTGAAAATTAATGCTCATGTGGTGAGGCAAAAATTTCTCAAAGTTAAGCAAGTGTTAAAAATTGAATGACACATTTGAAAAACGAGTAAAGTTGACTTTTGAAAACATAAAACACATTTATTAAATCTTAATTTTTTTTAGTGTTAAGTGTCACTTTTACTGAAGATGGAGTGTGACTAACGTAACGTGACTAACGTAACCATCGAATAACAAGCAGTAAACACACTATAAACTATTAATTATGGCTAATCTCAGTGATAATTACAATACTTTTTCGATTTTTTTAACTTCTTATGTTGTATGATTTTTATTTATTTATTTATTTTTTGATATTTTTTTCACCGGCATTTTTTGTTCTTCGGCTGAGGTTGACATTTCTATGGAATGACCACTTGTAAAGGTGAACTATAATGGAAACCAATTTTTTCATCGAATTAATTGAAAATATGCTGCAACAATAATAGGATAAGTAATTTAGGTACTTCCTCACTCATTTTCATTCAAATCATCACTCATTTAAATTGCCCGTAGCTATACTCTGCTTGAATGCAACATTTTCAAAGGTGCACCACCCCATTTTATCAGAGTTGAAATGCTTAAATATTTTAGATCATGGTATAGTTACATAGAACAGGTAGTTAAAATGAACATTAAATAAAGGTAGTGAATATTTAAATAATAAGATATGCAGCAAATCATAGTTACAGGTAACACTTTAAACCTTAAAAATCGTCTACTCCTTTATACCGCGATCATTAGACCTGCTCTCCTTTACAGCGTGCCCGCCTGGGGTCATGCTGCTAAGACAAAAACCCAAAAATTACAAACCCGCCAAAATAAATTACTAAAGAGAATTTTTAGAGCCCCGCGGTATGTGCCTAACGACACACTCCACAGGGATTCTGGTGTTTGTACTATAAAAGACTACATTGTAGAAAACACTACAAACTTCTTTACCAAAATTGAAAGACACCCAAACCCTCTTGTCGAAGAACAAGTCCACTTTACTTACGGCTCTGAGGGCGAAAATATGCCCTCAGACGCGATGTACGTAAGCTACCCAATTTTTAATCAAAACGGGAATAGAAATGACGACCGTCCTCCCTAGGCTTTCTGGCTCAAGTTCTCGACTAAGTTCGCTTTCTTTCCCCTTTTGCTTATCATCTCACACCCTGCACATACTGTATAGCTTATTATAAATTTGTAAATATTGTAAATATCATTTTTATTTTTCTCTCATGTTCATTCTGTAAATATTGTAAATAGTTAGTGGGCCTGAAGAGAGATTCCTTTTTTTTCCTCCTATCCATGCTCAAACAATAATGCATTCCTCCATCAATGCCACCACTCAGTCCCGTGTAAAGGTACTTAGCACCGGCACGATAAGTATCTAATATCTGTATCTGTATCTGCATATCATAGTTGAAGGGATCTTTTATTCAGGTAATTGTATACCGTTTGCTATTAATAAAACATAGGTTGTGCTGTTTCAGATAAATATATATAATTCTTAATCAACATTCCAAAAGTAGGGGAATGTGAAGCAGAGTGAAATATTGAGATAACTTATTTTCTTCAAAATGAGCAAAGGGGACATCCAATTTAAAAGTGCAGTTCACTAAAGAAAAAAACATGTATTTTACAATAAAATCTGCCTTAAAATAGTATCTTTGTCCCAAATAGACGAAATACCGTTTCGACTACATTCGCTCAAAATATTACTTAAACGTCCTTGTGTTACACAAGTTTAATCTTTTTAATTTCCTTTTTTCCATTTCTTTAAGACCAGAATCTTTTAAAAGTTTAACGAATTATATTGAAGGCTCGAAAGAATAAACAATATTATCCAATGTCTATTAATGCCCCTTGCTTCAATTACGCAAAATTCCCAATAATCCATGATAATTTATGTTCCAATTCATGCGGAACCTCAGAAAGCACAAGTAATTGAATAGTAGCATTCTAAAAACCGTAATTAAGCTAAAAGTGAACACAAATCCTTCGTTCTTTCGGTTTCTATGGACATAAAAGCTGACCTTGGCGTGCTCTCCTTCCTATCCGCTACCGGATTCCTAGTTAGAGGAGTATGTGTCTCATATCACGTGACACTGCTTTTTAGGAATTAATTGCGTTACCTCGGGGTTTGTTTATACAATCGTTGTTACAGTAATATACTTCACCTTGTATCTTGGAAATCTGCGACAATAAATGTATTAATAATATTGTTCAAGGAATTTAAAAAAAAAGGGGGGGGGGACAACTGTGGAAAAAATGGAACAAATCACGTGTGCAATGTTTCAATTTCGTTGATCAGTTTTAATATTTTCCACCTACTTATCACATATGTTTTATTGACTCGCCATTTTTTTGTATAATGGAATATTAATAGTTAGTGCCCGCCCCCCCTTCGTAAGTGATTTATTTTGAGCTTTAAAATATATCAGACCGCACCGTGTAACAATGTTGAAAAAAGCTATAGCAGACAGAACAGAATTTAAAAACTCTTCTAATCGTTAAATGAAGTAATTGATTAAACAGTCCGATTGGCACATTTTTTTTAGCTCGAAAAGTTTTGCAAGGAAACTTTATTCCCGTAATTCACTTTTTGATTTGAACAATTATTTATTAAATTTTGAACAGTTGAAAAAAGATGTCCCTCCCTAATAACTTTTGAGTGAAGAGTCCAATTTCAACAAACATTTTTTTTTTGATCGAAAGATCTCGGTGAGGACATCACAATCCCGCCTCAGACTTTTTGAGTAGAACAATTTTTGGTTAAATTTTGAACTGGTCAAAAAAATCTGTTCCAACTCATAGCTTTTAATAGAAAAGTCCAACTTAAAAAAACTTTTTTTTTTTTTTTGTTAGAAAGATCTCAGCGATTAGACGACGAACGATCTCAGTGACATTTGTAGTCTTAGATATTTAAGAGAATATCCATTATATGAATAATGTCGATGTTGGTATACGGGAAAGTAAGCTCGTTTAGTTCTGGCCGGAACTTCTCATTGTGGTTACTGCGCTATTCGTGTGGTTTTCTGGTCAAATGCATAACTGCAGTTTCACAAAGCAACGAAACGTTCTAACACCTGCTACGTTCCTACCTAGAAGAAAATCTCTTTTGAAAACACCTTTAAGAGGAAAAAAGAGCCTTAAAAGTTCTCCGCACAAAACCGTGTGTACCTCACGTTTCAAATGCTTGTCAGATTTTCGCCAAAATCAAGGGGCTTGGATAAAAGTCACGTGCTCGGCGTTCTTTTCTTTCTTTGGGACAGAAATCACATTCTGTTCGACAGCTCAGCTATTTTTCGTGATGGAATAAAATATACTGGAACAAATTTTCGCTTTGTATTTGTAAAGCGCCGATGGCTCCACCTGAAGACAAAGATGGGCTATTCTCTTATTTGATGTAAAATAAGGGACTTTTTCATATGCAATGCGTTCGCTTTTGAAGTAACTGTGACAGTGTTGTAAAGTGTAAAAATGTTGAGTGTCAGTATTTCTTTAAAAATTTGAAGTTGTGGAAAATTATATAGGGTCATGTAGGGCAAAGTGGTCAATAGGGTCATGTAGTTGAAAGTTTGATTTCAAATTTTAACAATGCATAGTAAGTTTTAAAATCAAAATATTCATATTGACAAAGAGATAACAAACAGTTTTGTTTGTTTAACCATTTATACCCAAGTTTTTTTAACGATTTTTTTCAGCTTTTATTGGCTTAAAACTCTTACTTGGAATGGTTTACATACATTTTAGGTGCAAAATAGATCGCCGTTGCTATATTTTTTAATTTATTTAACGTCCAGTTTATGGGACACTAGGCAGATATGTGCGCCAAATACGACCTTACTTGACTTTACTTTTGTAAAGTAACCTTACAGAAGGCATCGGTGATCAATTTTAAGCAAATCATTTTAAAATACTTTAATTTCATGAAAAATAAGTTCGCAAAAAAAAGCTTAATCTCTGTGGCTGCCCATGCTGGATCGTTTCTTGACTGATTAGTCTGAAAATAGCTGTCAATAAATAAACTCTGAGGTCCAAATAGTGGCTCTAACTGGTTTCTCAAGAAGAAGGACTATTTAACTTGTGAAAAATAGCTTTAGTAAAATGATATACCCATTGCAGGTTTTTGTATGAGTAATTAACAAGCGTCCCGTTTTTAGGACACTGGGCATAAATAGGCTAAAGCTCAATTGAGGTAAATATAACTGAGATGAGGTGTAATGCGTAGAGCTATTGGCGCGAAAAATTATTTCTGTCATATTTCATAAATTTTTGACTCTTTTTCTGAAACCTCGAATTTTAATTTTTTCCAGTAGAATATTTATGTCCCAAGAAGTTTTCGGCTGAATATAGGGTGGATTTGTGCGGAGACGCCGTAATTTTTAATATTTATTTAAACAAAAAACACATTGGTTTCATAAATAGATGCTGCACCTTCTAGGGGAATCACTTAATAGGATGGTTTACTTTTTCATGCAATTGAGCTTTGCATGCCAATAGCCGCCTATGACATCATCTAGACTCTTACGATGGGAAACTACAGAAGGGATTTATTTTTACCTTCAGTACTCTAAGAGCCAAACTTCAAGGTATATTTTATATACCCGATTATCATACGAACCGAACGTTGTTAATCTTATGCTTCTTAAAAATAAACTAACTGAATGCAGGTTCGAGCCTCCCGTTCGGCGGAATGGGCGAAAGAGAACTATGCCTAACCACTACACCACTATGTAGGCCGCACATTATTATAAGTTTATGCAGTTTAACAATATTTTAGTACTTTTTTTCCTTTTCCAAAAAAATTCAAATCAAACACACTGCTTTTTAACCGACTTCAAAAAAGGAGGAGGTTCTCAATTCAAAGCGTATACTTTTTAGCCTACTTTCCCGTTAAAAATAAAAGAGACGAAAAAAGCATTAAAATTGGCTTAATGCATCTAAAAATTTCGCCAAGTCCAAAAAATATCGCCAAGTCCAAAAAATATCGCCAAGCCCAAAAAATATCGCCAAGTAAAAAAAAAGTCAAAAAGAAACAAAAAAATGAAATAAATATCGAAAAATTAAAAATTTGAAAGTAGGGTATTGAGATGGGGAATTTGTGTGTCTGTCTGTCGGTCGGTCGGTCGGTCTGTCTGTCCCCCCCTAATAACTTTTGAATGAACATTCCGATTTGGACAAACTTTTTTTTGTTGGAAAGATCTCGGCGAGTACAGCTCATTCCCATATTTGATTTTTTGATTTGAACAATTTTTGGTTCAACTTTGAGCCGTTCAAATAACCGGTCCCGCGATACTAACTTTTTAATGAACAGTCCGATTTGAACAAACTTTTTTTTGTTGGAAAGAACTTTTCAAGGATACTTCATTCCCGTATTTACATTTCCGATTTGAACAATATTTCGTTCAACATTGAACCGCTCAAGCAAGCTGTCACCCCTAATAACTTTTGAGTAAACAGTCCGAAAAAAAAATGACTGACTGTGCAGACGATTTTTTGTTTATTTATTCATTTGTTTTATTGAATTTATTATTATTATTATTATTTTTGGCAGACGATTTTTTTTGTAACAAAAATGTTTCATTCACGAGGGCATTTTATTCTTTATTTATATTTAACAACTGGCAACGGATTAAAAGTGAAATTCGAGACATTTTATCAACGGACGAGTTTTTTTTTCTTTTTTTTTTCTTTATTTTTTTTCTTTCTTTGATAAAATGTGTTTTGATGTACTTTGTACTTTTAATTTTTTTTTTTTTGAAAACAATTGAGGAATTTTTCTACGGAAGAACTGTAACAGTTACATTCTTTAAAAGGTGCGACAAAGCTTTATTTATTCATTTATTTACTTTTTATGTGTCTATTTCATCTGATGAGAGGGGTATATTTTGCTTTTAGAAATCAGCTTCAAGTGCTAAAAAGGTATGTTTGACATAATTTTTAGTCTTAGATAATCAAGAGAATAATGATCAGATGCTAGAATGCCGATGTCGATGTACGGGAAAGTAGGCTCGTTTAGTTCTTGACAGAACTTCTTGTTTTTTTTTTTTTTTTGTTTGTTCGCACATAACATCTGATCTACTGAACCGATTTGAACGATTTTTTTTTAATCGATAGAAGATGGTGTAACTTAGGTACCATGTACTCATATGACGATATTTGTTCACTAGAAAAAAAAGTTATGATCGAAAAACTAACATTTCATGGTCATTTAAAACAATATGTGTTATTGTAAATCCGTAACACAATGAGCGACCCGATGGTCAAGTGGTTTTGCGCGTCAGGTTGAAGTTCCGATGGAATGAGATCGAATCCAGGTCTGCAAGGATTTTTTTGAACATCTGCATGTTTTTTCTTTTTGAATGATTTAATGATTGCAATGTCCTTATGCAGGTACATCCCCCCATGGGGATCTACCCCGTATTTTTTTATGGTACAAAATGACAGTTTTGGTCGGATCTTTGTCAAAATTGGCAATGGGGCCCTTCAATGCTGTAGAATTTTCTTATGGACGTTTGCGCGATTTTTGGGGGCTTTGAATCGATTGTGACAATAAATGGTTTTTGATTTGCGGCACTTATATTATTTTTTCAAGAATTATATACACAAACAATTATGTTAATTTTTGTACCTTTATAATATTCTGTATTTTATACCTTGCATTTACGTCAAATTCAAGAAATCGAAAAACTAAAATTTCATGTTATTTAAAACAATATGTGCTATCGTAAATCCTTACTGCAATGAGCGACCCGATGGTCAAGTGGTTAAACGCGTCGGGTTGAAGTTCCTGATGGAATGAGATCGAGTACAGGTCTGCAAGGATTTTTTTGAACAGCTTCATGGTTTTTTAACTATATTTTGATTTTTTAAGTGCATTTACACTAAAAAGAATGAAATAAAATATTTTTGGAAAAAAAAATAGAACAGACTTCAGTTGGAAATTGCTCTAAAAAGTAAAAAATAATTTTTTTCTTTGAACACCATCGAAACTACTTTTAAACATAAGTTTTGAAGTCGGCGCAAAAACAATGTATAGATTCATACGCAACTACAATTCAACTATAAATATAAATTTTAATGGATTCATTTCATTGATTACCACACATTCGTGTAATGGTACAAATATTCTGCTTTTAATTTTCAATGGTTTCTCTGAAAAATGTTGTCAAAATATGGTTAAATATCATTTTACCTATCGTTTTTGCGCCGACTTCAAAACTTATGTTTAAAAGTAGTTTCGATGGTGTTCAAAGAAAAAAATTATTTTTTACTTTTTAGAGCAATTTCCAACTGAAGTCGGTTCTATTTTTCAAATTATAGTTTCGGTAAGTGTGTATGAAAATAAAAATTATTTTTCCTTTAATTTTTGTAATTAATATTTCTACGTAATTATTAACGTTCTTTATATTAATAGGTAAAAAATTTAGCACAAAGTTATTATTAAGCGCGTGAGTCACCGAATAGCAAAATATAATTTCTTCATTAAGATTTTATAATTACATCTTTCGATGGTCATAGTCTAAATTACAATTGCACTCAGTGTAACATTTTGAAAAATACAAGTAGTTTGACCGGTAGTTTATTTTAAAGCTGTTCATTTTCGGATTTTTCACTTTTTGTATGGGAAAATTTAAAACCTTAATCTATTGCTGTCTCATGCGACGTTAAGAATACGCATACAGTTATTATATTGTTTAAATTGCGCTTGAATTATAAGTGACATTGCTTGATAAGCTCTAAAATTAACTACTTATTGTTTGCTTGTTTCAAATGGGGCTGCGTTTAGCTTCTTGCCATTTGTAGACATAGTGCATTCCCCAAAGCGGCTCTACTCTTTCATGTGGCACCACCATCGGTGGGATACCATTGCCACAAGTATTTTTGACGCCCAGTTTCCCCACTAGATGGAGGCACCTGGGCTCTATTCGATGCGAAACTGCACTAGGCATTTAATTTTGCCACGAGATACTATAAGCCAAACAAGTACTCGAGGGATCTTTTACATGCCGCATAATCATACGACATGAGCGCTGTCGATTTTCTGCATCACGAAAATTTCACCGACTGGAGCCGGGTTCGAACCCGCGTTTTTGGGCGTAAGAGGCTAGCGTCTTAACCACTATACCACTCTGTCGGCAGATTTTTCACTACTGATTGTTGAAAAAACAAAAATTATAGGTTTTAGGTAAATGTGATTAGTATGGTTCAGTACTACTGTGCTACATCAAAATCTGAAAAAAAAAATCATTTGTTCTGAGGTAGAGATAATAAATTTCATCGCCATGTTGAAATTTATGAAATAAATATATCTTGCTTTAACACTATTTCTAGAAAGTGTACTTGACTAGCAATATTATTAAAAGAAATTATCTAATTTTCAAAACAAAAAGGAGAAAAAAATTGTATTAAACATTGTCTTTCAAGCAAAATTTTTCTATTAAGTAATAGCTAGATTAATTGAGATTTTAAAATACCTGTTTTGCTTATTTTTAAATTATTTGACATTTTAAAGTAATTTACGATAAGAGAAGATGATAGATAAAATCATATTAATGAATGTATCATTGTGCCGGAATAGTTTTTTCCCTACAAAAGTTCTATACTTATTATCCGCATGCAAATCGTTTTAAGCTGGAAGATCATTAGTTTGATAAATGATATGTTAAGAAGTTTAAACTTTTTTTCTTTCGATGAAGTTCAAGGAATTTTATTTTTAAATGCATTCTTTTATTAATGGTAAATTAAAAGAAAACGCTTTGTTAAAAAAATATATATATATATATATGGTTTTTTCTTGTATTTCTTTCTGGAGTTATTAAATATAAGGAATTACTACTAAGAATTGTGCAAGATGTCAGTGAGACTTTTGTACTTTTGAAAAATGGTTCTCTGAAACTGAAAATAAAAGAAAAAAAAAAAAAACTTTCAATTCTTGAAAAAAATCCAAAATTTGTAAAATGTGTTATTGGTTTTTGCTTAAATCATAAACATTTAATCTTCATGTGAAGATATTTGTTCATTAACTAGGTAGGGACAGTTGGAATAAAGTGAAGGATAATTTTAACGTTTCATCTTTAAAAGCTTTTTATTTATTTATTTTTTGGGTAAATGCCGACGAAAAGTTCTGCTGATTTTGTCTAAATATACTGTCTGATAATAACTTCGTATGAAAAACTGCGCGTATGACCGTTTATCATCTTTCGTATTACCGATTTGAAAAAAATTAAAAAGCAGTAGAGGAGACCAGGGCAGGTTTTCGCGCGAGGCACGTTTTTGATTTGACTTTAATTCGTTAGCGAGCCTTCAGAGCGAAGCACCGACCAGACTATTTAAAAGGCAGCACCACTAGACTACAACTACAAGAGTTTCAGTTAGATAGCTGTTCACATCGCTGCGTAACGTCAGTTTCACTTGTTTTTATACAGGTAAGTAAATTTTGATGACCTCATTTAAACTAAAAACAAACATAACGTCTTAAGTTAAGTTCTTTTCCGTTGTAATATTTCGAAAAAGCACATTTAGAAGCTACCAGTGATGTGATAGTTTGTTCATAAAACTTTTTTTTTTTTTTGACGATCTGCGTGAAGTTAAAAGAAAAACATGGCGACGGGGCACGTTTTCGAACACCAAGCAGGGCATATTTTCGCATCGAAAACGTATTTCGTCGCATCGAAAATATGCCCGCCTCCTTCGATCGCTACTATTTATCGATGTTTATTATATTATTTACGCTTAAATGAAGCATAAATAGTTAAATACACATGAAAAAGTAAGCTTCTTATTTAACAGCTTATATTTTTTAACAAAAAACAGACAAAAAGTAAATCACGATCTCAATCATTCATGAGAGATATATGTTAAAACAAAATAGGCCTAAGTGTTTATAAAAATAGCATTAAACTGATGTGTTCACAGAATGACTTGATTATTATGACTTGATATTGATCTGTGTGCTGGGTTGTCAGATTTGTCATGGTACGACACTACAAAAAGAAGTCTGAAAGAGGCAAGTACACCATAGAGACTATGTTAGAAGCTGTCAACAAAGTAAAAGAAGGAAGAAGTATGAAAATTGTAACGCGTGAATTCGGATTGCGACAGGACTTTGGAAAATTATTGTAGAAAGTTAACATCTGAAAAGGTAACGGAAACTCCCAGACATTTATGTGGTGCCCCATCCAGTCATTCCAGCTCTCACACCAACTATGGTCTTGTGCCAGAAGAGGGCGCTGCAGATAAGATACGAGAGCGCCAAGAGCCAGAGAACGACGAGACGGGGCATAGAGAAGATGCTCTTAACGACTAGGGTCAAGTCATGGTCCAAGTGACGACGTCAAACACCTTTTATTTGTTGTAATGTTAGTGTGTTCTATGTGTAATTAAATCGTCCTATAATAAATTGTCCAAGCAGCAACGTAGTCCTGTTGCCCTTTGAACATCAAGTGGGGCAAAACCCCCCACATATATGTGCTCCTGCCTCATTCAGCCACAAGCTTCAGATGTTGGATCGCAGCATGTGTGGGATATTGAAGAAACTCGTCAATACTGCCTGTGATGCTTGGGTTTGTACAAATAAAAGGCCTATAAAAATATATGATGTCCGATCAATTATGGCAACAGCAACGCCTCGGACTTTAACACCAAACAATATAATGACTTTCTTCAGGTTGTCAGGGGGAACTTAAATATCTTTACAGATGCCGGACTACATGCCAGCCTACTTCACTGACAGACCTGCTGCAGAGGTGTACAGGCCTATAACAGGGCTGCACGAAGCGGCTGATACTCAAGTTTTAACACAGCCAAACGTAGGTTGTCCCACCCCAGAAGAAGTGAGACCTCTGGAAAAAGCGGGTCCAAGAAAACAGACCGGCAAAGGAAGAAAAAGAAGAGAAAGTCGGCCACTTTGACCGACACTCCGGTCAAAGAGCAGCTTAGACTAGAGCAGCAACAAGCTAAGCAAAGAAAACAAATGTAAAATGAGAATGAAAAGGAAGATAAAAAAAATGTAAAAAAAGAGTTTATTTAAGAGACAAATTGGAAAACCTAACAAGCCCGAAGGAAATGAAGAATCAAGTGATGAAGAGGAAGAAGACTGTTTGCATTTACTGCAAGAGATATGGGTAAGGTGCACTCGTTGCAAAAGATGGGCCCACGAGTCTTGCATCAAAGGAAACCCTATGTTCTTTGAATGCATTAATTGTGACAGTGACGATAACAGTTAGTGTTTTTAACAGTCCTACATGTATTAAAATTATTAAGTAGCCAAGTTGGTGATGATTTTTTTAAATGTATATTTACTGAATATCAATATATCATCATATAATCAACTCCTTTGAAAATATTTTGTTTGATTTCCTAAATTATATTGATATAAGTGCATGCGAAAACTTGCCCCTGTCTAGTAATAAGGTATGCGAAAACTTGCATCGGCCACGGGGCACATTTTCGCACGTGACATAATGACACTTAAAACTATTTTTCTGTAAAACAAAACTTAAATAACTGATCTAAGTAATTTCACGTTGTAGCCAAGGTTTTTCTGAATGGTGTAGTACCGTTTTTATAAACTGAGGTAAATAAATAAAAAATAGAAAAAATAATTAGAAAAACGCGCGAAAACCTACCCCGGTCTCCTTAAGGGCCCTGATCCACATCAGCCGAAAACGCGACCGAAACCGAAGGCAGAAATCGAAAATCCGGGTACTTTCCATAGGAACACCATTTAATCCATTTTACGTTTCTGCTTTACGCTCGCGTTTTCCTCTGATGTGGAGCAGGCTCCTTACGACATTTCCGCCGCAACGTACGACATTTCCGCCGCAAATTTATCTCTATCATTTCCCTCATGAGACATTTCCGCCGTGTCTCTTCCCGCCGTTTTTGTGCGACAGGACAAATCCGCCGATTGAGCTGGTAGAATGTAATATTTGGCGGAGTAAAATTGGAGAAATTTAAATTGATTTATACTGCATTGTGTTTTTTTCTTTTGACTTCTTTGCGATTCCCCCCCCCCCCCCCCGAATATAAGTAGTCCGGGAATAAATTCCGTTTTTTAGATTAGGTCTTTGTCGCCAAATGAAGATGTGTCGCCAAGAATGAAAATTTTAAACCAGTAACTCCTTTCTTACCCTTGGAAATGGCGCGGCAAATTTGTCCTGTGCCAGTCAGAGGGGAAATAGGAGTCGCGACGGATTTTTCCCATGCGGAAAAAAAGGGAATAAAATTTGCGGCGGATATGTCCTGTTACAAAGCCATATCTACTAGTTTAATTGCTTATTTCGAACTCTAAATAGTTTATTGTTGCTTTAAAGATTTCAGAAAAAAAAATTAAGCTATTGTTCAGTACGCTATGTGTGTAAGTTATGCAACAATTTAAACGAAAAAAAGAAATGATATCATAATTTGCCACAATATCGGTTCTTTTACAATTATTTGTTTTTAATTTAAGAAAAGCATGATTTTAAAAGAATACTCCAATTATTTACATACTTTAAAGTTAAAAATCTGTTGCCTAGAATACTTATTTTAGTTTAAAAAAAAAAGGTAATAAACTATATCGTTTTACGCGAATAGACCTTAGACATAACAGTAATTGACTGGCGCATTGATTAGTTTATCGAAAACACAGAAAAACGAAACAAATATATGTTTAGAATATTTAAATTTCCTATTTTAAAAAGGAAAAAATGACAATGTCTAGATTATACATTCACTCAAATGCCATTTCTGAACTTTTTCAGATTATGGCGTTATCTATCACTTCTTTCAACCTTTCTCTACTTCAAAGTTTTCGCATCATTTCTTGTCACAATACCTGTGACATTTATATATCGAGAAACGCCCGAAAATTGTTGCCTCGCTGCTGACATATGCATACACTTGATCGATTACCTTTGCTCTTAAAATCTTTTCTGTTGGGTTCCGGTGAAGTGGAAGTTTATGAACTTTCTTCAACATGTTTGGTTGCTTTGTGTCACTATGATGCACTAAGCGGTGTTTTTGACGTATCTTAATGGAAATTTTCTTTGTTGAGTGGAATTAGAGGAACGAATACAATTTGCACAAAACCCTGGATAATCTAGTAGTTTTTGATAAAATGTTTAAGCTAAACATCGGGAATTAATGTATTGGACTGGAAAGTTTTAGATAAAAAACCTGGCCTTGACTTTGACTCTTATATTTTTGAACCTTCGATTCCGAGTCCAACGCCTATATTCCGCATAATCAATCTGATTGCGACTCTAAGGATATCTCTGGTAGTGTTTTGGTCAAAATAACCAACTCTGACTCTAACTCCAACTCATGGGATTGAAAATACTCGACTCTAGACTTCGCTTTTAACTCATAAGCCTCCCATGATGTTGTCTTGTGTCAGCTATGCTGGCAATTTGGGGCACGCCGCTTCCCTTTGTGGCCTAATTCGGTATGAAGTCCGACTTCAATAGTACACACTCACCACAGGGACCCATTTATAGAGTAGGCAACCCTTCAGAGCACAGCAACGCATTCGCACAAAGAAAGGAAAAGGGCAGGAGAGAGAAAGATCTATACCCGAACAGGATTCGAACTCGGAACCGCCTCATCCGTATTCGACTTCTCTAACCACCAGACAAGGTGTCCAGTACTCCATGTAGTGCGCTGTAAATATAAATTCCACCGGCCAGTTGTTAAATTGTATACTATTTGAATTTCGATGAAATGGAAATGTTTACGGGCAGAAACGGAAATCAATTATATGGCAGTGGTGCTAAAAATATCCGTTTCCTTTGCTAGACTCAGATACAATCCTTTTCACTAGTACCTTTTCCAATTTTCTAAGGCAAACATGACCTTCCAGAAAAAGAGGCTACGAACTTTCTTGACAACTGCCACGAAAGGTTTTTTTCGATCCTTTTTTTTTTTTTTTTTTTTGTAAATATACAGAAAAAGTGCAAACGCAATGAATTCGTTTAAAAGCTACAGACCAAGTTTTTTGGTAACAAGTTGTTAAAATGAATTTCCACATTGCAAATGATTGCTGTTAAAATTCAGTGCAGAAAGTGAATATCCTTGTTTATTTATCACTTGAAGAGGTGAAACTTCAGTCTCTGGCTGCCTTGAAATGAGCTGGTGGGTGGCTGCTTGTTATTCCGCCTTTACTAAGACAAAAGGTTGTATCCGAGGGAAGCCGAGTTAGTTGATATTCCATAAATTTACAGAATTGCTTACATATTATTTCTTTCGTATATAGCAGAGTTTAAAAGAGCTTATTTTGGCTTATTTACAGTTTTGGTAACTTTGTTTCTGTAAATTTAGTTCTCAGTTATCAACATCAGAATATTACATCATAATCTCCCACAGATTCTGACCCATTTTCATCAGAAATACATCCCCTTTGAAAAACATTTGTTTTTTTACCACCAAAAACTTCTGATTACAAGACACTTCCATTTCGACATCTTATCCATACCGTTGTGGAAGATACCGTGAGGCAAATTGCCGTAGGGGGAAAATTCCTACACTATGTTTTTGCACCATACGCTTTCGGTGTAGTTTTCTAGGCCTGTATTTCGATTATTATACTGCCTCTTCTAGATAGTGCCAATGGCATCTTCCCCAAACAAAATTATGGCGTTTAGTCAAAGGCATTCAACGTCATTTCGGGTATTAATCGGAGCTGCTGAAATGAAAAAAAAAAAACTTTTTACAAAAAATCTTCCCCAATACGGCGTGTTTCACAAATCTACCTTATAAAAAGCAGAGAAAATACAGCTTTCTGCAGATTTTGTTATTCAAAAAAAAAAGAAAAGAAAGAAAGAAAACATCAATTTTCCCCCCTGATGACTAATTACTAAATTGTTGTTATTAATTACTCTCAAGAAACAAAAGCTTCGCTTCTTTATTCCAGTATTGATTTGCACAAAATCGACTTCACTTACCGTTAGAAAATGATAACTAGATGTTTTTTGACATTTTAGAAGCAAAAATGTGCACAAAAAATTATGCTAATCACATTCAATTCACTCCTGTCTTACAATTCAAATTTCGAAACGACAAGAAAAAATCCTCCCGTTGTCGAAACAAAACAAAACATTATCTTACGTTTTATCTTTTAACGCCATCCAATTATTCCCTGACAGAACTCTCATAACACTCTATTAAAGCACGTCAAAAGATAACAATAGGACTTATTTAACATCTTCTTATAACACCCCTTAATCATGAGGATCTTTCTTTCAGCTAATATAAAATTTCTTCAAGTAAATTGAGAAACAAAAGTTCGTTAAAACTCCGTCATCCTAGAAAAATCCCATCAATGAAGAAGGTATAATAATTGCGGTTCATTATTTTATGTGTAAAGTCTTTAGGTGCGTCACTGAGGGTAAAAATGGCGAAGCTGAGTTTTAGATCATTACGAGGTTGGAAGGAATAAGAATCGTGCGTAACGAGTAACGTGATCAGACGATTTTTGAAATTTGATAGTCCGATGGAGCACAAAAATTAAATTATTCTTAGCTTGTAACAGTAGTTAAAGAATGAGAGAATTTAGTGAAAAAAAGGAAAAACAAAATTGTGTGTAATCTTTATGTATGGAAATAAATGAATGTGTGTATGTACCTTTATACCTATGTATGTATGTATGTATGTCCTTTATAGAATCTAAAACTATCCACGTGGTTTTGCTAACAATTTCAATTAATTTGTGTCCTCACTGGGCATCTCAAGAGACTAAGTAGAAAAAATATCTGACAGCTATTTTTTTTATTCCAAATTTAGTAGAAACTTACAATTATTACTATTATAAAATCTCCAATTGTTTATACTTTCCTCCATTTAAATCATTACTTAGTGCTTTATCTCAACTTCCCCTAAATAGCTAATTTCGCGTTTGATATTGTCTTTGCTTCGCATGATTTTCTGAGGCTTCTCTTAATTCAAATAGTTAAGAAATGTTTCGATCGTGAGTATTCACCCAATAGCATATAATACTGCTGTTTTTATTTTTTCAAAAGTAGAAGCGTAAATTTTTAGAAAATCATTACAGATAAATAACACATTTAAGTTTGATATTATATTGACCTTCACGTCAATTTAGCTAATCACGTTGTCACAAAAAAAAAAAAAAAAAAAAAACTTTCATGAATTTCGCATATTGCATTTTAACCCGCGCGGTTCCGGGCATATCCTCTAGTTTATTATAAAGAAGGAGATTAAATTCATATTTTAAAAAAAATCTAAGTAGTATGTTGTTACAAAAGTGAGTCTTAAAGCTCCGAACAAAAAACAATGTGTCATCATATAGCACGAAAATCAATGGTTTTCTTTTTTTAAGTTCGTTACCGTAAAATGGGGTGTATAGGAACAGCGGGGTCAATCGGAACAAAACTTCCCGACCGTACAAAGAAATTCTTCGTAAATATACTATAGGGTATTTTTTGCCATGATTTTTTTTTAGTAAAGGTAAGATCATAGGCAGTAGGAAAAAAATACTTTTGTCAATCTGGCAACGCTACTGGCTTCTAAGGAGGGCTGCACGTGGAATGCTAGAAAACAGCACATTTTCATGGAATGCAAAACTTCATATGCATGAACAAACCTTCTTATATTTAAAAACTAAGAGTGGTATGTTTCAATTATACATGTATCTAAACAACAGAATACCATGTTAGAATTTACATTTTTTATAAATTGTGTCATAAAAATGAAGAATTCTGAAAAATGCCATAGGAAAAAAACTTGCGGGGTGAATCGAAACACTTAGTTATGTTGTTTCAATTCAAACTTATTTGAAGGAAACTGTTTGAAAAATCAAGATACTAACCCCAGTTCTTCTAATCAAGACAAGGACAAGGATTTATTACTGTTTAGCCCTTCTCGTAAGCAACTATATCGAAGAATGACAGAAAGTTGCAGATTTCAAAAGATTTTTTCTCCAGGAGACTTTTTTTTACTTAAAATACGAGGGAGAAAGTCACATTGACTTTATGTAGTAAAAGTCCAGCACACAGACTGTGATGAATAAGCGAAAAAATCTTTCAGGATAATCCCCGAAACCCAGAGATTTCCAGAAACTAAAGAAAAGGCAGAGTTTATCCTAGGAGATGTTATGAAAAAAATTAAGCTAAGTCACAACTGCTACTTTTAAGGACAAGTACATATTTGTGGACGACATGAGTGACTTCCATTCGTGTTAAATCTTTGTATTTCAATTCAAAAGCATTTCTTAAAATTACTTTTCATTTTTCATAAGTTCAAAATTATTTCGAATTTTGACAAATTATAAACTTTCACTGGTACTGAAATTATACATTTATTTGACAGTAATTATCTGTTATTATTCTCCCCCCATCAATATTACTCATGTTTGTGAGACCTAGGTTAAAGTGAAAAAAATAAAAATTTTAACATGTGTTTCGATTGACCCCTATCAGCGGGGTGATTCGGAACACCCATAATTTCATATATATTTTAATAATTATTATTCGAAATGTTTTGTCTTTGCTTGGAATATCAAAAGTAAAGCAAGACCGAAGTTTTTACCCAAAAAACCAAACTAAAAAAAATCTTTTAACTGCTTTTTTTACAAGCAAAGCTGAAAAGTGTTCCGATTCACCCCATTTTACGGTACTAATTCTAATAGAATAAAACATGTTTTAAATATTTTCATCATTAAAATCAAACATGAGGATGTAAGATTATTATTAGTTGTCTCCTATAAGTCTGCCTATTTTTGTCAGTAATTATTAAGCTAATGACGACCAGCGTGCTTAATATTAAAAAAAAAAAAACCTTGATTCTAATATTTTATGCATTGCATTTCATACATATCATGTGTTGTTTATCTTTTTCATTTAAAATTATTTAAGAAAGGGCAATAATAATAATAATAATAATAATAATAATAATAATAATAATAATGAAACACTATTATTAATTTTTAAAAGAAAACCCGATTTAAATGTCTCGTACAATGAATTATATACTTTTCATGTTATCTTCTTTATTCAAAACGATTTTTAAGAAATTAGGAAATGTAATATAATAATAATTATAACTAATTTGATGCTTGACATCTTGTATTCAAATTATGTTTTTCGAAACCAATAACAGCAATCGGAGCCAGTCTGGACAAACTTGTGCCATTTAACATTTGTTCAGTTTATTTGAATACAAAAATGAAGCTAAAATTCTCCGTGATGCATTTTTTTCGAGAGGACATAAAATGAGACTTCTGTTCTTTATAATTTTAAAATCTACTACACTATGAAACGTATGGAGTGGAACGAAGTTATTCGAGCTGGCTGAAATATCCTCTAATTGACTACATGTATGATAATTAAAAAAATATCAAAATTTAACAGAACGTGCATTAAATATTTCAAGTATGCTAATAATTATTTTGTTAATTGGAAATTGACTTACAATGCAGTATGAAAAGGTTAGCGATTGCAATTTGCAAAAAAAGTGTATTGTACATAATTTTCCTAGATAGATTAAAACATTACTTCTATCTTTGTCAATAATTAATGCTTCCTCGGGAAATCTCCAAGAAAGAAAATTAGGTTTATCATCATAGATTGAAGTTAAATCATAGAGTTAGAGCTATGATTTAAATTCATCACAAAATTAGATTTGTCATCACAGCTTGAAGTTAAAATTGACTTACAATGCAGTATGTAAAGGTTTGCGATTGCAATTTGCAAAAAAGTGCATTGCATATAATTTTCCTATGCAGGATATGCAATTAGATTTAAAGAATTACCTCTATTTCTATCAATAATTAATGCTTCCTCGGGAAATCTCCAAGAAAGAAAATTAGATTTATCATCATAGCTTAAAGTAAGCTTCAATTACGACAGCAAAATGCTATTTACACCTCTCGGCATAGTGAAAAAGATTAACAGTAGAGCGATTCAAAAAAGTATAGTATAGTTCTTGTTTTCACTTTTAAAAAGTTGTTTATGTACATAAAGATGTTTAAGGATGTCAGATTAGTCAATAGAAACCGATCAAAAGGTGAAGGATAAACAAAAATGACAAAGGAAACATTTAGAAAATGTAAGTTTGAAGTTTTTAAAAGTTAAGAAATATTCAAAAATTGACAATCATATAAAATAAATTAATAACATTAGAAAAATGTAATTCATATAAATTAAATAAATAACATTAGAAAAATGTAATAACATTTCTATATCTCTCTATCTAGTTAATCACCCATTTAATGAAAAATAAAACAGGCTTTTTGTAAAATGAGATGCAGAAAGTTTAAAACTGTCAAATAAAAATGTTAAAATACTCTTCTGAAAAATATGTGTCAAGATAGCGAAGAAAAAATATCTGCGTATTTTAATGTTATCAAATAAATACAGTTAACAATTGCTCGTTGGAAGCTTGCTAAATTAGGAACTCAATTATCTTTTGATGAATCTTGCCTGACATGTACTGAACTTTGCCAAAAAGAGCTACTTTAAAAGTTTTCTTTGAACGTCCCTAATTATCCTCCTTTTATAATAACAAAAATAGGAGAATTTGATTACTTAAGTGCTTAGAAAAACAAAGGTTAAATTATGTTATTTATGAGAACAGTTTTTTAAGAGTAAATTTACAAATAACATCATATTAGGAGGTTACATTTAGAAGTGTCAAGAGGAAAGAGTGGCGTTTTATGCCCCTCATATCTGTCATCATCTAACTTTTTTAACTAACTTGGAAGAAACTGAGAAATAATGTCAAAAGTGTGTGCTAGATTTGTGACGTATCTTATTTCAATTGCTCTTCGATTTAAAAGGACATGGATAATTAGAGTCTTTATTTATTGTATCATCACCTTAAAATTTGTAGTATTTTCTGTAATTTGGATATTTCCTGACAAAATAGTATTTGCCTTTTTTGTATGTTAACTAGTTAACAAGATATTGGGGAAAGAATTAAGGCATTTAACTTTTTTTCTCAATTTGATCTCCTTCCTTCCTGTAATTTTTGGCAATTTTTTCTTGTCTTCCACTTTAATCGTATACTAGGCTAGTGCTGTGATCAGATGGTTTGTTTTTTTATGCAATTCGCCTTTTTTTTTTTTTTTGCCAGCAGCTCCATGGTTGTTTGCCTTTGCTTTGGGAGGTGTAGAATACGGAACGTAATTTCTATAACCCTAAGTATGACCTTTATTTTCTGAAAAGTAAACATAAACACACGGCTTCTTCCAAAAACACGGGACACATCACGTATTTAATGCACAAAAAAAATATGAAAAAGGAAAAAAAAGGAAAAGAAACGAAAAAAAACTTCGGAAAAATAGGTAGTGCGAACGGTAATATAAAAAATAAATAAATAAATAAAGATTTCCGTATTTAGTTTAGTATAAATACATCGTCAAGGAGAAACACTTTTCTTATTCCCCGTATTATAATATCTGATATTACTTCGTCATAGCATTCGTTATAAACTAATTGCAAATAAGCTGATTTTAGTCCATATCTGTAAAATATTTTAAATTTACCATGCTTTTAAAAACACGTTTTGTTTTTCTCACTAAGGATCGAAGAACTATGTATGTATGCCAACCAAGCACACACACAGCACAAAGTTCTCCCGTTTAAATATATGTTACTTTTTTTACTGTCAAATATTTATGTTATTAATTTATTATTATCCACTAGCCGGGTACCCGGCTCTGCCCGGTTTTTGCTGCGTAATATGTGTTTCAGTGAAACTCATTCATCATTTTTTCAACATTAAAGTACACAAATGGCTAGTTCTGTAAGCAATGGCTATTTTTCTGTCTGGATAACTTAAAAAAACTGCATTACAAACCCTAAATACAAATGCAAGCTAAAAATAATGTTTAGGTAATTAGGAATTTTTATAAGCTTGGTATATTCAAATGGATATACATGTATATATTTACAGTGTCAATCGCACTGAAATCGACCATTTCCAAATATTGCACGTTAAATAAGTCCCATTATTAGTTTCTATCCTTGTAACTCCATTTGTGAAAACTAAATTGGTAAAAACATCTGATGTGATTAAGAAATTTTTTTGACTATAAAAATTTTTTATTTTCTATGTGTTGACAAAATCAATTCCCTCTTTATTTACCCCGTTAGCGATTATTGGCATAGATTAATATAAAAATCCTAAGAAAGTACTAAATTTCATACTTACTCCAGCGAAGCCTTAGTTAATTTTCATTATGATCACTATTAATATTGTTGTTGCTAGGCAACAAATTTTTTCAACAATGGACTGAAAATTTAATCATTCAATGGGGAAACTATATGAAATTTACTGTTTTTTATAATATATTTTTAAAACTAAGTTTTTTTAGAAATAAATTATAGCTATCCTGATTCCGGTTAATGTAGCTTTCTACGGTGAAAAAATGGTGAAAATCGGTTCTGTAGTTTTGAAGATTATCTCGGACATACATACAAAAGTAGTCATTTATGTATATAAATTCACGGTGCATAATGATCTACTTCTTATTACATTCACCTTTTGAATTTAAAAATAATGAGAAAGTATGTATATGATCACAAGATAATTTCGTTCACTCTACATTTTGTTCACCAATTATCTCCAAAACAAATGCACAAAAATCGCAAACATCTTCCTTAGCTTGTGCTCTAATCTATTATTTTTGCCACGATACTTTCATTAAGCAGTGAAAAAGGAAATTGTTTCCTTAATCTTTCATAAACATCTTAATTATGAACACCTTGCCATCAGTCCTTCAATACACTTTGGGCGTAAAAATTCCTAGATGGACTCCAGAAAAATTCTTCGATGGAGAACGCATAACAACAAAGTTTCAATGTTCAGAGAGGTTGGCTGCAGGAGCAGTCAATATGGATAAAAACGGAAGAACGGAAACTGAACAACATGTCATTACGAAGGTTGGGAAAAGTCAAATAAAAGAACACGTGCTTTTAGTTAATTTTGTTCACGTAACACACGTTAATGGAAAAGTATAAGAAAGAAAGCTTCAAGTGCAGTCAGTTATTGATTACGCAATTTCTTTTGCGTAATTGCTGCGAAAGTTTTAAGAGGATTACGTTTAGAAAATTGTTTTTAAGCGTATATGTGATAAAGAAAAACTATTTCGATAACACTATAAATGCTGAAATCCTCTTAGATATGTTGAAAAAAAAATGATTTTTTTAATATGTAAATACTCTTAAAAGTTACGTTATTACGTTTTAAAATTATATAAACGATGATAATCGAAAATTTTATAAAGATGTTCTCTTTAAAAAAACACATGAAAATGTATTTTTTTTCACTGAGATGAAGTAATCTAAGCTCTGAACATTCATGTTTGGCACATTAGTTGAGAATACTACCGTGCTAAGCGTAAAAGTGGTGTCTGCAGTTGAACTCAAACTGAGAGTATACTCTTTAAAGTTTTGCGCCACCATGTATTTGATTAAGATGAAACTTTTTCAGGATTATCCGTACCCCTTGTGGATAATCCGCCAGGCGGATAATCGAGAGTTTACTGTAGATAAAAACGATATAAGATACAAATTACAAGTTTTCTTTTAAGTTATTTGATTATATTGAGCATGTAATTAGTATTACCGCGAAATATCCCGCTTTACAAAAATTAATTTATCAAATATAGAGCAACTTCCTAAATAAAAACGAATACATTATTTATAGGGAAAAATGTATCTTCATATACTACTAAGTAAGTTTTGGAACTATATAATAAGCTCGAATTCTTATTAACCGCAGTTTTCACTAAATAGAGGGTAAACGTGTTATTTCCCCCGGTTAATCTCCGTTATTTCCCAAATGTTGGCACGCAACATTGATAGTGAAGGATGCGACATACAGAGAAAGCGGATGCCCGGATTATGATGACATCATTTACGGATAAGCTGTAATTATGGTTTGTGCAGTTCCTGGCAACATAGCCGACTCATTCGCAGAGAAAAGGAAATTCGCGAATTATAAGTAATGAACGCGAGTTCCCCGAACATAATTAATGAACTAGCTGGGAGAAGTATCTCCGTTTAAATTTATTTTATTCGCATAAATGAATAGGGCTATTGATTCTGCAAGCTACTTCAGTGTCGTGGGGGCTAGTGTTTGACGAGTAATGATTTCCGAAGATTTAAGAATAAAAGGTATTAGATCGGAACAAATTAGAAATATTTATTTGAGATTTATTGATTAGGTGGCTTTAATCACCTGGTGTTGTCAGTATTGGATATATACTTGTGTAAATGAATTCCTGATTCATTGTTGTTTAATTGCTAGTTAGGTGTGCTTGTGAATTTGAAAGATGCTCCTTAAAATAAAATTTTTAATCAAGATTTTCAAACATTGGAATCGCTCAAATTTTGCAAGCATTCTTTAGTTTCCCCGATTGAAATCAAATCAAAATCATTTTGTTGTAAATCGACCCAAGGCAATTGAGTTCATCTAGCTCTGATGGTAATTCACTTATGGTAAAAAATAGACCTACTACCAGGAAATACTATTCGCGTTGAGTGTTGTGTTCGAATAATTTCATTCAACAAAGTTTGAAAGTATTAATACGCTGCGATTTTTGAAATCCGATAACAGTGTAATCACTCATATTTACTGAGTGCTTTTTTGTCTCTGATGCAGTTTATAAAATTTGTTTAATTTTGTTTTCTATTATTTAATCAGAACTATATACTCGGACAAGTACAATTTATCCCAGAAAAAAATAACTTTTTCAATAAATAGAATCAAAATTATCAAATTAAAAAAGGGGGGGGGGAGAAAAAAATACAAGGTTGTACAATTTCAAAATGTTATCGATCATTTCTAGGCAACGTTTCAGAACTCTCATGGCATTTCCACAGATATTCTGCGAACATAAAGCTTCCTGAATTGATACGTCGTACGAATGCGGATCTCCTTCTTGTGTGAAAACTACCTTTAGCTACCATTTGGAAAGTATATCCAGCGTCTTTATTGAGTGTTTCTCATTCCATTCGATTAAGGCCGTTATAAATTAACTTTGCTCAAATAAGGGTATACGCAGTCTCCAAATAAATCTATAATTGTGATCTATGAGTTCTTTGAATATTTACTTGCAATTGCTGTTCTAGATTTGTCATACCTGCTAGACTGCTCTAGGAGCCTTTCTGGTAAAACCGGAACGTGCAGAACTGCTAGAACAAACCTATCTGTTGTTGGAAAGTTTGGGGTTTATTAGTGTGGTACAGTAACGTAATCGTCTTTTAGCGAGGAATTTGACAGTTTTTTTACAGACATGTGTGTGTGTTACTGACGGAATTTAGGCATTTGAAGGAACTTAGGCATTTCCAAGAACGTTTCTCTTTTTTTTTAATTTTTTATAATATAAAGTAAAAGTTGTCAAGTTTTCTAAGTGGATGAATTGATCTTATGGATGAAATCTGTAGACAAATGCTTTCGTCGAATGTTTTTTATTTTCATAATACGTTCTGCTATGAAATAGAGAATACTTGTAAGCCCGAAACTTTGGTAAAAATCAACTCGTTAACTATGCGTCCCGTACTTTACATCTAGAATATTTCATACATGTTGTAGAAATCATTTACAATTTTCTTTTTCCATGTCCATCTTTTTTTTTCCGTCAGTAGATTATTTAACCAATTAAAAATTTAATAATAAAAAAAAAGTTGTCAGGAAATGTAATAAAGGCATGCAAAATCTTTTCCATGTTCGAAATGATAATATGCGTACTAATCAATCGTGCAAGTCGTGGTATTATACAGATACCTGTAAAAAATCAGTTAAGCAGTGAAGAGCGCTGCGTGGAAGTTTCCACTGCATAGATACTCTGACTGTAAGAAAAACATATTTACAGAGAAGGAGCTCTGAATACCTTTCGGCTTGCAAAAAATGTAACACACAACACAGATTTTTAGAAGAAAACTTGGATTTAAGTACATAGTATGTTGCAGCTATTACAAAGCTTTATTCATTGCATGCCGTTAACTTATTCGATCGTATTGAGATTATAAGTTTTAACTTCTGTCCAGCATTTCTTGTTTAAGTTTAGTAAACTCTCGATTTTCTGCGTAATAGAGTATAATATTCGGTAAGGGCGAATAATTTGAATGGTGAAAAATATACTAGTGCATACACTAGCTAAATAAGTCCATAACACTCGCACTACAATAAAATTTTGCTTAAATCGATAACATTGAAAAAATGTAACTTGTAAAAAAATCTGTAAAGGTTAAGAATGAACAATTACAGTCATAAAAATAAATAAATGCATAAATAACATAAAAAGATGTAATAACCATAATATTTTTTCTCATACATTGAAATTTTCTAAAAAAAGAAAGGTCAGTTTTGTTTTCTCTCTCCCTCTCATTTTAAACTTTTTCTTAATTGGTGATTGGAATATTTCCAATATTATCTTTGCACTAATCGATGTATTATTCTATTAGTCTAAATATTTGGTAAGTTCATAGACTTGAGTGAGAGTTGTTTGTGCAATACAGGCTCAGTTAAATGTTTGTATTTTTCTACATACAATTTAAAAAAAAGTGAATAAAAACGCTAAAAAAGTGTAAAAAGAAAAAAACCAAATAAATATAAAAGTGTCATCCGATGGGGGAGGGGGGGGGGCTTAATAAGATGAAGATCAAGATAAGGAAAAATCAGTATCATACATTTTTCAAATATTTTTTTTCATCAACGCATGACTTTGTAAACACTCTGTGCTTTCAGATTTACGTAACGCTGTATATTAAAAGTTATAGAACTAATTTAAGCTCGTTTAATAAAATGTATAGTACTAAATAACGATCCTATTCGGTATAATCTATTTAAATTAAACTCCGCTCTACTCTTAGAAAAGCACGCTTCTCTCTATGTATGGCGATATTAAATTCGTTCATATCTTCCACTGCTGATCAAAGTTCTAGTTTATCATAAAGTATTCCTTGGATTTAACGGAAAATAAATTTATCATAGATACTTTGTAAACATACTTTATTTGTTCATGTTTGACTCCTACATTTTCATTGGATTAGCTTTTCCAAAATGTTTGTAAACAAAGTTTTATTACTTGGTTATTTCGTATTTATTTAAATTTAACGTAATTAAATTAGAGCTACCCACATTCTAAAATGCTGCAGTAACAAAGAGTAGACAACAATTCTTTCACAGATACTATAAGATGCTTTATTAAAGGGTCATTCCATAGAAATGTCAACCTCAGCCGAAGGAAAAAAATACGGAAGTGAAAAAAGTATCAATAAATAAATAAATAAATAAATAAAAATCCCACAACATAAGAAGTTAAAAAAATGAAAAAGTATTGTAATTATCACCGAGATTAGCCTTAATAAATAGTTCGTAGTGTGTTTACTGCTTGTTATTCGATGGTTACGTTAGTCACGTTACGTTAGTCACACTCCATCTTGAGTAAAAGTGACACTTAAGACTAAAAAGAATAATAAGATTTATAAATGTGCTTTATGCTTTTAAAAGCCAACTTTACACATTTTTCAAATACATCATTCAATTTTTAACACTTGCTTAACTTTAAGAAATTTTTGCCTCACAACATGAGCATTAATTTCCAGGGTTGAAAAAATGTTACGTTAGTCACGCTGCTATTTTGGGTGAAAAAATATCTACTGTCAGTAATTTTGTTTTAAATTCTCAGCAGAAATGGTACATAGATACCATGAACATTGTAAATCCACCAGCATATCGAAAAAAATATTTTTATCCTTTAAGTTACAAGCAAAAACAGTTACAAAATTAGCTCTGAATGTTACGTTAGTCACTATGGAATGACCCTAAAGCAAAAATATTTTTGAAAATCTCTTATGTCTTTAGAAGTAAGTTCTAAAAAGGTGAGTCATTGTCTTCGTGTTAAGGTAAGTACATTGAACAGGCGGCCTAAGGCTCATGGTGCTTGGATCTTACTCATTAAAGGTTTAATTGGCATCAAATTGTAGGCATTCATCACATGATTCATAAAAAATAAAGTGCATAAAAATCCTTGTAGAAATTTAATTTTCAAATTTGCTTTTTAGCAATTTTCATAAAGAAAGGAAACTTGGCTTTGTTAGGAGCACGCGTCACTTATAAGGTTAGGTCTGAGAAAACGCTAAAAGTAAAAAGAAACTGCCAAATTTATATTACTGCCAATATAAAACATATTTAACCACAGTTGATTCGCTCTAAAACATCGTATTTTTTAAAAAAAATCTATATTTACTTAAATGAAAAGCATAAAGATCAATAGTCACACTCAAGAAACCAATATGTCGGTATTTTTTGCTTTGGGACCATTATATTAAAAATTAGTGATTTTAAAGGTATTAAACAAAGTCGTTTGCCCAAGAAGTAGTACACAGGTTTTTGATTTCTATGCAAACAAAATTTCGTTCATTGCCGTTTAAACTCACTACTCTTTAATGAAATACGTGAGCGTCACGTGCGGGACGAGATGGCGACTTTTTAATGGAATGGGCCTTTTTGGTCTCTCGCGCTCACAGCATCATATGCAGCCCATTATTATATTCTACACAACGTCCTTCAGTGACTTACTAAGGACAACAGGCCCGTCATTTAGGAAGGGGGCAGGGGGGTCATTTGCCCCCCCCCCCCCGTGGTTTTTGTTGTTTTCTAGTGAAATTGTATTGTGTTTTTACCCTTTGCCTCTCCCTGGAAAAACTTGAAATGACGTCCCTGAAGGACAACAGAATCCTAATATCTTCAGCTATGTCATTTTTGTACTGCAATCTATATTTTTAGGGCTATCACTTCCGGAAGAAAATAACAGTATTTCAAAACAAATTTATTTCAAATTCGTCAACTATATAAGTTAACTCTTTTTCTAGAACATTTTTTTTTAATATACAGCTATACTGAAGCATTAAGAGCCAATATTTAATGGAGAATAAAAACGGAGATTTTGAGTAGACTCTTTAACATGCAATATATCAACAACCCAAATACAGAGGCTGCAATTTCGTTCTTATTATGAACTAGTCCGCCTGGATTTGTTGAAGGATGATGTCGATTCAATAAAGCTAAAAGTTCCAACGAATTGGTAGCTAAATTAAATTTAACACAGCAGCGAAAAACCTCAGTAATGGTACGTTTCAACTCGAAATTTGAAAGTAAATCTTGGTTACTAAGCATTAGTTTACCCCCCTTAAGCCACAGCTAAGGCATAATTACAAGCGATATACTAACGGACCGGCAGCCTCTGGATGGCTCAGGTTTGATATCAGTTTTGGAGAATAAAAGAGTGAAAATTAATTTTTTATACGTTTTAAATTTTTGAACAAATTGACTCAGCTCTTCCAAGTTTGTGTTCGCATCTGAATTTATTGTGATGGAAAAACACATATAAGTGCGTCAGCAAATATTCTTGCGTAACGTGATTGCGACTCTATTAAAGGGATGTCTCCTGACTTGAAATACAGTTCAGGTATTATTTTCCTAACGAGTTTTTAAGTATAAAGTATTTTACAAAGTAGTTCTTTATGCGTTTAATATTCCTAGGGAAAAAAAAAGATTTTCGCAAACTTTAGGTCACAATCTCAGAGTAGGTCCCTACATCTGTCTCTTTACGTATTGGACAAAACTTAAATGAGAAGTGACGTTGATGCTGATTTTTATAAGCTAAATCTATATATCTTTCATGAATATCTAGACAAAACATTTTAGAAAGAGATGTGGGAAAAAGTTGAGGCATATTTCAAAAACAAGCAGAATTCATCATCATGTATAAAGTCTTTGCTCGGCACATAATCGTTCTCAAAAGTAAAGAAAACTTTTGTGATGATTTTAAACAACGATACCTGAAGGCATATATCGATATAAAGCTTGGGAATCGGTATTTCTCTGCGTGAAAAATCCCCATCCGATCCATCTGACTGTCAAAAGCAAGTAGAGCGTGAAAGAAAAATGAAGTCCTAGAGCAGCTCGAATGGATCCTGGTGTAAGAAAAATGGGAACCTAATCCTTGCAAGTTTGGTTGCTTGGAAAATTTAAAACTTTAAATGTCGTCGAGGTGTTCATCGCTTGAAACAGTGCATTGGATTAAAACTAAATATTTCAACAAAATTAAGTTATTGTGAAAAACAAAGATCTATCGAGAGAAATATTCGTACCTAATTTGATATTTGTATGGACTTTTAATTCCTTAATTATAAATTATTCGTTGATTAAGACATACTTAGTAAACAATATGTCAGGATTGTGTAACGCCCTTACAAGAAACTTATTTAAGCCGTCTTGTTATAGTTCCTTATTTGTTCTGTAAACGTGACTTGTTTTTATTGAGATGGGGTTTTTTTTAAATCTTTAGAGCTATTCCAGCGAAATGTCATGAAGGTTACTGACTTTTACCGGAAAACTTTCCTGTTTTTGCCAGATAGATTACTTGTAAAAATTTCGCATATCAACTTTCGTATGGGGGGGGGCATTCTTCCCCAGGACAATAAGTGAATATTTTTTTTACTGTGCATGTATACTTATATTTTTAGATTTTTGCGTTTGGGAAATTATCTTAGTTACAATTTAAATAAAATGGTGTAGTTTTTGGAATCGAACTGCAACATATTTACGCTGGTTATGTATTAGAGTTCGTTCAGTCTTTTAAATACTTATTGCAGAGAAAAAAGCATGCGATCTGAATTTAAGTTTATTTATATTGATGTGCTTTCTTCTGATTAAGCATGCTTCTTTTTTTATTATTATTTTCAGTAAAACTAACTCCAAATAGTATATCTTCTTTAGATGTATTTTCTAAAATATTGCTCAGAACTTATGACTAAAACTGATAGTTTGCCGATTTATAAAACGCTCCTACTTCTAGACTATGTAGTCCTTTAAAATCTCATTAAAAAATAATTTTATCTTTATTCAGTTTACTTCACTAACAATGTTTTTGTTTGAAAAGGAATAAAGATAGTACCCACTATACTATTCTGCAGTTTCTGTAGTCGACAAAATTTGCAAAAAAAACCGTGTGATATTTCTTTAAATGTTACGTCAAATTATTCTTAAAATACCTAAGAAACAATTCTAGTTTATGATTAAAAAGGGATAACGTGTAAAAAAGTACAATTTAGCACATTTAAAATGAGTTTAAAATAAGTTGATCAGTTTTATTTTAAATTCTTTAATTTTCACTTTTTCGCACGTTGTCCCATTTTACTCATTTCACAGTACAAAGTTTTCAACTGATTTTTTACAGTTCGAATTTAGATTATTTTTCTAAAATTAATTTCACAGTTTAAAACCTTCTGTTTATCTATCTTTTTTTCTGAAAAAAATGAAGGCTGTTTAAATTTAATAAAAAGCTTGCTGTTTTAAATTTAATAAAAATGCTCCTTACATGTATTGATATCATTACAATTGTAGAGGACACACTTGCTTTATTAAAGCATAATAAAATGAAAAGATTGTAATGCTATCATTTTTAGTGTCTGCATTTGTTTTGTTAAATTACTTGTAATTAACGAATGCAATTGTTATATTTGTTTTTACAAATAAGAGTATTCTTACCACTCACTCAGTATTAGAAAAAAAGATAACTAGAAACATTTAATTTCTAAATTTTCAAGCCCAGACGAATTTATTCGGTAGTAAAATGTGAAGCACCAAAGAATCCATTGTAAAAATATCGATTTCTGGAACCCTTAGAAATAAATAATCTCTCTGTTCAAAATTTAATGTTGGAGAAATGCAATTCCTTTTAGTTCAATTCTGCTGACGCCTACATTTTCTTCCAAGAAAATTTTCAGAATTATGCAACAGGAAACTAGCTCATTAGTTAATACCTGTACATTAAAATGATTTCCTGAATAATTTTTCTCCCGTTTAATTACTAATTGAACTCTGAATTAGCGAAGCTTTAACACAATTTTAATTAACGAAAGCAATTGGCTCTAGGCGAATAACAAAGTTTTGTGCTGAGATGTATGAATCAAACTAATGCATATATTCGTAATCATGGGCTTTATCATTCTCTTGATATTGAACTAGTAGTTCTCTTGCTAATAAAATATATTACACTTATGTCCAATAAATAGCACGGTAATAAGATAATGAAACTGTTTATTTACCCACTTAAAAAGATATTGCTTCCTCAAGTTAGTTAAGATATTCATTAAAAATGGCTCGTTAAGGAGTATTTTAATTTACTGTTATTGTAATTGCAATTATAAATAAGCATGTTGAGATTCATTTAAACATGCAAAGTTTAGTTCGAAAATGATATTATAAATGAATCAATACCTCATTCCATTCTTTATGAATTACTGTTCGTAAAATAATAATAATAATAATAATACAAAGAATAACAGCAAATAACACTATTAGTTTTGCAAAAATTAAGCATGTTCAGCATTTTTCTTTCGGAAACTGCACGTACATACCAAAATATAATGCTTTTGATCGGATAAATGTGTATACGAAGCGGCATTTAAGTATTTTGAAGAACTCTGTGAGATCTGTTGTGGTCTTATTAGTACGCCGTTGGGACTCATAAGTGGGGATCGTGGGTTCGATTCTTACATTGCGGGTATCCTCCGTGTACGTTAACGGTGACTGGTGCAAGTTAAATACGTTGTGATAATTTAGTTATTTAAGCTCCCATTTCATATCAATACATTTGGGGGTGCTGAATTTCGGTTGCTCGGCTCCTGCTCTAAATAAAATAATTAAAAAAAAAAAAAAAACATCTGCTTTCAGTGCTCCATCCGAACAGTTAAACTACATAAGGTAGCAGATAAGCGGCACCGTGAAATGTAGTGTAGTGTAACGATTTTGTTGATTAAGAAGTAGTTTTACTATTTATTTGTAATAAGCATGGAATCAAAGGATTATTATTTTTTATACATATTTTCAAGACTGAATTGTCTTTCGGTTGTCTACTGCAATGTAAAAAAAAATTCATTCTTATAGATAATGAAAAAATATGCTATCCAAGTGTTGGAAGACCCCCGAATAATCCGAACCGCGGATAATCGGGAGTTATCGATAGGGGAAGGATGGGCATAGTTGCCACTGCGGGCAAAGTGGCCACTTGAAGTTTCCCTCCCTCTATAGTGCTGCAGCCTAGCGGCAATAGACTCAACTACTCGCCCGGTAGCCGTTGTTGTTGTGTTATAGTTTGGTGCCGCTCAAACGCAAACTCACGGAGATATCGCAAATTTTTCACTTTTTCGACCCTCTGATGTTAGGTAAGCGCATCACATGTTTCGCTTTAGTTTATTGTAGGACTAAGTGAAGTATATTTTACATCAATTGTGCAAAACACCGTGTTTCTAGCTTTGAATTCATATGTCTCAACAGTAGATAAAAAAACGGGTTGTACGTGAAATATTGTTCTTTTGAAAATGGCGCGCTAGAGGGCAAAGTGGCCACAGCCGTCAGCGACGTCGATTGTTTTTTCTGTGGTGATTGTTACTCAAAATCTAAGGGCGACGAAGGCTAGATTAGATGTTCTGGGTGCCTCAAATGGGCTCACAAAGCCTGCACAGGAGCCGAACAGGAGGACGATGAGTTTATTTGTGATTTATGTAAATACCAGTGATTTCATAACTTCATATACTTTTAGAAATGCCTATTTTTGTTTAAAACCCTAATACAATTGTTCTGAGTTCTGAAACAAAATGCGTTTCATGTTTTCCATACTATCAAAATCTATTTAGGCAGTAAAATCTATACTGGCAGTAGGCCACTTTGACTGCTTTTGGTAAAGTAAAAATTATGTACAAATAAAGTTTAAAAATCTAATTGTTTATATTTTTTAATCAGGCCTAAGTAACCATACTAAATGTTGAAGGGATTTATAAAATGTTTCAATAAAGTTTAGGGTTGGAAAAAATAGATGTTCCTTAGGGTGGCCGCTATACCCACTCTTCCCCTATATCGCAATTCTATGAACACAAACAATTAAACAGATCGTGTTCAACCTTCCCGCCAAAACAGCTTTCACTACGCATTTCTCTACAAAGAACAACAGTAAAACTTCGCTGACTCTCGAACTCAGTCCGCTCTCTTCGCACACAGCAGCGACATCTGCTGTCTCCAGAATAGTTCAATATTGTTACGTATCCGTCGCACCTTCAAACTTTCTCAAATAACGATTCCAATCTTGATAAAAACACAAGAAATTTATTTACATTTTCCTTTATTTACAATAGAGCAGGTAACAATCGTTGATTATCCAACAGCTAAGCAAACATAAATAATTACAGTTTAATTGACTGTTGTTGTTGTTGTTTCTAATCTTCTATGTGGTCCGACGGAGTCAGACCAGATCAACAAATCCGTTGACATTAATGAAATCCAATACCAAAAGGGAAGTAGTATGGATATCCTCCCAGTTCAAACCCAAACAGTCCAAGATATGTTGAGGTGAAGCCTGGTCATGGTGGCACTTAGGGCAGAGAGGATGAGTCTTACTGCCCTCAGGATATTCAAGGCCTTTTATGTGACCACTAGCAAGTCGGGACAGGGGCGTGTTGGACTGCTTGTCGCGTGGGAGAGATAAAGAGAATCCCGGTTTTTTCCTTTGTACCAGTAATGGGAGTAAATTAACTGTACACTACGTAATTAAAACAAAACATGTAAAACACAGATAAAAATCACAGTGCTAAAGCACATTCACCAAGCGAATAGCGAGTCTACTAAGAACTACACTGAAGAGCTAAATAAACTTGTACAAGCATGCGTCTTGCACACAAAGAGATCTGGAATTAATTAGAGTATGACGCTGCCACTTTAAGTTGCCAGTATGAGATGTGCTAGTTTTTTTTTTTTTTTAATTCTTCAGTGTATCCCCCATTCACGACCATGCGGTTATTCATACCAGCTAAAGATTAAGCTATAAGTTTCTAATAAAATCAAGAAGAGTCCCATTCAAAGACAAATGTTCTTTCTCTTTTTCTTGTATTTCATTCACAATTGTTTATATTACGAGTAAAAGGACGGTGATCAATTAAAAAATGTTACAGAGGTCTGTCCACTCATTTAAAACAAAAAAAAAAAACTGTAGAAAATGTTACCAAAAATCGCCAAGTTTGGTTATACCAAGCGATTTCTCGCCAAAAAAGATACGGAAGTTTACATACTAATAATGTTACTACGATGATTTCAAGTTCAAACTAATGGAATGAACACCAGATTTAATAAATAAGAATAAAAGAACCTAAAAATAACCGCTATTTACAAAATTTCTTACAATATTTAATACTCACAGGTACGTATTGCATTTTCTACATATACGTGCAAAAATGTCTCATTGGTAAAAGTGAATTGAACAAACAGTAACTTCCTACAAAACAGTAAGATATGCAGCGAAACAATGGTCTTCAGAAACGACACACTCTCTTAAACATAATATACGGATTCGTTTGATTTAAAGTCCAATTTAATTTTCGTTTCATTAGCGAAGCCAGAAGCCGTTTTAATTAATGTTGTTCATTATTGAAACGTTCTGAAATTATAGCCGAAACCCAAAATGCATTTTATCTGCAAAAGCTTTTCTCGTCTCCTATTTTGACATCGCTTGCTCACTATGCACTGATGTCCCTTTTAATTAGAAATTAAATTTCTCCGCTTAATGAATTCGTATTGGTAATTAAAAGATGTTTAATTAGTTATTTACTAATGTTTTTAAAGCAAATTTAATCAAGAACCGAATGACTCTCTTAATTAAAATTGACAGCTTAGTATTTCAGTTTTATATTGTACGGTCATTCAAAAGTTGGATTTAATTACAGTTCCAAAAATAAAACTATATACGATGCATAATATTTAAATAACTGCAATTAATTATGCTCATTTAAAGTCTTCAGTTGATTGAAAATATATTATTATTACTCAAAAACTTTTTAATGAAAAACACAAAGTCTTAAGCTGTCAAAATGTTTACTTTAAAAGAGCCTCTTATGAGTGCAGTTGCAATTATTGTTTCACTTCTCACACGAATGTAATTATAATTTCCACTCTTTTATGACGGTAGATTTAAACATTTGAAAATTTGGATAAGCTTTCGATCATCTTTGAAGGACCAAGTTTTTTTTAATGTGATTTTAAAGAAATATTTTGCTACTTTTAAATTTCACATTGTTTCAGTAAAAGCAAAAAAAAAAAGAGGGGGGGGGGAGAGAGGAAAAAAAAGGAGAAAAAGAAATACATGGAGTTCTTTTTTTTTTACAATTATGCAGTAAGTAAAACAGATTACTGAATTACCTTCCTTCTACTGCAGGGCTAAAATAAAGTTTGATGGTAATTTTACTACAGTAATGACGAGTTAAATTATTTTTTGCAGTTTAAACAATATTTGAGAGCTACTAGCTAAGAATTTTTTTTAATATACTGTAATATAATGACCAGGTAGCAGGCCCGTCATTTATGGGGGGCAGGGGAGTCAATTGACCCCCCCTGGCTTTGAGAAATCAATGTATAAGTGGGCGTGGTTTTTGATGTTTTCCGGTGAAATTGCATTGTATCTGGACCCTTTGCCCCCCCCCCCCTGAAAAAACTTGAAATGACGTCCCTGCCAGGTAGCCCAAATAACTTTTAAACGTTTTATAAACGTTTTTAAGCTGTTGTTACAACGTTAATAACCATTTTAACTGTTAAAAAACGAAGTGTGCTACTTGAGGAATGATTGAAATTTAATACATTGAGATTGTGAAAAGGGCTTACTTATTTAGCGTATCTAATATTTAAATTAAAAATTCTATAAAAAAAAGGAAGGCCTCTAGATGTTACCACAAAACCATCTAAGATTGATTGTCTTTTTCTCGTACCGTAAGAGATTTTATTTGGAGGGCTTCTGAATTCTTTAGGAAAGTTGCTGACTTTGGCTGGAAATGTTTTTTTTTTTTTTCCGAAAAGTTACAGTCAGAAATGAGGCACATCAGCTGCCCATTATGTTTTCCAGGAACGTTTCTGTTTTTTACATTGAATTAAATTTCTCTCTATGTGTGCCTGTATATATATAGGGTGTATTTCAATTAAACTTTATCCTACAATTCACGGTTTGGAGTCAAAATGTCGCGGCCGAAATGTCGCGGGCCAAAATGTCGCGGCAAAAATGTCGCCGAGCCAAAATGTCGCGGGCTAAAATGTCGCGGGCCAAAATGTCGACGGTCCAAAATGTCGCCGAGCCAAAATGTCGCGGGCTAAAATGTCGCGGGCCAAAATGTCGCCGGTCCAAAATGTCGCCGAGCCGAAATGTCGCGGGCTAAAATGTCGCGGGCCAAAATGTCGCCGGTCCAAAATATCGTCTGCCCAAAATGTCGCGGGCCAAAATGTCGCCGGGCCAGAATGTCGCCGGTCAAAAATGTCGCCAGGCCAAAATGTCGCCGGGCCAAAATGTCGCCGGTCAAAAATGTCGCCGGGCCAAAAGGTCGCCAGTCAAAAATGTCGCCGGGCCAGAATGTCGCCGAGCCAGAATGTCGCCGGTCCAAAATGTCGCCAGTCCAAAATGTCGCCGGGCCAAAATGTCGCCGGGTCAAAATGTCGCCGGTCAAAAAGGTCGCCGGGCCAAAATGTTTCCAGTCTAAAATATAGCCGTTCCTAAATGACACTAAGTGCATAGTACAGATTTAATGTTTCCAGCAATTCACAAATTCAATGCAGCATAATTATGTAGCTCAATTTTACTAATAAGCTTATCACGATATGATAAATACACCTGTTTAGTAACTTTTTTTAAACGTAACAGTTTAGAAAATTAGCTTAATTTATTAACAAAAATGTAACTAAATTGATTTCTTCTAACGCTTAAATTATTTAAGTACCAAAATAATGCCATAGTTTATTCAGGGCTGTACTAGGGCCCAGGGACGCTAAATTTCTTCCTTTTTAATACGCTTTTATTAGTTTCACATGTGGGTTTGTTTGTTTTTTGTTTGTTTGTTTGTAGGTATGTAACTCTGACAAGGGGACCTTACAGGTTGTCACTCACCGATTTTGATGAGTTTTATATATTATGTAGAGGGACCCACCCTAAGTATTTTAGCAAAAGGATATGCCCCAATGCGCCTTAGTTTCCGAGATATAACGACGATCCAAAGTTCAGCTCGAAGTTATTATAGAGGTACGGTTGAGCAGTGGTCACAACAGCGGCCGTAGCCCAGTGAGCAAGGTCCCCCACTTCGACCGCTGGAGGTCTGGGGATCGAGTCCCGTGACGTATTTTTTTTTTCTTTAATATCGAAAAAAATTCGATAGTTAATGGAAAATCGTTTAATTATTCATTTTTATTTTATTTATTTATTCATTTAGAAAATATTTTTTTTTTTTCAATTTTTAATATTGTTAATTCACGGGACTCGATCCCCAGACCTCCAGCGGTCGGAGTGGGGGACCTTGCTCACTGGGCTACGGCCGCTGTTGTGCCCACTGCTCAACCGTACCTCTGTAACAACTTCGAGCTGAACTTTGGATCGTTATATCTCAAAAACTAAGGCGCATTGAGGAATATATTTTTGCTAAAATACTTAGGGTGGGTCCCTCTACATAATATATAAAACTCATCAAAATCGGTGAGTGATAACCTGTAAGGTCCCCTTGTGAGTCAAAGATAAAATTCACGTTCTTTACAAACGTAAAAGTAATATGTTAAAAACCATTATTATTACTAAAGGCTAAACTATATTGCATGTTGATGCATAATAAGTGCATTTGCCATTAGTTCTGAGTAGGGCATCGATCGTCCACAAAATGCATATTATAAGTGCAAGTAAACTTAGCGGATATTCAACAGTTTTCAAAATCTTCTTTTGAATTTGATTTACTCTAAAAGCGTATTTTTTAGTTTTTTTTAAAGTATATTTAGGATTATTTCTTTTTTTCACACTAAGAAATTAAACAAATAAATTTGCTGTAAAGGCTTTTTTTTTTGCCTTTTGCAAAAACGGAATACCGTTTAATCACCGCGTAGCCGGCAATTTTCTTCTAGAACATTTTCTTTAAGAGTTATTGGGGACGTTTGAAATCAAATTAGTTCATGTAATTATTGCTTTCTTTGTAACAACTAAGTGGTGGAAGGGGAGGTGAAATTTCAAGAGAAAAAATGGTATTATATTCAACTCCACATTTAAATACTGATTGTAACGAAGGTACAGTACTATGTCTGAGCTGATTAACGCCAGAAATGAATAAGCATCTCTACCTTTAAGATTCTTCTACAAACAAAATTTTGTCTGAATACTTGCATTACTTCTTGATATACATCACTCACAAATAATGAAAAATAAAAAGTTCAATTGCTCTGCTTCCTCGATGATGTGGCGTATCTTCTGAAGGCTTCTTATGGGCCAATTTTTATTTGATTTCGTCTGAACCTTCTTCAGACATAGTAATCACGCTATGCTGAAAACGTTCCATTACATTCTTGCATGTAAAAACTTGGAAGAACTAGCGGCAAAAACCAATCAGCACTGAACCACATATTCGTTGGTATATGTATGTACCGAATTTCATTCCAATTTACGCAGTAAGTTTTGTGGTAGAGTCGCCCCAAAAAAATAAACGATAAAATTGAATTCAGCACACATCAGAACGTGTAAATTCTTCCAAATTGACAATTTTTCACTGATCCAATACTTTCTTTTACACATTTTATGAAGAAGAAAATAAAAACACCTCTATCACTTAAATTATATAGACTTGCTTTCGATCATGTAAGAAATTTTAACAAAAACAAATGTCAAACATTGTATATCTGTCTTATTCATTTCACATTTCTTCAACTTCTTTTTTAACACATAAATTTTCCTTTCGATATCAATTAAACTTGGCTTGAGCTGCTAATCTATTCGTTTTTAAGTTGGTAGATAGCGAGTCACGGTGAAATAAGCTATTGTAAATAAATAACGGACGCTTGTTTGATAACTATTTGTTTCTTGGAAAACGCTCGAAACGGTTACAAGCCGAAAGGGTAATTTTTTTTTTAGTATTTTTCAAAAATTTTAGTCCATTCTATCATTAACGCACACGTTCATCAACAGCAATTAGCAATCTTTTGCTAATTTGGTGTAAAAAAGCCTTTTCATATAATTTAATTTTTGGTACTATCAATGTCGGATCTTCTACATTTTTGTCTGACGACATTTGAACTGGCGACATTTTTGACCGGCGACATTTTGGACAGGCGACACTTTGGACACGCGACAATTTTGACCGACGACATTTTGAACACGCGACATTTTTGACCGGCGACATTTTGAACACGCGACATTTTTGACCGGCGACATTTTGGACACGCGACATTTTGGACACGCGACATTTTTGACCGGCGACATTTCGGACACGCGACATTTTGGACCGGCGACATTTCGGACACACGACATTTTGGACCGGCGACATTTTGGCCCACGACATTTTGGACCTTCGACATTTTTGCTCGCGACATTTTGGACCGCGACATTTTGGACCGGCGACATTTTGACCAGCGACATTTTAGACCGCGACATTTTGGCCCGGCGACATTTTGGACCGGCGACATTTTGACCAGCGACATTTTAGACCGCGACATTTTGGCCCGGCGACATTTTGAACCGGCGACATTTTGACCCGCGACATTTTGGCCCGCGACATTTTTTCCCAGCGACATTTTGGCCGCGACATTTTGGCCCACGACATTTCGGCCGCTACATTTTGGGCGTATACCACAATTCACAGCTTTAAAATGAAATAACGGTGTAGATAGCACAGCAAAGTTTTTTTTTAATAAATGAAAAGTCGAAAAATTAATTAATTTCCAGCGTTTTTTAAGCCCGGAAAATCGCTTATCAATCATGGACGTCATTTCAAATTTTTCTAGGGGGGGGGGGGGGCAAAGTGTCCAGACACAATCGAACTTCATCGGAAAACATAAAAAAACACGCACACATATGTAAATACATTGATTTCTCAAAGCCAGGGGGGGGCAATTAACCCCCTTCCCCCCTAAATGACGGGCCAGTTATCAATACCCGAGCAGACCTTCTGGTGCAGTACATCAGCCACCTTATTCACCAAGTGGGATTCCTATCTTTAGAGTAACATGACAGACTTGTTATGTACAAGAATCGTCATGCCCCTATAGCCTCCAGAAATCCTATGCAGACTATTTTTCAAACTTTAACAAGAAAGTCTGCCAAAAACTAAACAAGCCTACTTTCCCGGATACTGACTTCGGCATTTTAACATCTGATCTATATTCTCTTAATAATTTGAAACTGCAAATGATGTCAAACATGCCTTTCAGCACGTAATGATACTAACATATAATTTGATTTTTAAAAACAAAATATGCCTCGCTCATTTGATGAAATAGGCAAGTAGAAAGTAAAAAAAAAAAAGAATAGATAAAGTTGTAGCATCTTTTAATAATGCAGCTACTATAGTTCTTCCGTAGAAAAAATCCATCAATTGATTTGAAAAATGAATTACAAATAGAAAGCACATCAAAATACACTTTGTTAAACAAAAAAAATGGTTACTAAATAAAATCTAGAATTTTATTTTAAATCCGTTGCCAAAAATTAAAATAAATAAATAGTAAAATATTCTCTTAAATAAATAATTTTTGTTAGAAAAAAATCGTCTGCCACCCCCCCCCCCCCTCCTTTGAAAAAAAAATGAGATTAATGAAAAAAAAAAAGATAAAACAAACAAGTATACAAACAAAAAAAATCGTTTGCAAAGTTCTTTCGTTTAAGAGCATGAGTCAGTTCTTTTTTTCCTAAATTTCTTTTTGGCCCATGTTTGCTGAGTCAGGGTAAAGGGTTCAAACTTGGAGTTAAAACATCTTAGTCGATAGGCGGAGTCAGAGTGAAAGGCTCTAAAATTCTCATATAAGCGTCAGTCATATTTTCCAAGCCTGAATTTCTGCCATGGCTGCGGAGTTCGAGTCAAGGATTCGGTGTCGGAGTCGGAGTTAAAAAATTGGAGTCGTCATTCGAAGTCGATAGGCGCAGTCAGAGTCAAATGATCTAAATTTCTCACAGTGGGAGTAGGTCAATTTTTTCCGAGCCTTCATTTTTGCTACGGATACGAAATCGGACACACACACACACACCCATATATATATATATATATATATATATATATATTAGGGATGGAACGAAGCGGCATTTGGCCGAAGCGCCGAATACCGAAGCTTCGGCCAACTAATGGCCGAAGCTTCGGCCGAAGCTTCGGCTGGCGCACATATTGAAGTTTTTGGATTAAATGCATAATAAATGCGTAGTGTTTTATACTTTTCTCCATATGTTTTAATATTCTTAATTCTTAGCGTTACACAATATTTTCAGCTTACTGTAGCATTCTTAAATTGATTTCATTAATTAAAGTTTATTTTTATTTTGGTTGTTTTTATTTTAATGTTCTTAGTATTACACAACATTTTCAGCTTACTGAGTCATTCTTAAATTAATTTCACTAATTAAAAGTTTTCTTTTGTTTTGCTTTGTACTGCTAGTACAAGAAAAGACGACATTACTATTTTTGTATTGCAAATTAGTAGTAGGAAGCTCTACTTGGAACATGAAAAGTTCAGTCCGCAGTTCAGTTGATGTTTTATAATAAAACAACTGATATGATCATGTATTATACCATAGAACTACCCAATCTACTACTATTTACCTTGTGTTATATATTATAAATATCTTTATATTCTTAATGCAAAATGCTTCAGTTTTTGGTGAATTCGAAAAAATAGTATCATGCATTCTTTTTTACTTGTCTTTCATTTGGTACTTATTTTAAGAGGATTATTTAATAATGTTCACAAGTTCAAAGAAACTATTCATTCCAAGGTTGAGTTTTGGAAATCACAAGTAATAGAACTTTCGTTGCCTAAAGAAAAAGAGCTAGAACTGTACATGAACAAGCCACTCTTAAATAGGAAAAATTACCCACTGAATTGGTGGATGGAAAATAAGACAATTTTTCCAGGATAATCAGAATTGGCCAAACGCTACTTATCTGCTCCAGGTAGCAGTGTATACAGTGAAAGAACATTTTCCGAAGCTGGTAATGTGTACGAGAAGAAAAGAAGCAAGATTCTGCCTAAAAATGTTGAGACATTGGTTTTTTTACATCATAATTCTAAGTTGTGTGACAAATGAGGAGGTATTATTCTATTAATTCAAGTATAAATGACGAATCTTTTTTAAAGTTAATCAACTAATCAGAATTTTTTCTTTTTTAATTATAAATACTTAAAATGCGGATCTTGGGTGGATGTGTGCTACTAATGGACTGGACCCCTTCCTCATATTTTGATTTATACAAAAATAAATAAATAAGATGTAGCTTTAAGTTATGTATTAACAATTACTTACTTGTTTTACTATATCCTTATTTTGTTGTTTAGAATCTTGATCAATCAAATACATAATAAGTTAATATATGTTGATAGATTAATGCATCTCTTTAAAAAACTGAAATTGTGTACCTATAAATTTCAAAAAATATAAAATTTTAAAAGAAAGTAATTCAGGATGCATAATAGTTGCACATCTGCAGTTGTACACATAAGAACCATTACCATTGTTCAAAGTTTCAAAGCTAGAAATCATTGAAAAATACTCAATGCAGAATATTCATATAGCTGTTATTTTAAAACTAAAGTTTTTTTGAACAAATATAACGAAATGTAATATTTAAACGAACATATTGTTAATAAATATTTATTAATTATTGAATGCATTCTGGCTTCAAATGTTCAATACGCACATATTTTTAATTGAATATAAATTTCTATTATGCTTTATCATGAGAAACAATTTTGAGTTAAAAAGACTATCTTATATGATAATAATTGTAACAGAAAAATATAAATTTCAGGCCGAAGCAGCCGAAGCGGCCGAATCACAACTCATGCTACGGCCAGACCGAAGCTTCGGCAAAATGGCCGAAGCTTCGGCTCGGCCGAAGCTTCGTTCCATCTCTAATATATATATATAATATATATATATATATATATATAATATATATATATATATATATATATATATATATATATATATATATATATATATATATATATATAATCCAAACATTTATACCAAACCTAAATACATACGACATTTTACGCATATCCTCACAATCATTTTACAATACCCTCACATTTAAGCACTATTTTAAGTCTGAAGCTCAGATTAATAAAACAAAATGCAAATTTGCTTCTGAGTAGCAATTTTAGGTTAGAGATTGCGGTGCACTCACGTAAAACTAATTTAAGTTAATGGTGTTCACCAAATGCATTTTAAGCTTATAGTTAAGAGTTCTTTGGCTAGTTTCCAAGAAAAAAAAACGTAATGTTATTCTTGTAAAGGTTAAAAATACTAGTTTGAAGAATTTTGGTTTGACACAATAACGTTTAATTTTTCTGCGCATTGATGTGTATGTTAAGTAAAATTTAATGCCAAAATTTAAAAAATATTTTCAATATTTTCCTGCCCTACAATATCTTACACAGTACATTTCCTGTTACTTTATTGCACACTAAAACATTTATAATAATCTTTGTGCTTTTAGTAGTGCATTTTTTATTTGCGTGTATGCATTTTCTTACTAAAAGTATAAGATTTGAAAAGCGAAAAATTTAATAGCACATTAATCACTTTTGCAGCTTCCAGATAAAAAATAAAAAAGGTTTTTTATGTTCCAAGTATTTGATGGAATATTAAATACTTATTTTTCTATCCTTATAAAATTCCTTAGATGACGTTCTTTTTGAGGATTTTCGGAAAATTCATGTCATTAAAAACATTTTCAGAGCTACATGAGTGCTGTAAACTTAATGAAAATAGATTAGCGGGACACAAAAAGTTATGAAGCAGTACTAAATAATTTATTTTGTGTAGCATAAATATATAAGAAGTGGACGATTAGAAGCTAAATTCAATTGTCAGAAAAGAAATGAGTTTTCGTTCCAATATTTCCTTTTCTTGAAACACTCTAATACTGTTGAATATTCCTGTCCTAGTTTACATTATGGTTGAACATGCGGGACTTTTCTGTAGTAGGGGAGACCGTTGTACCTTGGAACACTTTTCACTTTTTTGGGAGATAGTGCTTTGAAATTCGTCGATATTGCCCGACTTTCGGTTCCAACACCTTACAACAGTCTTGACTTACAGTTATGCATACCAAACTTGTTATTTCATCATTCATAGGAGAAGCTATAAAGGAAATCTAAAGGGACGTTTTTATTCCAAGGTACAACAACAGCCATGTACCTTGAAACGGGGAGTGTTGTAATTGTGAACGCTTGGTATTTTTAAAGGAAAAATTAAGAATACAGTAAATGAAAACACTTATTCTTAGTAATAGCAGTAAAAAACACCTTGAAAACATTAATAGAAATAATAATTCTGTATCAATAACCACGTAATACAATAAACACAAATCTTTCAATTAAAACGAATTAATAAACTGAGAAAACATGAACAAAAAAAGGTTGACGTTTTGGGAGTTTTCCCTGGAGCTTTGACGTTGACTATGACTATCGACTTTGACTCGGGAATTTTTCTCTTGAAACTTTTCTTTTTTCATTTCAAAATCATTTTGTGTAATGGGAACTAAAAGATTTTCTTCCCTTTGGTCCGGTCTCCCTCTCCTGCAGCTGGATCAGGAAGAAGAGCCGTAATGTTTTGGATATCTGTAGAATCGATATCAGGCATTGATGAGGAAATAAATGAATTGTTGAGAGATTTCCTCAAGTATCTCACTTCGAACTATCTTTGTGACAGTTTTTTTGGTAATACAGTCTATATAATGAATTATGTTTCGCTTGCCGAGAAATTTTACCAGAACAAATGCTCCAACTGAGATGCTGGTAGCCAAAAGGGGATTTATTTCCTCGTCGTCTTCTTCTGGTGGAAAAACATATGAAGAGCTGTCTTCTGTAGAAGAAAATAGTTCTTCATATGTTTCAAGGTACAAAACCATTTTTGTTCCAAGGTACAACATGGAGTTTCATTTTGGAAAAATGGAAACTACCCAAACCTCACATTTTTCTCATTAAAACTGGTATGAAATTTGGTTTCTTGATAGTACAAAGAACCATAACGAGTAACAATGAAACACTTACCTTCAAAAATGTGGGAGATGTGAGTCAAACTCGACAATATCAAAAAGTAGCTTTTTTATCACTTTCATCACTTTGCAACCCAAACGTTGTCTTACACTAATAAAACTACACTGACAAGTTATGTCTTCTAAGAGAAGACTTTAAACCTGGAAAGATTCAATACATAGCAGCACCAGCCAGGGTTAGTTCAAACGTTTTAAAGTACAATGTTATCAAGGTACAACAGTCTGCCCTAAGTATACTATACTTGACCCATTTTTTGTCTTAGCGATTTTGTCTTAGCGCAATTAAATTTATTCCTTTCTTTGTTAAAAATGTCTCCGAAACAACTTTTTTAACGTAAATCGTAATACAAAGCATTATAAATTTAATTCTGATTATTCTAGTATGTATTTATTAATTTAGACAAAAATAGCTTTTGGGTAAATTATTATTCCTCAATTTGTTTTTTATGCTTCAGACATAGGGGGAAAATAAACAGCAATTGACAACAAAAATATCAACCTTAACATATGGTGCTATAGGCGTATTTTCAAATATAACTTGGGAAAAATAACTTTTTGCTTGCCGTTTGGAGACTCAACTTCGGCAATCGCCAAATAGTCCTTAGTTTACGGTCTGTACACTGCAAATCTTAAATAATAATAATAAAAAAAAAGTTTGGAGAACTTTTTGAACATGGGAATATGACCCCCCCCCCCTTTTTTTTGAACCATTTTAAAGAACAGTTTTTGGAATGTTTCTTAACACACTTTGCGAACACACTTAAAAACGTTTGTTTTGTTTAGCACATTTTAAAATACTTTTGGGAAAGCATTTTCAGAACTATTTTTTACGTGTGACCTTTCACACTAAAATACATTTAATTAACGCCTTGTGTAAATTGACTACGATTAAAGTTAGTTTACTTCGCATCCAGTATACTGTTAACGCAGAAAATGTCCGATGGATTTTCAAAATGCATTAAAGAGGAAATATTTCATGGAGAAATACCGAATGAATATGCTATATATTTAATTTTCCTGTAGCTATCGCATACCTGCAGCTCCATCGGGTGTGAATTATAAAATTGAACCCTGAAATTGCTGAGCTGAGTTTCCCTAATTTTCAAAGCGAAAAGCACCATTCATCGCTACATATTCATCACCTCTCCGTTTATTTTATTGCTTTTCAAAATCTATCAGCCATTTTGGATACCTTATAGAATAACTGTATATCAACGAATTTAGTATGTTACATCTTCAAGAATTTTCTAGCTATCTCCTAATTACACAAAACAACAATTAGACAAGCAATATGACATGGAAAGAAATGATCTGTGACAATTTCCTAGTTATATAACTCGTTCTTTAACTGTTTTCCGCCTGCATTAAATTTGTGCAATTTTTTTTCTCAAAAAAGAACACAAAGAGAAAAGAACATAATTAAATTGAAATCGATATAGAATATCTTAGGAAATAGCTGCGATTGCTTTTTATTTCTTATCCATTACTTTACTGTTATAATTAATTTTTTAAACTCAAAACAAGTTATTTAGTGCAACTTTCATTTGCTGATAATGTTTTCTTAAGAAATAGTGTGTAATTTCTTAAGAAAAAGTGTGAAATACATGACTTTTAAACTTACCAAAAATGTGCAGCAGAAGAAATACTAAAATAAGTAATAGTAGTACTAGTTTGAAAAACTATTTAAAAAGTACTTTTCCAGCGAGGCATACCTTTCTGTTTACCTCTCCGTCCTGATCTTTGTTATGAAACCGAGAAAACTCTGGTTTAAACATCTTTTATCGAGAGAAACCATGAATAGAAATCATTTTATGTCTCCTTAAAAGGCAAAAAGTAACAGCCTATATTTTATTCATTCCAGTTCGTTAAAAATATTTTAGCATACGAAAGAAGAAAGATAGCTCGCCAGAAGCCAGAGCTCCATCGCTATCTCATGTCTTTTTCATACAATTTTTGCATATTCAGCCGCTCTCCGCAGGATTCTGTTCTCGACAGGATGTATATAAAAAGGTGCACTAGTTATTCAAATGATTCGTTGCAAACATGAATTCGTAATTGAATGTTCTTTTAAGAAACACTTCTTTTAGAAAGAAAGGAAAATTCAAATTCTTTTGACGTTTTTACTTAACAGTTTTAGTCTGAGTTTTTCCGCGTTATTAGTGGAAAAGAATTTCTCTCTGAAAGTATCGTTTTCTAATGATATTTCTTTGAAAAATATGAATAAAATATTTTCGATTTGAAGCGTCTTACTCTAAGTTCTTGTTTTGTTTGCACAGACGGCTTTTGAGCGTTGACCAGCAGGGAAAAACATTATTGACTCTTGGAATACAATATGATACGAACATATGCTGAAGTAATGTTGTAATAATTTACAAACGTGGCAACTGCGAGCACAATATATATAACTATTTTTTTTTTGAAAATAAATATTCCATTTCGTACAAGTAGTCTCAAATTATTAATCCAATGTTCCCTATATCAAAAATCTCTCAAAGCCATGACATGCGTCGCATATTTTGTAGAAACGTCTGAAAATTACTTTTTACGTGGGAAGAAAACTATTGTTTAAAAAAAAATCGCACATTTCAGGACACAAATATATGTGCAGCATTCTATGGGATATAATTCACAATTATCAGGTATTGTTTTATTAACTGAGCATCCTGAGTTTAAGCATTTCATTTTGCTGATTTAGGTTTTTTCGATTTATGTAATGTTTGGTAGCAGAATATATAGGGTTCATATTTTGTTGAGGTAAGAAATGCATGATTGACTTAGCCTTACGATTTGTGTAGCCATAAGTATGATAAGAGAACATTTAGTTGCCTTTTTTCATAAATATGACATGTCTGTTAGCTATAGAAGTACACAATTTTTTGCCAATAAAAGATGTAGAGGTCCGTTTTTCCTCCCTGATTCACTGACATACTTTTAATGGTTTTCAAAGAAACAAAGTCTACAATGTCACTTGGAAGATCTTAATTCTCCTATAAGATGAGAGCTGAATCATCCGACATTATGGTTCCAAAACGGAGGGCGTGAAACCACTGGTATCTGTACTCAAGTCGCACTGAAGAAAACTGGAAGCTAAGCTCGACTTGTGGTTGCATAGATAATATTTGATAATTTTTGTCTATATGACAAACATTTCATAAACTCAGGCTTAAAACAAGTGCAAAATGAAAATAGACCCAATTTTATGAAACATTTCCCAATAAACTGTTTTTAAATTCGAGAAATAAGTTTTTTTTTTTTAATTTACCTAATATGATGCTTTATCCAACTAATCATAAGTTATTTTACGCTAGAGCAACCAGGCATAGTATTTATGTGTTTCAAATACCTGTAATAAGGCTGGGTCCAAGAATGCCTTGGAACCAAAATGTCGGACAAGTCAGCCTGTCCTCTAAAGCAGCTCTAAGACATGGTGGTTCCAACAGATATTTGGGTCCTCCGTTGTTTACA